>CM046880.1:241619102-242127172 GCA_025667525.1 Glebionis coronaria
GAACCAGTAAGAATTAGCAATTAACTGTGATGAGAAATTAACTAATGGAAAGGTTGTTAATAAATAGTTCTATATTAAGAGAGTATTCTTTAAAATTAAGAAATTAGATGGTATCGCACACTTAACTAATCTAGGATTTTGTTGTAGATTTTTCGTATAGGAATGAAAGTTGTATGGTATGATGAGTATTTGTGGAAATGATTGGTTTAAATTTTGCTGAGGATTGAATATTGGTTGTAAGAGGTGGTGAGTAAACTATCAATTTGAGGATATTATTTGGTAAAAAATGAGAAGGTATGTAGAAGGACACAGTAATATATTGTATACACAAATCACTATTAATGGAAGTGACTGAAAGGAAATGAGAAGAGGTGGTTGTATTCAAGAGTATTTTGAAGTTTTCATGTAGAATTGTCGAGTTTGTTGTCGTATTGTGAAATAGAGTTTCGTGTTAATTTAGTGTTGTTTGTGTGTTTTGTCGTTTGGAAATGTTAGGATTAAGAATGGTTATCTGATCAATTATAGTAAATGATGGATGAGGCGACGAAGCTAATCTAATAGAAGTGGAAGGGTGAGCCATAAGGAATATGGTATTGATAGCAAGAAAAAGAATGGACGGTTTGGAGGTAAAATTATTGTTGTGATCTTGAACAAATCGACTGTCAAGAATCGGTATCCATTACTGATGATTGATGTTTTGTTTGATCAATTGTAAGGAAGAAGTAAGAAAAGTGATTAATAGCAGTTATGGAATTGTTGAAGAAAGAGAAATGGTGTGCAAAAATCTTTGTATATGAATTTTGGTTAGAGTTGGTGTAAATACTAGGATGCGTGATTTATAGCCGAAGTATTCGTGAAAATCTTGTCTAGATTGAAGCGATTAAGGATTTGTCGATACCGACGAAGCCGACTGAAGCTTGTTAATTCCCTTGTCTAAGCTGAGTATTATCGGAGGTTTACCGAAAGGTTTTCACTGATTGTTAAATCATTGATTAAGCTGACCAAGAAGAACTGAATGTGTGAGCCCCACTCATTCATCTAAGTTGTAGTTTTGAGATCTGATCTTCGTTAGATGAGGAAGTTTTTTACGAATGCTGAGGATAGGTTGTGTTCTTTGCCCGTATTGTCGTTGTCAAAGGAAATCTGAAGAGTTTATAGATTTGTGGTGATGCTACCTTAACATTATTATATAGTAGGAGAAGGTGATAGGTGGTGTGTTGAATTAACTATAGAAGTACAATGGGACTATATAATTCTAAGTTTCAACATTTATGGTGCTTATTTTGGAACTATGAAACATTACTTGTATAAAATCAAGTATGTGGTAATTAAGAATTATAAGGATTTGCTCATATTTAACATCTGGGAATTTCAAGAGAGATGTGTAAAAGTTACTTAGTGTTGGATGAAAGGTGGTAATCAGTAATTATAGTGATGAGTGATTATGATCATGGAATTCGCTACAGTTCTAGAAGACGAGTGAGGTAGCTAATGCATATAATAGGAAGGAAAAGGAAAAAGCCTCTAAAGTCTTGAATTTTGAGTTTTGAATTTTGAGCCCTGAGGTTTTGAGTCTTGGTAATAACGAGGAGTGTTTATTTGATTGAATAAAATTTAAGGTTTGAATTAATAATTTGATGGAGAAGAATGTCAAGGAAAGTAGCTCAACATGTTGTCAAAATTATGAAACAGATTTGTAGTAAGGATGACTGAGATGAGATATTTTGGAAAATCGGATTTGATTATTGTATTATCTATTTGAAGAGGACGTGTTAGGAATGCGAGAGTTGGTGGTGAATGAATTTTTCGGATCAAAGAGAGTTCAATTCTTCAAAGTGGGTTGAGAATGCTATAATTAGTACCGAGGGAATTTCACGAGTTAAAGTATTGACACATTCTGGTTTGGATAAGATGTGTTATGACGTAAGGAAGATGTATTGACGGTCATATTTGAATATAAGAAATCAGTTGAGTTAAATAAATAGATGTTGGTGTAATATGAATGATTCAGTGGTTCATTGCGTTAGTAACTGTTTGATTTGGATAAAGGTGGGAGATGAGTATAGAAAATTATCTAGGCGATTGGTACGAGATGATATCTCTGAATGGAAAAGAAGGAAATCACTATGAATTTAGTGACGAAACTGTCAATAACCCTGAGTCGTGATTGTCAATTATTTTTAAATTTTCGGAAATCTTTGTAGAAAGAAATGAAAATGGAATAAAGTTTGAGTATAATATATAACCCAGAGACTGAAGTTTACTTTTGAGTTATGGAGATCTTTACAGAAAGCGAGAGGAATCGAGTTAAGTATGAATATCGCGTATTCTTCAGAAAATAATGGACAAAGTGAAAGGATGACTTGAACAATGGAAAATGTACTTGTGTATGTGCGAATAAAACTTGGAGTGATTTTATTTTCAACTAATTCATTGCGAACCTAAATGAAATCAACTGTTGATGGAATCTATGTACAACGATATTCGTCATATCAGTAATTAGGATGTACTGTTTGAGGCTTTAAATGGATATAAGTTAGGTTTCTGTATATATTGAAGTAAGGAAGAGAACCGAGGAAATGATGCAGAAGAGTTATGGATGATGAAAGATTGGAATTATTGGAATGTGAAATTAAGAGGGTGAGGTATAGTAGAAAATCTTTGTTTTGGCGATATCATAGGAATTGACACGAACTGGTGTGAGAAACGTGAGGATTTCTTAAGGAAAAGAGATCTCAATGATTCTACTGGTGCAAAATGTGAGCATGAGACGGGTCGAGCGCCGGGAAGTCACTCTTTTTAAGGAGGGTAGGATGTGATAACCCGAACCTGAGGTCATTATTAAATTATATTTTACGTATATTTTTGAAATTTTTGACGAGATTGGATGTCGTGATATTTGGTGATTTGAGTTGAACGAATGTTAAAAGTCTTATTTTTTACGTTTTGACGAGTTACGAGGATTATTAGTGATCGCGATATCAACTTATGCCCAAAATTTTACGTTTTATTGTTAATCGTATCGATGTTTGATATTTTGATGTTTTTATTTTTAATTGCGTATTAAGTCGTACCGGGACTATATTATATCATATTTTGTGTGCGTTTGAAATTTTGAGAAGTATTATTATGAAATCCGAGATACGTAAATATTTTCAAAATTGACTAATAGTCATTTCCCGCTCTTTAAACAAGTAATTGCACTTTGGCCCAAAAGAATCAACAATTGGCAAAAACTACCCTAAACTTCCATCATATAAAAGGAATTTATATGCAAAAACACAGATAAACATCCACTAAAAAAATTCACTCTCTTTCTCTCTTGTTCTTGTTCTTGCCGTCACCTACACAACCCAAAAACACCCTTGATTTTGAAAATCAAGCTTGAATCTTACAAAAGTAAAGCAAGACCCATCTTTTCTTTGATCTTCATCATATTGGAATAAAAATTAGTTACATGCATGAACTGTTTCTCAAAAACCATTTCTTGAAAGATTTCTTGCTTTGTTCTATTCTATGTATATAAATAGGTGTTACTGATATTATATTTGAAGTGGTGTTGATTGCATGTAAAATTTTTGAAATGGGTTTTGTCAAACTTGAACATGCAAGTGAAATTAGGAACGTAAGAGTTGAAAGGGATGATCATAGGATGATTATAGAAGTATAGATGTTGATAAAATGGGTTAATATTATGATCTAGTATGATTTTTAAAAGTGTAATTTAGACCAGCAGGTTTAAGGATAATTTTAGGAAACTTAAGGTTGAAAATAAGTTGAGATGATTAATAATAGTTGTATAGAATTTCATAAGCTTCGACTTGATATAAGGTAGAGCTTCTAACTCAAAACGAGGAAGAAGTTATGATAGATTGATTATTCGTGTACCGGGAGGCGAGTATTGACACAATACGAAATTGTCGTCGATATTTGGATCAAATCTCGAGGAATATAAAATGAATTTTTGAAAATGGTTAAAGGCTGTTCTTGAGTTCAAAAACTAGGATGTTAAGTCTCTTTTTAAACCAAAGAGTCGTTTTATAAATGGAATAGTTGTAAAAGTCAAAATGGTGTTGTAAGTTAAATACGTAAAAGTGTCCGGATTTTATAATTTTAAGATGTGTCGGGCAGAAGGTCTTAGAAGTGAAAACTTTTGATAAAATTTTTGGAGGACTATCTATATATAGTAAGTGAGTTGTTCAAGTAGTTTCATAAGATTTTGATGTTTTTAGGTAGGGAAACAGTTCGGACATTTGGTATGTACCGGCAGATTTTTAATAAAAGTATCATATAATAAAGTAAAGGTGTAGAAGATATATACTAGAAACACTTGAAAGGGAAATTGTGTGACTTTAATATTGGGTTTGAATTATTAATTTGATTTTATTAAGTATAAAGTTTTACTTGAATATATTATTAAAAATGCGTGTTTTATTTGGTAGATTGTGATTTTCGTGTTCGCTGGGCATCTTCAATCGTTGAAAGTCGTCTTACTACTGCTATTACTCAAGGTAAATCTATAGCCTCGCTTTATACTTGTTTTTAATGATTTTAAACCCGCGAGGGGGATACATGCTATTTGAAATAAAATGAACACATGTTATAAATGATTGTTGGACCCGGATGTTGCCTAATGTTGCCTTGAATTGTATAAGTACCTAAGTTGCAGAAGTCCCTAAATTCATGAACCGTTAACTATGTTCTAACTCTTTGTTGTTAGTTGGGAATAGCCACTTGTTCAAATTATAGTACTATTAGGTTGACGACCCTATTCGAGACCAGGGCTTTACGTTGAGTAACCTCTAGGAAGGATAATTTACGAGAATGAGAATCAGTGGTATATAGATTGCAACTAATACCCAAGTAGGGGCAGTGAATTCATATAGTCATGCTGGCTTTAGGCGTATGTGACTAAGTTAATGGGTCGGTGTCATGAGCTTAGTACAATTTAATCTATTGCAATAAGACGGAATACCTGATTAATAGATTGTATGGCCACAATGCTATTAAACGATTATGATTGATTCTTCCCGTGTGTTCAAATGTGTTTTGTTAAACCTATAGATTCACTCAGCATTATTTGTTGACTTTTTTAAGCATGTATTTCAGGTAATCTGAAGTGTTGATGGTGGAGCTTGCTTGGAAAGGTTGCGGTGTCGCTTTTATGGTTGTTTGGTCCAAAACGGATTTCTTTCCATAATGTTATAAAATATTATCTTTGGACTTCGTATGAAGATAAAACGAATTTTGCTTGATCTTATCATTTGGTAAAAAGGTTTGTTGGGTGGTTGAAATCTTTTTGGGACCGAAACGCTACTCTGATATTTATAGAAGTATTTTATGGGGATAGAAGGTTTTAGACAAAAGGAAGGTTTATTTTATCTTATATTCTAAATGTCTCATTTTGAGATCGTTCAAAGTGTTTTGTGTAATGAGGTTTGAGTTTAGCACCCAAATGTGTATTTCCGCTGCGCAATATAATTTGGGGGTGTTAAAATAAGTATGTTATTTCAAGATTTATAGAAAAATGGAAAATTAAGATAAGAAGAGATTTTTGATATGCATAACTGATTGTCAACATCGAATGCAACACTAAGGAATTTAAAGTGTACCAAGATCAAATTCAGAAGAATAAGAATTTAAGAAATAAAGTAAAGGCAGATGTAATCACAATGATACCCAAATGATAATTCATTAAGAACACGTTCATACCAAGTTAATATGGTTTTTGGTTACAAGGGTGTATACAAAAGAAAACAAAATTATACCCAAGATACTAGTAGCACTAACTGTTATAACAACATTGTGAAAATATGCAAAAGATACATCATAGAAATTACATAAACATATATACTGAAAAGAGATCTACTGGGAGCCACTAGGTGGTTCTGAAGGCGACAACACTCTTTAAGTATCTAAGGCATCAATCACGTCACTACGACGCTAATCCAGATCATCTAAATCAAACTCATTCTTCATCCTGTTATGCATGTCATGAACAGTCCAAGTTAAATCTTCATTTTCCCTAGCCACCATTTCATACTTGTTTTCAAGCACTTTTATGTACTTTTTCATCTCCATCATAGTTTCTTTCAAACCTACAATGTCCTCATCTTTCTTTTTATATTTATCCTTTAATTCAACAATTATTTCACTTAGCTTGGCAGTGTATTTCCATTCAGACTTGAAATCATGGTCATAAGAGTCCACGTGCTGATCTAACTTTTTCACCTTTGATTCGAGGTCATCAAACTCATACTTTATTTTCTATTCATTCCTTATCAAGTATTTCACATTGCTAAACAGCTGTTCAACCTCAAGAGTTGTCTTTGTGGGTATCTGTCTTAGACATTGCATCAAGGGAAGCAAAAGAGTAGTAGAGGCATAAGGGTTTCTGATTGGTGTAATTAGAAGTTGACATTCTTCTTCATCCTCTTTCTAAGGTTCCTCCTCAGGATCTTACTCAGGTTCTTCCTTTGGATCCTCCTCAGGATCCTCCTCAAATTGTTCCTCAAACTCTTCCTCAAGTTCTTCCTAAGGATCCTCCTCAAAGTTTTCTTCTTCAGGAAAGTTGAAGACGTTGTTAGGCAAGTGAGGCAGTGAAGTCATCTACATAAGGAAAGGAAAATGTATATACAATAAGAACGAACGATTTGGAAGGAGGTAGTAATTATTGTAATGAAAGCAATATAATCATTCAAAAATGAAATCAAAGGATGTAATATTATTATAATAATTAAAGTAAATAATAAGGATTAAAGAGTTACCCGCGTAGATATCGAACAACATTGGCAGATTCTATGTTTGATACTAAGAACAAGATATATTTGAACCTTTGGTTATAGGCCAAGTTTTAAAAACGACTTAGTTCCCTATAACCACTGCTCTGATACTAATCTGTAACATCCCCAAATCGGACAAGGAACTAATAGGTAGCATAGGGGTGGCACGTTATGGTACAGGAAACAATGATATATAAGTGACACAAAAATGACGTAATAAAACCTTTACATTACATCATACACATCAAAGTTTTTATACAAAGGTCCTATAGTTTTCAACAAGATAAAAAATACTAATAAAATACATGGTTTTATAACATATAGTTACCAAAAAGACATGAGGATTTTCTAACAGCTTTTACCAAAACCTAAAAAAACGTAGACATAACACAGAAACTTCCAAGCTACTAGACATCTTGCGGGCTCCCCTCCAAGCAAACTAAGCATTATTACCTGAGATTAAACATGTAAAACATCAACAAAAAGTTGAGTGATATTCATAGGCTTAGTAATATAAGTGTGGAACACAGACATTCATTAGTAAACAAGTAATGGGGGGATGACTACATACAGTATCCATAGTCATTAATAGTTAATATTGCTATTTAGCTCATGACACCGAAGCATTAACGGTTAAGTATGCCCCTAGTGAGTACTCAGCCTTAATACCCAAGTAATAAATCAAATGTTAAATGCGTTAATCTAATACGGGACAGGGATTGTCAATCCTGATGGATCCATCCACAACATTCGCGCTAGCAAAATGTGAAATAATTAACGGTTCATGATAATTAGGGGACTTTACGGCTGTTGGTACTAAAAGCAATAATAATTAGGTAATCTTCTAGATAGCATACAGTTTTAAATGAAAGTGTTCCAACATGTAATCTTACCCCGCGATTTGAAACAAAGCATAAGAAGTAAAAAGGAGCTATGAACTCACCTTAATATACATGTGATGGAAATGAGAATTAGGGCTGTAGAAGGCAATAGAAAATACTCCAAGGGCTACCCGTGACCTACAAGCGTGATCACGGCCTAGGTATCCGTTTTATAAAAATATAAAATAATTGTATCAAAAATATTCTATAAAATATAATATGTATAAAATTTGCACAAGCAACCTAGTCTAAGTGTGATCATGATCCTCATGACACACAACATGTAGGAAGTACTTATTGTAGAAACTATAAGAGGGGGGGGGGGGGGTTGAATATTTTCTCTTGTTTATGGTCCTAATTAAAATCCTTTCAATTAGGTTTGTCCCAAAATTACCTTTTACTTGAAAACTAATTTCATAGTTCTTAGGTTCAATTCTAATGCATTAACAATATCTGGTGACAATGAAATGCAAAGTAAGAATGAAAGCATAAGTAAAGAGTAAGGAAATAAGCAACCTAAATTACGACACCAAGATTTATAGTGGTTCGGCAACGAAGCTCTATCCTCGTTCCTACTCCACTCCTCGAGTACACCTTACTCGAGATTTCCACTATATCCACAAGCTCCCTTCTTGGCGGAGAAAACCTTACAACATCGCTTACATTATTTTTCAACACTAAGCTAAATGTCGAGACCTAATCTTATCTAGGACCAATCAACGCACGTCGCCTACTTCACCATTTTGCGACACAAGGCTAGATGTCGAGTTCTAATCAAAAGCTAGAACAAATCTTCGTCGCCCATCTTCTTTTCCGACACAAGTCTAGATGTCGAGTTCTAATCCAAAGCTAGAACCAATCTTCACAACTCTTCACTTTCAAGTTTAGTGAGAACTCACAAGACACATACACACATCACTTTATAGTTTAGTGAGAACTAACACACAAGACTTATTACAATTCAATAAGACATATCCAAGTATACATATGTAACTTGGATCCACATAAGACAAATCCAAGTATACACATATACAATGGATTTACGCAAGACTAATCCAAGTATTCACCAATAAATTGGTTTAACACAAACTAATCCAAGTATACACAAATACATTGAATCAACACAAGATTCAACTAAACAAAATGATGAACATGACTAGATCTAAGAATGGATGATCCACATTAAGGTTGCATCTTTAATCACATCACAAATGTGTGAGTGATCTTCTCTTTGGACATGTAAAGAAGAGGATCAAGAGGATAATCATAAGTAAACATACTTAACACATTAAGTGATCATTTACTAATGATTAGGATATATAAAAGAGAAAAGAGACCAAAAGAATGTCCAAAAAGGTACTAGGAAAATGGAGATTTGATCCACTATTTAGAGGAGACAAAAACCAACGGCTCTCTGCCTACGGTTCCTTAATTGTTACGCGGTTCCTTATCAATAAAGAACCACTCTTTTTGGTCTTTTAGTGGGAAAATGTTATTTGAGGTAATACGTACCTTTAAAGGATATTCCTATGGCATTTGAAATATGCCATATTCAAATTTTCATTTTCTATTTTAATAAAACATTTTCTTAAAAATAAATTTTATTAAAATCTTTTGTCATATTTGTCAAAATGTGAATTTTGAGGTTAATCAATTTCTATGATCACTAAACATGATTAAGATATGTTTGTGTAAGACTTAAATGATTATTACGTTGATGATAGTGTTTGTTGTATAATTCGTCTTACGATTGTCTTTGACGATAAGTTGTTAGCCCTAAAATGTGAGCGACTAACGGAATTAAAATAGTTTACATAGCCGAGACTTGCAGGGACTAATATTGTCACGTGTAAGTTAGTTCATGTCCCGAGCTATATATACCCCTCCATACTTCCATGAAGGGGTGAGGATTCTTATTTTCTTTCTTTTCTTTCTCTCACTAGAAATAAACACAGAGTTTCTAGTATCTATTGTTTCTCTCTCTAACAATGGCTAAACACTTATTCAATCCTCCCCGACCTCCGGATCAAAACCCGCCTTAATGGCGAATCTAATGTTAACAATTGGCATCAGATCTAACCGGGGGTGTTTCGTGTTTTTATCCGTGTTTGTATTGTGTTTGTGTTAGAATCGAGGATTTATGGTCTGTATTGGAATCGTTGATTTTTTATAATCAGTCTGCCTCATTTTTATGCCACTGTTTTCTGAATAGTTGCTGCTACATCTGCTACGTGTCTCGACAACATCAATCAAATTTTTTACATCATTTTTATCACATTTTTCTATCTGTCCTCAGATCTGTTAATAGTCAACTAATTTTTTTGTCCGTTTTTCATCATAAAAAACTACCGTAAGTTTTTACATCTTTTTTCTTCTGTTTTTTTTTCGTTTTGGTGATTTCTTATGAAGATGATATGACAAAAAACAGAAAAAAGTCATATCTGAAAAATGACCAGATCCACCATTTTCAAAAACACTATTATTACGAGATTGGGGGTTTTTCAAAATCTTGCGAGATGTTGATGTTAGAAATATTGCACAATGGTGTTTTTTGAAGTATTGAGAAATGTAGTATATCTAATGAAACATTGCGAGATGGCAACTCATATTCCGAAATCATGTTTTAAAGAATATATTCCGAAATCATGTTTTAAAGCAAATATTCCGAGATGATGAATGCAATATTGCTCCGAGATGATAATTTTTTTCCATAAAGACTTGAGTTCAAACAAATGAAAAAGATAAAATCAGTCTAATCTTAATTCATACAATCATCACCTCGTTTCCGCATCATCAAGACTCTCAACATATATATAAGATCTCAGTTCCCTCTGTTCGATTCGTGTTTATTAAAACATCAAGATCCTCAAAGATCTTTCACATCGAAAAAGAAATCAACACTGATCTTAATTATATTACACAAACAAAAAAAAGTCGACATGAATCATGTCAACCTTACCCGAGACCTCAATATAGAGATCTTGAAGATTCGACCTTGATTGAATTCGTATTTGTAGCATATGAGGCAAAGGGTTTACATGGATAAGTAAAACGAAATCGAGGTTACTATTTGATTTTAAAGATGATTGGATTTGGCGATGGCGTTTCTTTTTATGATATGTGAATGAGAGGTGATTGTTGATTTCTGCATATGAGATGAAGGTGAGAGGCGTGGTTTCTCAGAGGATGAGATGGGGGCGGGTGATGGCGTTTCTTTTTACATGTATTTTATATCCAAAAGATTAAGTGCTTAGTGGACTACATGTGGGCTGCTGCAAAACATATTAACAGAGTTGAGATCAACATAGACCTTCATTTTAGCATAGACCATATCAACCAATCACATTCATTCAAATTAACTTTCCACCTTTTTCTTAAAAATTAAATAACTCACAAACGGTAAATCGTCAAGTGACAAAAAATACACCATTACAACGAAAATTAAATCATCTTTCTATCGAGGGGCACATGTATATACTTTCGACGAACTTTTTTTTCGACTTTTTTTCTTAAGTCACTTCTGAGAGAATCATATATGATTCGTCACGAAACATATATGATTCGTCACGAAACATATATGATTCGTCACGAATCATATATGATTCGTTACGAAACATATATGATTCGTCACGAAACATATATGTTTCGTCTATATGATTCGTGATATGAATCATATATGATTTTCTGAAAATCATATATGTTTCGTGACGAATCATATATGTTTCGTGACGAATCATATATGATTCTCTCAGACGTGACTTAAGAAAAAAAGTCGAAAAAAAGTTTGTCGAAAGTATATACATGTGCCCCTCGTTTGAAAGATGATTTAATTCTCGTCACGATGGTATGTTTCGTTTTGCGTAACGGTTAACGGTTTGTGAGATATTGAATTTTTAAAAAATATATTTTTGTTGTTAGATGAAAAAAATGGGTGGTTGTGATTGGTTGATTGAGTCTATGCTTAAGAAAGGGTCTATGTAGAACTTTTTCCTATTAACATATCTTGGGGATGTAAATTGTGATATAACACGTGGGTCTTTTTGTTTAATTGATATCTTGGGGATGTGAATCGTTTAAAGAGTATATGTAGTTACCCAAGATATCTGGCTAAACATATTAAGATTATCTTTGGCTTCTGTGTATGGGTACAAGAATTTGGCACGTGCCTAATTACTTTTATTCATTCGAATATATATAATGTGTTTGGGCATGCCGAGTATTGGAAATGGATATAAATCATGTATCGTCTATTGATTTGAATGTGGGACGAGTTTATAAGAAATAATGTGTGGCCCGATATATGATGAATATGCCGATAATTCTTATACGTCGATTACACATTCATTTCGATCCGTACATCAGGTGGGTATATGACTTATTTTGGGATTAAAATTCAAGTTAGCTAGACGATGTTGACGACTTCTCATTTCATTGGTCATCGTTGGTTTTCTAGTCAACGACACTCAACAAACACAACAAACACGACAAACACAACAAACAAAACAAAAACAAATTAACACCAAAACGATCATTTTATAAGATTCACTCAATATGTCAAAACGGCTAGTATTCGGATTCAAAAAATTGTCAAGTGATTACAAAGTGGATTTGGTATTTCTTATTTGAAGTTGATGTGGGATTTCACGAAGGCGTCTACTTATTTCATCATTGAGCCTTCTCACCCCCTTCTATCCCTTTTCTCTAAACCCAGTCTATACATTGATGACTTGCTTGAGCGTTGAAATTTATGATTGAGACTTGAATTATCTAGTTTCTAGCGTCAAGGGGTGGATGGTCGAATACCTGGATAAATACCACTTAAAGGAGTTAAGTTGTAGTGCTCAGTGTCACACTCACTTGAAGATGTGGATATTTCAAGAGGTGTTGTACTTATTATATTTTTCGTGTCCGAGGTATAATGTACATAGAAATCTTCTTTTGCGTCGTTCGTCAATCAACAAATGTGCAAGCTTAAGTAAAAAATTTGGGGGATTATACTTCAGTTTCAAGTTTGGAATATCAAGTTTACTTCACCAATGGTCACTACAGATAGCCGAAAGAATACGAGGTTGGTCAATTTAGCCAGAGAGTACATGAGTAGAGATGTGATCAGCAAACAATTCTCACGAGCAATTTGACCTACAGAATGTCAAATAATACTTCAATGTCTAAGCAAATCTTTCATAGTCTTTCTACCTTTCTCAACCTATGAAGATTTTTGCTTTTGACAAGCACATCTCGCGATTTTGAGCGTACACGTCAGATGATGCTTCCGAGTGTTTGTAACCATCATGGGGGATAACATGTACTTGTTAGTACTTAGTTAATCTTCCAGTGGGAAGTATTCTACAAGCGTGAGAAGATTTGTTGCTGATTTCTTACATGTTTCCCTAAACGCATAATCATAAATACCAAAAATGCCAAGGTAGCAGTACTACTTGGTGTGGTTTGCTTCTTCTTTTACAAAATTCCATTGTGCACTTTAATTTTCAAAGATGGAAGATTGTTCAAGCTACAGGTTCTGCTCAAGACAGGGATATTGGTTTGGGGGGAAGCTGATTCAGAAGTTTCGTCAAAAAGAAGTCTATGAAGAAAACTTTTCAAGACATGGAGTATGAATTGGGGGGAAGTTAATCCAGTTCATACATGATACAATGGTTCCTCAACAAGCAAAGACAAAGAGGATTCAAACTGGGGTACAAGTTTCCTTGAAGACTTAAAGACAACGACGTCATCCTTAGCATTATAAGCACTTTGAAACAGTCATACTATTGTTATATCTATACTTGTTAGGAACAGTGTAAGTAATTTTGTATGTCTCCACATCGGGGGAAGATTGTTAGCCCTAAATGTGAGCGACTAACGGAATTACAATCGTTTACATAGCCGAAACATGCAGGTACTAATATTGTCACATGTAAGTTAGTTCAAGTCCTGAGCTATATATACCCCTCCATACTTCCATGGAGGGGTGAAGATTATCATTTTCTTTCTTTTCTTTCTCTCACTAGAAATAATCACATAGTTTCTAGTATCTCTTGTTTCCCTCTCTAACAATGGCTAAACACTTGTTCAATCCTCCCCGACCTCCGGATCAAAACCCGCGTTAATGGTGAATCTTATGTTAACATAAATGCCTTTATACTTTGTCGTGATCAAAACTAATAAAAATTAGTTAACACTAATAATGTTTTTAGGCATTACTTGCATTAACAATATCCACCTTTTTTATTACGACAAACTATAAACTCATTTTTGTAAAATACAAAAGTTTTCGAATTAATAACGAGTTTATCACCATCATCTATCCCCCTTTGTCGAACAAAAAAAGTTAGCGCAAGTCTTTGAAGAAGAGAAGAATCGACTTCGCTAGTAGCTCCCCCTTGGTGCTTACTTCCCTTGATTAAGGCACCAAGTGATTGAGCTATTGTGAAAAGCTACATACAAAGGTTAGTAGAAAGAAAAGAAACACCAATGTATATTATAGTCACTACCTACTAAATAACTTGAGAGGGAGGAAGAAAAGAAATCTCAAATTAGAAGTAACTATTTACTAAGTATGTCCAAGGAGGGTGTTTTGACAAAATGAATACACAACTGGTGGAATAAAGGTAGAAAATAAACATCCATACCAATTATAATGATAATATGTCAAAGGGTTAAAAACATAGAATTGTTGGAATCACCCTAAAACAATTGTAACTTTTAACCATGATCAACTCTTAACAATATGTGTGATAAAGGATTAGCAAAACAAGAAACAACACACATATCAATCATATTACAAAAATATGAAAGAGCATACAAGGATCATATTCATACACATAATATGAATATTAACTCAACATGTAATGAAAATAAACAACATAAGCATAAACTATTCTAGTAGAGATAGTCCTCCAAGATTGCTTAGGTTTTTATTTGACTCAAACAATTAGAACACAAAATATCCTTTAATTGGTAAAATAAGACGACGACGCATCACTTGAATATTTGTTCACGGGAACAAATACTTTGAGTGGAGGTCAAGTGAGAAGAAATTAAAAAAAAATTAACTTGTCATAAACATGAGCAAGTTCAATTTGTTAAAATCAAAAACACACACACGAGCTTCCATGATGTAAAACAAAGTCGTTTCATGGGGGAGGACCATCAAAATAAGAAGGTGGTGCTGGAGAAGGAGATTGAGGATAATAGATTTTTTCACAATGCCTAGAAAGGTTAGGGAAAGAATAAAGGTTGAGGTGAGGTATGTTGCAAGGTTTAGGTGGTGGTGGAAGAGCTTCTTTTTCTCTGTTAATTGGATTGATTGAAAAAGTATCATTCCAATACTCAGTAAGAGAGAAAGAAGAAGTCTTGCAAGGTTTGGGAGAAGAGGAATCATGATGATCCTTATTCTTCT
This sequence comes from Glebionis coronaria, assembly GCA_025667525.1. Classification (NCBI taxonomy): domain Eukaryota; kingdom Viridiplantae; phylum Streptophyta; class Magnoliopsida; order Asterales; family Asteraceae; genus Glebionis; species Glebionis coronaria. Next base: position 241,634,168 of record CM046880.1, read on the forward strand.
TGATCTAAACGGGTCAAACCGAGATTTTCGGTTTCTAAGAAAGCTTAGAAGAAGAAGCTTTGAGTTTAGAAGATTGTGACATAGAAATGTCAAGGTTAAGATTATAATAAGAAGACATTGTGAGGGATGAAAAGAAGAACTCCCAAAACAAGAAGATTTAAAGAAAGTAGACAAGGCAAAGATTTGAAATAAAATCAAAAGGTTTTAAGGAATGTTTAGCCAAAATTTTCAAACGAAGAATCTTGAAAAATACTGAGGTCAAAGAAGAAAAACCAAAAATAAGCCAAAGAGTGGCTTCTGTCCGCGGTTTCCTAAAGGAACCTATGGTTCAATATCAATATTGAGCCGCGCGACCTTTATTGAGCCGCCCACAGTGGACAAAAAAACCGTTTTTGAAAGATTTTGAGAAAAGACTAGACTTTTTCAAAATTAAGCAAATATTGGATTTTTACCTCTAATAGCACTAGGTGACGCTTTCGTTGCACAAAGGGAAACACACTCACAAAGAGTGTCTTGACAAAGGGTGACAAAATATTTAGATTGCATTATGATCCAATTTTAGTCAAATTTTAGAGGTTACAATAGATTAAGGTTCAATATTAATAAAATTTAAGTTGATTATTGTGAGAGCACATAGGTTAAAACAGACAAAGACTTAATCTATTAAACATCTACATAATAAACTCATGAAGGAAAAGGAAATACAAGAAAACAAATAACAACTAACTATTACAAAGTTAGCTAATCTACTTCTTGATTTAATAATCATTCTTGGCTTGATTTTCTTGAAGAAACATTTTGAAAATCATCATCATTCATCTCCTAGGAGGAAGAGGGTTCGGGAACAAGGTTTTCAAGAATTCTTGCAACCTCCTATGAAGTACAAACATTTCCATTCTTAGGTTTTGAATGATGTAGAACCTTATAGAAAAGTAAACAACTATGGATCACCCATGAGGTTAGAAATAGGAACACTCAAAAAAGAGTGTTAGAGGGAGGAGGAGGAAGAGGCATGATGTCCAATGGTGATATGGGTGAGTTTGGAGAGGGTGAAAGGTGAGGTTATCAAAGGCTCAACAAAGTCATTCTCAAAAGGAATGCTTTAAAGAGGTTGAGGGTTCACATCCAAGAGAGGACTTGGAGTGAGGGGTGATGACAACTCATTCATCCTAGATTGGAATAAAGAAGAGGCAAAACTATAGGAATGGTTAGTACCATGAGTTGAGCTAGTCTTTCATGGAGCAAGAGGTGGTAAGGGTGATGAAGAAATGAGAATAGGAGATATCTCATTCTTGGGTGTAAGAAAAGATAAAGAACCTTGTTTAGGCATCTTCATCTGAATCTTAAGGTTTCTTTTGGTAGTAGAGTGTTTGGAGGAGTTTGATGATCTTGTGGACACCATGGTTCTATGTTAAGTTTTAGAAGAAGGCTTATAGGATGAAGAAGGAGAATAACCAAGAGAGGTTTAAGAAGGAGGTGGGATGATCCAAACTAGTAATGTGTTAAAATACATTTTGGTAAATAATGAAAATTGCTACACTTAATTGGTAAAAAGGCTTATTTTTAGCAAAAGTTTCATCAATGTTTACAAAGATTTAGAGAAAACAGTGTAAACCAGAGATGCTTTCAAAGTCATCACCTGCGGTTCTCTAAATACAAGCGCGGTTCTTTATCACTAAGGAACCACCCATAATTATTGACTCGCGGGCAGAGACCTTTAAGAAGAAGACTTCCAGCATTTTTCAAAGGCCTAGATTCAATACAATGTTTTAACAAGCCAAGATAGATTACTAACCAAAATCTAAATAGATAACAAACACATAATAGCACAAAGTCATGTAAATCGAAAGTTCGATCGCATGAACACATTAGGATTTAAAATAATACTCAATCTAAACACAAAGTATTAGTGCTACAAACATAGTCTAAATGAAAGAAAAATAGAAACAAGTCTAATGAAAAGAAGAAATATCCAACATTACACTAGAGTTAACAAACATGTCAACAAACCAAATGCTTCACCAAAAGCTTCACTTGATCATAATTTCTTTTTCTTGCCAATGTTCTTGATCATTTTCCCCAAAGCCTTGAATGCACTCCTTGACTCCATATGATGATCGTACAACTCCCCCCGTGTTTTAAGGTTAGACCGGTAGACATTCTCAAGTCCGAAGTTATCCGGAAGAGGGCTTGAAGAGTAATGAGGAGGAGGATTAATTTCGTATAACCCATCCATGAAAGTGTTCATAGATGGGGCAGAGTCACTCGAAGAATCAACATGAGCACTAGTTCCCACATCGTCACCGTAACTTGGTGATGCGGGATCTTCCTCATTTTCGGTTTCTTGCGGGTCACTTCTTCTCATACCTCGATCACTCCTAGGCTTTTGTGGTTGCACCTTTTGAATAGGAAGCATCACATGGTTAAACGGTGCAAAACGAGAGAGATTGAGTTCGGGGAAGTCTTGTCGAACCCTTTTAAAAAGGCGAGTGAGGAGCACGCCATAAAGAAGATTGGTCTTTGGTTTCGAGAGAACATAATTGATCCGTCGAGCGATGAAGTATGAATGATTGTACTTGGTGGAAGTGAATATTCAATAGATTATATGTGCCATACACGACGGAACATGATTCTTGTTTCCACCGTGACAAAATACATTCTCCCTAAGGATGTCAGCCCAACGTACCATACAATCATTAAGATCGCTAACGAGTATCTCATGGCGTCTCAAAGAACGCTTTTTAGAATGGATACTATGTACAACGGACTGATTACATCCTTTGGAGATGAGGTCAAGGATGAGGTCAAGGTCCGGCATATCGGTATCATATGGAGGATTGTCGGTACACGTTTTCAAGCCATCAATTTTCCACGAATTCGTGAACCGAAATTGACCTACATATGGCACTCCAAGTGCCTTACCAAATTCCTCGAGAGAGTATATGATGAGTTTACCATTAATGGTGAACCTTACAAAAATTCCATAATCATTATAGATGATGGAATATGCGCTAAAGAACTCTAGGAGGAATTCGGGATAAATGACTTCATTTATCTCTAGCAAACAATGGAGATCCATTTCCTTAAACATATGACTAATATAGTCATACTCATCAAAATCCCCGTAGATAAATCTACCGTCATGGAAACAACGTTTGTGTAGTGAACTATAAATATTACCAAGAGTTATGGAAGGAGTAGAATCGGCAAGGTTAGGCATATAGTTCCTAGTGTAGTGGTGTTTTTGTTGATATTCCGAAGGCATGATTAAGTACCTAAATACAGCACAAAAATATTTCCACAATCACTCTTATGTTACTTATTAAATGAAAAATCAAAATCATAAGAATGTGCTTAATCAATTGCTTGACAAAAAAAAAAGAATTGATCCTTAACATTCTTATGTCCACAATGTACTAAATTCATCTTTGACAAGTACATATAAATTATGTAAAATCAAACATGAACATTGAACATTGGTTTTTCCGAATCCATTTTTAGGTAAGCATTAACAATGCAATTACCAATGTGTTCGTGGGTCCATATCAATTCCATAATTTAACAAAAATGAATTAGTTAAAATTCGGATTTGTTCTATAAGTGGGTTTTAATGAAATAGCAATGAATTCAAACCTAAGGAATCATAGCATTACAACTATGTCAACCCACATTCCTAATTTTGTTTCCAATTCGATTTTAATTTTAAAAATCCCCAATTATTAAATTAAGAACCCCATAACAAATTGATTGAAATTGAATGAAGATAATTACACTTAATTGATGGTAGAATAAGGATGAGTGAAACCCTAGTCTTGAAATCAATGAATTTTGAGTGATTGAAGCTTTTGAAAGATCGACAATAGTGGATATGAAGAAAACCCGAAAGGGTGGCAGTTTTTTGAAAAAAAATATTATTTAATAAAACCCTGTTTATTTTAGTCACTAGTGGCCTACGGTGTGAAATTTATAAGGAACCACGGGTTTGGGCCGTGACAATTAAAGAACCTCCGAAAGTGAACGTGTTTGAACCAAGAAAATCAAAGAAATTTTCAAAACCAAGTTTTTATAAAATACTTAAAATATATATCAAGCCTTTTGGAAATCACTGAACCAATTAAATACTAGGTACCAATGCCTTTAATGAAGGATTACGAGTTAAATCGAGACCAAGACCGATACGGGAAAACGACTACTCGTAAGAAACGACAAAGAAGAGAGAAACCAAGAGTAGTGAATCAAGGCTAAGTTCAATGCTCAAGAGATGAGTGACAATCTTCAAGTAGTAGAAATGAAAAGCTTGGGTCATCTATATTGGTTTAAGACGTGCCTTTCCGGCGTAAGGCTAAACAATTTTGGTAATGAACCATACCAAGCAATTTTGTTATAAAGAGTAAGATCAGTTTCAAGTAATTGTCTTAAACTTTTACAAAATATGAGCAAGATTATAGATTCACATTCTCTCCCACGTGATCGGAAAAATATCATTTCTAGGGATTGCAGTAACAATATCCTTGGAATATTTCAATTCCAAATTTGTAATATCCTAACTATAATATATGATGTAATTTGGTATCTGTTAGCCTCAAAATATTGAGTCAAACAAGAATGCTCAGTCATAGTTTATTATTGTAACATTAATTAAAAAGTTGTAATAGTTAGTTAATTAGCTCAGATCTAAGTGCCTCTGTTGGTTGACCAGCCTGATAAGGATCGTTGGAAGGGTGTTGATGGGACGCTCCATATTTTCTCCGTCCAGCGAACGTGGGAGGCTCTTCGGCATAGGGGTAATGTGGTAGATTGGCATAACATTGTTTGGTTCCCACATTGTATTCCTAGACATGCGTTCCACTTATGGCTAGTGATGCGGCGTAGTTTGAAAACACAAGATCGTATTCGTCAATGGGATGTGGGTGACACTGATATCAACCAACTTGTGTGTTCTCTCTGTGAGACGCAAGCCGATTCACACTCTCATATCTTTTTTGAATGCTCTTATGTTATACAGGTTTGGCACGGTATTCGTGATTTGGCTGATATGACTAGTCTTCCTCTTAGACTGGATGATATTGTGAACTATCTTAGACCTATGGCTTCTCAAAAGACAGTGAGGAGCATCATTGGAAGACTTCTTCTCACAGCGGCCTCTTACTTTGTTTGGAATGAAAGGAACTGCAGGTTTTTTAAAAAGGTGAAACGTTCTCCTCAAGACATCATTGACATTATTATGGTCACGGTTCGATTGAAGTTGCTTACGTTTAAGTTCAAGAATTCGGTGGCTGTTAATGATCTTCTCGCTAGGTGGAATATGCCAATTACCTTTAGGATGTTCATGTGAGTGTGTCTAGCGTGTGTTTTGTGCTAGTAGGTTACGTCTTGGGTTTGTCCTTGATGTTAGAAGTTCAAGTTAGCTTGAGGTTAATGTGGCATTTGGTTACATTCCATTGTACTTTAATTTTTTTTGTGATTAATACCATTTACCGGGGTAATTCCCTTTACCCGAAAAAAAATAGTTAGTTAATTAGTCGTGGTTCACGGGCTTGGATTTAAGTTACCTAAAGTCCAAACAACAAGCCCGACCCAAGATATATAGCCCATCAAAAGCCCGCATGTGGGTGGACTATATATACTCCCCTCCTAGCATGTTAGGAGGGTTGGTTGTCTCATTGTATTCTTTACTTCTCAATCTAATATCACCTAGTTTTCTCCACCTTCTCTCTACTTTCTCTCTCTAGAAATCATATATTTTTCTATCTTAATTCATATAATCAACCATGGTGAAGTGAACTAAAATATAGGACAACAATTGGTATCAATCGCCACAGGGTAGATTAGTGATTGGTTGTTTAGTTTTAAATTTGATTCGTGTGATTTGATCTATAAATCATCTCGAATTATTTTTTTTAGTATTTTCAGGCACTAAATCTTGTTATAAATCTCCTAGATAGTTGTGGTAGGGATTTGGTTTAATTTTTGCGGTTAAAATCGCGAGATTTTGGGGCGTTTGGATTGATTTTGGTGATCTTATGTTCGAAGATCCGCAACAAGTAAGCTACAAAATTATTTTTTTTCTTGTCTTTTTCAGAATTATTGGCATATTCCGAAGTACCAAAGAGGGTTTTTGTTTATTACGAAGTAAAAAAATTCTTAAGTATTCCGAAGTGAATTATCTCCATATTCCGAAGTGAAGTACATCCATATTCCGAAGTACAACACTTAAAATTATTCCGAATTACTCTAATACAACATTCCGAAGTTAACTTCTGTCAATATTCCAAAGTAAAAGAACATTTTCCACATTCCGAAGTGATTCCCAAGAAACAATTCCGAAGTACCAAAGAAAAGAACTCCGTAGTACTTTATTTTGGGGGGATTCCGAAGTGCAATTCTGAATTGATTCCGAAGTTAATTTGTTTGATTGGATTCCGAAGTGAGTTGGGAAATTGATTCCGAAGTGGGTTTTTATTACATTCCGAAGTACATCCTTGGTACATTCCGAAGTGGATTTGCAATAGTGTGAAGTAAATTTGTTGCTATTATGAAGTCCAACATTCTGAAGATCACATTTAAAATCCAGCTATTCCGAAGTTAACATTTTGTACACTTAAAATATTTCGAACATTCTTGTGTTTTTTGTTAGTCTTGGAATTTCTTCGATTATCGAGAACATTTTTAGTGGAATTTAACATCTTTTCTCACAACAACAATCACAACACATCTACTTTAGATCCTTTTTCACCTCAACAATTTCAAGTTTCTTGACATAGATTCTACTCAAGAATATCGTGTCACAAACAACAATATCATGGTGGCGGGTAACAAAGAGAGACCACCAATGCTTGTGTCTGTCGGTATGCTCAATGGAAATCACGTTTCGTATGATATCTTGATACAATACCTAATGGTGATGCCTTGAGGAAATGTATTACTCATGGACCATATGTGTTCAAAAAGATCTCAATTCCTCCAAGACCAGCCACATATACTACTGATGCAGTACCCGCAAGTGAACGTGATGAAACACCTCACACCTAAAAATTGTGCTTGGCATGATGCAGAGAAGGAAGCCATCTATATGGTTCTAAGTGGGATTGGAGATGATATTTACTCCACGGTTGATGCATGTCCTACTGCACATGAAATGTGGAGTGCTATTGAACGCTTGCAACAAGGAGAATCACTCAACAAACAAGATGTCAAAACAAACTTGTTTTGGAACTTTGGAAAGTTTACTTCAAGGGATGGAGAATCAATTGATTCATACTACTCCAGGTTCTACAAAATGATGAATGACATGACGAGAAACAATCTGCAAGTCTCCACCATGCAAGTCAATGTTCAATTTCTACAACAACTTCAACCCGAGTGGTCACGATTCGTCACTTTAGTGAAACAACAAGAAAAGTTAGACGAGGTTTCATATCATTGACTCTTTGATATCTTGAAGCAATTTCAGAATGAAGTAAATGAAATTCGAGCTGAACGAGTTGTAAAGACGCTAATCCACTTGCTTTAGTCACTACCACTCAACATGTTCAAGATCATCGCTCTCGTGCTCCAAAGCCATACTCCACTCCATCATCCTCACCACGATATTCCACATCATCCAAGTCTTCATCATCCACAAAATTACGCGGCAAAGCACCAAGAGCACCATCACCACCATCTGAGTTATCATTCGAAGAAGATAGTGATGAAGACCAAGCTCAGAAGAATCGAGAGATGAAACAACAAATTGCTTTCATTATGAAGACTTACCAGAAAATCTACAAACCCACCAACAACAATCTTCGAACATCATTTAACACAAAGAACCAATATGTTGAGAGTCCTCCAAGGTATGACACACGTCGACGTGGTGAAAGTCCTTCTAGGTATGATCAACATAATCCAACGCATGTTGAGGGTTCTGCAAGGTATGATCGACAAACTGCCAAGTATGATACTCAGAGGATTGCTGCTGCTACTGGGAATACGGAAACTGTTGGAACTCAAGTGGTTCAACAAAGTGGGATTCAGTGTTATAATTTTCAAGGCTATGGGCATATGGAAAGAGAATGTAGAAAGCGAAAACGGGTTAGGGACTCCAGCTATCATAAGGAAAAGATGTTGCTATGCAAGAAGATGGAAGCAGGGGTCAAATTGTCAGCTGAGGAAGGAGCAATGCTTGATGAAACTGATGATGAAGCCTCCGACCAGGAATTAAAAGCACATTATTCGTAGATGGCAAAGGTTGAAGAAGTTCTCAAAGTCACTGAAGATGACAATGGCCCTATCTTTGACACTGAGCCACTCGATAAGATACACACTCCAAACGAATATAATGTGTTTGGTGATATTCATGAGCATAGTGAGCTACCCAATGCCATTATTGACACATGTATGATGGAAACGATTGATAGTAATATCACACCTAATTCATCAGACATGTGCAATATTGAGTCTGAGGATGATCAACATGCAAATGAGTATGATGAAGAGGAACGTTTTGCTCTTGCTAATTTAATTGCTACTTTATAAAAAGATGTCCAAGAAACTCGAAAGAGTCAAAAGCAATTAAAAAAGGTAAATGCTACGCTCACTCAAAATTTTGAAGAATGCAAAGCTGATCTAATTAAATCTAGTGAGACCATTAAAAGTTATAAAGATGAGCTTCTTCAGAAAACCAAAGAGCTTGAGGGGTACAAGGGTAGTGCGTTAAAAACTCAAATGGAAGATTTTAAAAACAAATATAACACAACTCTTGATTTACTATCTAAAGAGAAGCATCAATATAATGTTTTCTTAATGGATGAACGTCAAAAAACGTACCTTGCCAATACCAAAGTTAATGAACTTGAACAAAAGCTCTCTATGACCACTACCGACTTTGCTAAAATCCTCGAGGTTAAGAAACAAGAGGTAGAAGCGTTAAAACAAGACTTCAAAAGTAGACATGAAAAAGATACTGAAAACGTAACGAAACTAGAAGAACAAGTCGATTTTTTGAAGAAAATTGTTTATAAAACGCATGACTCTATTCAAACCGTAATAATGATAGCACCTCCGTCAATGTTTAAGGTTCAGGCTAGCTTTGCAAGTCCTGAGTACCTTGCCCAAGCTCAAGCTGCGAACCCGCGCCTTTATCTTGATGAGTCTGAAAGGACCGATCTTGACTGCATGATTATTAGGGCCGATAGTGACGAGACTGCCCTTTGGGAAGATGAGAGTCGATCACTCGTTATTAAGGAGTTTGTGAAACCATATAATTATGCTTATGAGAATAGTCTTTATGGTCTTTTCACTAAACAAACTCAAAAGTCTCGTGAGGAAGTGTTTTTAGAATGCAAACAATAGAGAATTCAATGGAAGAAAGCGTTTGCCCCTAAGAAATCTAATGTTTACAAATATATAAACTACCTTCCTTTATATGTGTCTAAAAGCAAGAGTAGGAAAACACTAGGTATTCTTAAACATCACATAGATAATGTTAAATCTATTGTTGAAAGAGACTGGGCAAAACGTGAAAATGATGAGTGGAAAAGACCGATTCCTCAAGATATTACATTGCTTGTGAAAGATCTATTAATCCCAAATACGGCATTAATTAAATCCATTGTTCTTGAATTTGAGGCATTAATTCGGACTGAAATGTTTGATGATTTAAAATATGTTGAGTCTATTAAGAAAGACATTGATGATCTTCAAATGGAGAAGTCCGACTTTTCAGATGAATATGATTTACTCTTGCAAGAATGCCTTTCTAAAGATGTTATGTGTGCTTATTTTACATCTTGTGCTGATATAGATGAATATTCTGATGTTGCATGCAAATATCTTGATCAGATCAAAGAGTGTGAACGTCCTTAAACTGAGCTTTCGAAACGTAAAGAAAATGTCGATAAAAAGGTTTTTACGCTACTTCAACATCGATGTGATTTCCTACAAAAACATTATCATGATCTTGAACTTGCTTTGCAAAAACATGTCGGTAGCTTTTCAAACGATACTAACTTGCAAGAAAAACTTTCCAAAATGTTTCGCGAAATGAATGAAAAGAGTTTGGAAATTACGGATTTTAAAGCTCAGTTACAAGAAAGGGAAATAACGATAGTAGAGTTGAAGAAACTCGTTGCTAAGATGGGTGGGAACGTTGTGGAACCTAGTGTTCAGAAACCTGTTGTTAGACAACCCAATGCCCAAAAAGTGAATAGATCCTCTATCTGGAGAAAACCATCAGCTTTATCAAATTCCTCGTTTGCTAAACCCGTGTTTGCCCCCAAGATGGATGGAAAGGAAAGGTTTCCACAGACTCAACCCATAAGGAATACTCAAGCACCAAGCGTTAAGCACACTAATGTGATTAAACCAGGGATGTATAGAATTACCACTAAACCCACAAACACTGTTAGTCAATCGTCTTAGATTTCTAGAAACACTAATCCTCGTGTGTCTTCTACTACAGGAGTAGTCTCCACTGCTAGTGTTAGCCGGCCTCAGCTTAAGCGCACTCAAGTGAATCATAAGGTTTGGCAACAAAAGAGTCAAGGGAAGATGAAGGAAGTAGAAGAACACCCTAGGAATTTCAATGTTTTTAAGAATAAGATGTCTGTAATCGCATGTAATGACGATTTGAATGATTTGACAGCTTTGAATGCTTTGAATGTTAAGTTTGTTTGTGTGAAATATGGAAAATATGTTGTTAATGCTAATCATTCTATGTGTGCTATGAATAATTTCAAAGGCGTAGATATTAGACCTAAGAAGCAACTTGTGATGCCTATTAGTGCTAGTAAACCCAAACACAAAGTGAACCATTCTGGTGCAACCCCCACTAAGAAAAGTAATGCATCAGAATCCACTACTAAGAACACTAGAAGCCAAATCAGGGAACTATATGAGTCTGCTTGTAAGTCTTGGAAATGGTGGTTTGCTAATCAATGTCCTCCAGGATATAAATGGGTGCCTAAAGTAAGGACAAAAATGTGACAACGAGTGTTAGTATTCCTTTAACTGTTGCTAAGGACACTAATAATTATGAAATCACAACAAACGTGGTATCCAATTTAGAAAATGCTCCATCGTGTTCTAATTCTTCTGCAGGTGATACAAATAATTCTTTTCATAATGGACTCCGGGTGCACCAAGCACATGACGGGGAATCTCAAGCTTCTAATTAACTTCGTAGAGAAGTTTCTGGGAACGGTCCAATTCGGAAATGACCAATTTGCACCGATCCTAGGATATGGAGATTTGGTTTAGGGGAATATAACGATCAAAAGGGTATACTACGTCGAAGGGCTCAATCACAATCTTTTCTCGGTTGGTCAATTCTATGATGCAGATTTGGAGGTTGCTTTCAGAAAGAAGACATGTTTTGTTCGTGATTATGATGGGAATGACTTACTCACTGGTACACGGGGTACATATCTTTACACAATCTCACTTCAAGACACAACTTCTACAACTCCAATTTTCTTCATGGTTAAAGCTTCATCGACTCAGGCATGGTTATGGCATCAACGTCTATCACATCTCAATTTTGATACCATCAACTTGCTTTCCAAGAAAGATATTGTGAGAGGCCTTCCAGGCCTGAAATTCATCAAGGATCATCTTTGTTCTTCTTGTGAGCTTTGCAAAGCTAAAAGAAGTAGTTTCAAGACAAAGACCACACCTAGCTCTAAAGGATGGCTAGATCTTCTTCATATCGATTTGTGTAGTCCCATGCGCGTTCAAAGTATCAATGGGAAGAAATATATAATGGTAATTGTCGATTATTACTCAAGGTACACATGGACTTTCTTCTTGAGATCCAAGGATGAAACACCCGAAGTTCTCATCAACTTCCTTAAGCAGATGCAACGTGGTCTTCAAGCTCAAGTAAAAGTGGTACGTACTGACAGAGGCACATAATTCTTGAATTCAACTCTGAAGAACTTCTTTAAAGTTGAAGGGATTGAACATGAAACATCCATTGCTCGAACACCTTAACAAAACAGCGTTGTTGAAAGACGAAATCGTACTTTGGTTGATGATTGTAGTGGTTTTTGTACCCTTTAGGAAAAGGATGACAAAATAGGGCAAGCGTGCACGACGATTTAGGAAAACCGTGTGTGAATGACCCTAAAAGTGAGTTCGTTCTCGAGGAGGCAAGTGCGTTGTGTTAAGAATTGATTAATGATTTATGATTATCTGATTGAGAAGAAAGAAAGAAATGAGATTAGAAGAGAAAGACGGTTACGGAAACGAATTAAACTAAGACGAAAAAGGCGATCACGCAAAACCGTAAACAGTGCAAAAATTAAATTTTATCCTAAAAATTCCTAAAAATTACTAAAAATCCACAATAATATTCTAAGAGTTTACAAAAAATCCAAACTTGCTAAAACCTTTTAATTAATTAGATAATGACTTTTTAATGCTAATTAAAGCCCTAAAAATCACAATTAATTATCAAAAAGCCCTAAACAAGATCTTAAAGTTTGTAAACCTCAAAAATGTCCTAATTAAGCTAAAAGTATTTTTTAAAATTTTAAAACCAAATTAAACTATGTTTAAACACTTAAAAACTACTAAAATCAATTAAAACTTAAATTAATTCTAAAAAATAATTGAAAAGTCCTAAAAATATTTGGAAAGTTACAAAACTCCTAATTAAGTGTCTACAATCTAGGAAAAATCAAAAAACTTAAAAAATTAAACTTTCAATTTTTATTAATAAAATAACATTAAAATATTCCAAAAAATTCAAAGTTCATAAAAAAATTCTAAAAAATTACCAAAAATCTAAAATAATGTAACTAAGACAGAAATGAAATCAAAAGTTTCTAAAACCTATTTAATAATTTTATATTAAATTTTAAAGTTGGTTAAAAACCCTAAAATCCTATAAAATCAAAAATAAGTTAAATTGAAAACTTTTTTAGCTGTAAACCTCAAAAATATGATTAAAAACCTAAAAACTATTTTTTAATTTTTTTAAAATACCTTTTTCTATTTTTAAATTACTTTCTAAAACTTAAAGTAAAAATAATCCTAGAAAATTAATTAAAAACGGGAAAAATAAACTTTTTGAACTGAAAAGTCCAAAACCCTAACAAGAACACAAGAAAAATGAAAACTTGCAAAAAAGCTAAGAAAATAAGCTGAAATAAGCTTTTAAATAAGCTGTTAGCTAAATAAGCTGTTAGCTAAATAAGCTACAAAACAGATTCTACTTAAATAAATGATGGAATGCTAGTTGTGCATAGAAAAGCACTTGGATCACTGGTTAACACGTATAGTCCTCCAACGAGGGGTCCCGTGTTCGAGTCCAGGCCAAGGAGCTTTTTGCAAAACTTTTTTTTTTTAACTTTAAAACTCAAGAACAGTGACTTATACTTACTCTAAATCAAGCTTAAAATAAAAAACAAGCTATAATCAAGCTCTTAGAAATAAAAAACGTGCCCAGGTATGATTTTTTATGAACACAAAGAAAACTTATATCTTCACTTGTGAAGACTGATCAAGAGGAGCTTGATCTTGGTTTTGTGATGGTTTTTTATGGACAAAAGGGCACCCCTATACTCAGTTGAGTATAGGGAGTCAACACAAACACAAAACAAGCAAGCTTACTTAGCAAAATTTCACACAAATAGACCTGAAAGTTTCTGATTAAGCACAATGGTATCTGATGAACAATTTGCTGGTTTTATATGCACAAAAACCAATTTCAAAAGCTCATAACTAGCACACAAATCCACCAAATAGCATGTAACTGGATCACAATCCTTAAATGACCTATCTCCTAGTAGTTTACAAGATTTGGTGATAAAATCCACTCAAAATCAGACACAACAAGCAGTTACTGAATTTTAGGCATTTTTCTCAAATTTTGACATGCAATTTGCTTCAAAACCTTACCAAACTGAAACTTAAGCACATACACTACCTAACAACTACCTAGTAAGTGTATAAAGCAGGTTTTAACACAAGATTATCAACAATTATACCAACTAAAAACCTAATCCAAACACCCCTTTAGTTACTGAAATGCAAAAATTAACAAAGCAGTCCTACTCAAATCCAATCCAAACTGAATCAAAATACTTCTAACATGCATACGACCCTAGTTTAAGCAATATACAACACTCAAACAATCACTTAAGCAATTATCATTCAAACTCACCAAATCTCATATAAATCACACACCTTAGAATTTTTGGAAACTGAAAAAGGAAACTAGGAAGCTACCTTGTTGGGCCTACATCCAGGCCCAACAGTGACTGAAAAGTCACCTCCAATCAGGCTGGGGCCTGAGCAGAACTTTGCTGATGTGCTTATGAGGATTTGCTTAAAAAATGGATAAAAATGGTTCTAGTTTGGAACCTGCTAAGAGAGAAAAAAGAAGAAGGCTATGTAAAAAGCTCAAGGCAGACCCCTAGCTTATAGATGAAGCTATAAGAGAGCTTAAAGCTTGGGTTAGACCAAGATAAACTAAACAAAGGACCAAACAATGGCTGCCTAAGAATGGGTACCCACCTTACCAGAACAAGCCATGGTATAATGGACATACACAATCTCAAACACCACCAAACCAACACATTTCATCACCATTTTATCAGGTTTTTATGAAAATTTAAGATTTGAGAAAAACTTGAAAAGAAAACAGAAACTTGATAAACTTTGCTGAAAATTAAAACCAAACTTAAACAATGATAACTTAAATCAACTGAAATGTAAGATAGAACTCGTTTTCATCACCAACACTTACCTTAATTTCTCATTCAGAATAGAAAGATTTACAAGGTTGTGAAAAAGGAAAACAAGAACAGTTTAACCTAAGTCCTATGAGGCCTTTATATAGAGGCTCACATTTTGTTCTAGAACTGAAAAGAATCTAAAACCCTAATGATACAAACTTCCTTTCATGCCCTTGGAGATTCCAGAAAGATGCCAAAAATTTGAACTTGGTCAAGAGCCCATGTGATGAATTTTGGATGTATGTGGGATGCCGGTGGTGAAAAGATGATCTTGGACGTCCATTTTTCCTTTGGGAGCACGAAAATGTTGTGAGTTGTTGATCCTGTTGTCATCTTTTGTTTGCTTGTGCAGGGGAGGGCCAAGGTATCACATGGGTGAGAGTGATGGGTGATTTGGGGGTTGGGTTTGGTTTATGTGATGGTTAATTAGCAATCTGGAAGGTTATAGCCATAACCCCTTTGTTTTAGTCATTGTTCATCCTGGGGATTAGCTAGGGTTTATGGGTGGATTAAGGTGGGTTTAATCCGAAATGGGGGTTTAATTATTTAAATTTGGTGTTTGGAGGGAAGGGGTTAAATAACTGATTAATCAGTTATTTAAAAGATAGTGGAAGGTGACGTGGGGTGGATGATGAGGTGGAGGGTTGTGAGTGGAGGATGGGGGTGATGTGGAGAAATGATTGGTGGGGATAGGTTTGGGTGTTTGACATTAATGGCCCCTTGACTCTCATGATGTTGCTATTTGATGAATAAACATTGTCAACACCAAAATTACACATAACAACTTTTGGGCAGTTGTCATTTTTGGCACAAATTCTTTCCAAACTTGAAACAAGGGCTTGAAATGTAATTTCTTCATATTTGAAGGACTGATTTTGGCATTTTCTTCATTCTTCAAGGTTTGACTTGTTTGTTGACTTCTTGGAGGACCAATATTGACAATTTAGTTTTGTTGAGAGACTAAATTTGCCAATTCTTCAAAGTTAAGGGTCCTTTTTGTAATTTTGACAAACTTTAAGTACCAAACTTGTAATTATGAAGATACAAGGGTATAAAGTGTCAATTCTTCCCTATTGGAGGACCCTTCTTCATAATTCTTCAAATCTTCAAGGACTTTCTTTGGAAAATTCTTCATTAGGGCTTGGTTCATTGTGCGGCTTCGTTTTCCGTGTTCGTTTTTGACTGATTCTTGTGATCTTTTGTCATTTTCTCAATATCCGTACCTAAAATACACAAGCAACAAACACAAGCATATATTTGGGTATTTTAATGATATTTAATGCATTTTAAGCCCGATTTGGACGATGAGACTATGTATAAAAGCAGTCTCATCACTCCCCCATACTAAACCATTGCCGTGCCCTCACGCAATGCTGGAATAAAGTATCATAGCACCTCCAAAATTCATTTTTATTCACTTTATTGGAATGATAAACTAGCTACACTACTAATATTACTACTACTTGCGTTTTAGACATAATGTATGATTTTCATCGCAAAATGGGACGTTTAGGTTCATAGAATAAGAACACGTGAATGCTTCGTTAGACATAATTTCATCGTCCTCGATTTTCACTCCAATTCCATGCTAAGCGTGCAACGAGATCATTGTCATTATAAGCTAGTAATGCTAACACTACTCATATGCCCTAATCACGTACTTATCCTCCAATTATTCCTAAGTTGTATCTCTTATATTTTATGATGTCTTGAATGTTTCACGAGGATACAACGTTGAGTTATGCGATAATAGAGATTTAGGTCTAAAAATAGAGTCCTAACGGTGTAACTAAGACCATCAAATCAATAACCCCTCCTAATAGACAACGATGTCAAAAAATTAGGTTGACAAGAAGAATCGATAAACACGGTTTTATAACGGTTTTGAACATGAGACTTATTACCAAGACTTTTATACGCCCCCTAACGGAAGGGCCTTATTATCTTTGGTTTACCTCCATCTTTTATTCAACTTCGCCATGAAGCTTTTATTATGACTTGGGTCTTGCCTTGCCTTTTATTATCCGCCTCATCGGTGGTTTTATTAGCCAAAGACGTATATCCTCACGCTAAAGCGAATTTTGGATCTTTAAAGCTTCGAAGATTAAGGCTTGATTCACTTTCAATTTTGCATAGATTTTAGGCCTTGTGGGGCTTCAAATTGTTTGCTAGATTTAGGTGAGCACTTGAAATCTTATTATTGGGTGAAGCTTTCGATTATTAGGGTGGCCAATACTTCAAAACCGTGACGCTGGCGATACCTTAATGTCTTCCCAATTTAATTACACGGAAGCTACTAGAAAAGACTAGAAACCCAACAATCCTAACTAAACCGCTAAGTCAATATTTATTAAGCAAAAAATATTTACATGCGATGGGAGAATAAGCAAACAACGATAACACATGAGTTTTTGAAAGAATACGAGTACTCTACGTTTAGCATAGTAACTTATAATTAACTCTATCATTTCTCGTCCTCATTTAAGAGACTTAGCCTAATGTGTAGTTAAGGAATCAAAGCTAAGTGCTCAACACGCACGGTCGAGTCAAAAATTACTCTTATTCTCGCCATCGGAAAACCTACATTCGTGTCTTCAAACACTTATAAAACATGAGAAAAATTTTAAAATTTGGCCATTTTTAGCCTTATTTTGCAACAAAACGATAATCAAAAAGATAAACTTTGGAAAGCGTGAAGGTTTGGCAAGGCAAGTATCTATTCACCCCCCCATACTAAAGTTAAACATTGTCCTCAATGTTTTGAGTCTAGGGGTGTAAACACCCCCATACTAGAGACGTAGTCGAATGCCTAATCTAGCATGGAAAGGGTGTAACCAATAAATTAATAGCCGTTTATGAAGTGTGCTAAAAACCTAAGGTTAGAACATCAAAAGGATATATCAAGGATATTGAGAAATATCATCAAAGCAAACGATCGAGTGCTCCCATAAAACGAACACGAGAGGCTCCAATCGTGAAGATCATGATCATCTAAAGTTCACAATTCACAAACAACCACGGAACAAAGGTTGGAAGGGCACAAATCCCCACACGTAAGCTACATTAGAAAGCGATAATATGTACATGGATAAGCATGGGTTTCCCCCACGAGGCACCTCGTTTTTGATTACCGAGTCATGAGCTCGACTCGATCCCCTCAATACTAATTATCATTGGGGAAGGTGACTTGGTCAAGGTAGTTCAAGGATGGAACTTCCCCGCCAAAGTAGTGCTTCATCCTATGTCCATTCACCTTGAAGTTAGGACCATCATTTTGAGCTAGCTCGATGGTCCCATATGGAAACACTTGAGTCACGGTGAATGGACCGGACCAACGGGATTTCAATTTACCGGAAAAGATTTTTAGTCTTGAATTAAAAAGCAAAACTTGATCCCCAATGTTAAAAACCCGGTTTTTAATTTTAGAATCATGCAACTTTTTAGTTTTTTCATTATAAATCAATGAATTTTCATAAGCAATATCCCTCAATTCATCCAAGTCATTTAATTGCATTTTCCGGTGTTTTCCCGCGGTCTCCATATCATCATTACAATGCTTTAGGGCCCAATAAGCCTTGTGTTCTAACTTGATAGGCAAATGACAATTCTTTCCATACACAAGCTTATAGGGAGTGCACCCAATGGGCGTCTTATGAGCGGTCCTAAAGGCCCATAAAGCATCGTCCAACTTATCCGACCAAGTTTGTCGGTTTTCCCCAACGGATCTCTCCAAGATCCTCTTCAAAGCTCGGTTTGAAACCTCGACTTGCCCACTCGTTTGTGGGTGATAAGTCGTAGAAAGCCGATGTGTAACCCCATATTTCCTTAGAACCCTTTCAAATTGGCCGTTACAAAAATGGGTTCCACGATCGCTTATGATAGCACGAGGGGTTCCAAACCGAGAAAACAATTGCTTCAAAAACTTTACTACCACACGAGCATCATTGGTGGGCAAGGCCTTTGCCTCCACCCACTTAGAAAGGTAGTCAACCGCAACGAGAATGTACTTATTACCACGAGATGATGGGAACGGCCCCATAAAGTCTATACCCCAAACGTCAAAAATCTCACACACTTGGATGATATTTTGTGGCATTTCATCTTTTTGTGAGGCTTTTCCTTGTCGTTGGCATGCATCGCACGACTTCACAAGATCTTGTGCATCTCGGTAAATAGTAGGCCAAAAGAAGCCGGCATCAAACACCTTTTTAGCCGTGAGATTAGCACCGTGGTGACCACCCGTGGGTCCCTCATGGCAAGCTCTAAGGATGTTAGAAGATTCGGTGCCAAATACACAACGTCGGATGATTTGATCCGCACAAGTTCGAAACAAGTAAGGGTCGTTTCAAAAGTAGAACTTGACGTCACGAAAGAATTTTCGTTTTTCTTGAGTCGTCATACCCTTAATGATGAAGTTACCCGCATGGTAATTTGCAAAGTCCGCAAACCATGGGGTAGAAGAATCAAGCTTAGAATTCACTACACCAAGTGTCTCGAGCGGAAATGTTTCGGTGATTTCCTTGGGCTCGTAAACACTTTGGTGAGGATCTTCCAAACGAGAAAGATGATCGGCCGCTAGATTCTCGGCTCCTTTTTTTTCAACGATGGTGTGATCAAATTCTCGAAGGAGGAGAATCCAACGAAGTAATCTCGGCTTAGCATCTTGCTTTGCCATAAGATACTTAATAGCCGAATGGTCCGTATACACTATGCATTTCGTCAAGACGAGGTAAGGTCGGAACTTTTCAAATGAATACACCACGGCAAGGAACTCCTTTTCCGTTGTAGTGTATTTAAGTTGAGCCTCGGTCATCGTCTTGCTAGCATAGTGAATAGGAAAGAACTGCTTATCATGATGTTGCCCTAAAACGGCCCCAATGGGGAGGTTCCAATTGGGAGCAACAAGAATGGGAGCTTCGGTAAGTTTCCTCTTAAGGATTTCAAAGGCTCATACACAATCTTCGTCAAAGACAAAGCGTGCCTCTTTTTCAAGAAGATGTGTAATGGGTCGAGAAATCTTTGAAAAATCCTTGATGAAACGACGATAAAAGCCCACGTGGCCTAGAAACTCCTAACTCCCTTGACGGTTTTGGGATGAGGTAATTTGGCGATGACGTCTACCTTAGCTTGATCTACCTCAATCCCCGCTTTCGAGACCTTGTGCCCAAAGACGATTCCACTCTTAACCATAAAATGACATTTCTCCCAATTGAGCACAAGGTTGGTTTCCTCACAACGTTTTAACATTCTCTCTAGATTCGACAAACACGAAGTGAAAGAATCACCAAACACGGAAAAGTCATCCATGAAGACTTCCATCGTCTTCTCGATCATATCGTGAAAAATAGCCATCATGCACCTTTGAAAGGTTCCCGGTGCATTGCAAAGTCCGAATGGCATTCTACGATAGGCAAACGTTCCATATGGACATGTAAACGTAGTTTTTTCTTGATCACGAGGATCGATGGGAATTTGGAAGTAACCGGAAAAACCATCTAAAAAGCAATAGAAATCGTTTCCCGCAAGACGCTCCAACATTTGGTCCATGAAGGGCAAGGGAAAATGGTCTTTTCGAGTGGCTTCATTCAACTTTCGATAGTCAATGCACACTCTCCATCCGGTCACGAGTCTAGTGGGAATTAACTCGTTGGCATCGTTTGGCACAACGGTCATCCCTCCCTTTTTAGGGACACAATGAATAGGACTTACCCAAGGGCTATCGGAAATAGGGTAAATCATTCCCGCGTCAAGGAGTTTAAGGACTTCCTTTTTGATGTCGTCGTGAATTTTGGGGTTCACCCTCCTTTGACTTTGGATTGTGGCCTTGAAATCCTCCTCCATTAAGATTTTGTGGGTACAAAACTTGGGATCGATTCCCTTAATGTCGGATAACTTCCACGCAATCGCCCCTTTGTGATCCTTTAGAACATCGACAAGTGCGGTTTTTTCATCATTCGAAAGTTCCTTCGCAATAATAACCGGCAACTTGTCGCCCTCCTCCAAATAGACATATTCGAGGTGAGGAGGTAAATCTTTCAACTCGAGGATAGGTGGTTCCTCAAGTGAAGATTTGGGCTCGATACTCATAACCTCCTCGGGCGGAGGAAATGGGAAATCGTTAAGAAAATCCTTGATAATCGAGAAGTCCTCATCGTTATCGAGGTCTTCGTCACAAGTACGTGGAACATTGCATTATTCCAACGTAAAACCACCACCTTCAAATGGAGTGAAGGTTGGTGTCGAATTATCAAGAATTGGATCTAACATAGTGGGATTGCCACTAGTTTCTTCATCACCAAACCCTAGAACTTCTTGAGAAAATTCCTCGCAAACCACGTCGATCATATCAACGAGGTTTATGGTAGCAACGGAATAAACATGAGAAAGTTGAGAATTTTGAGTTGCGTTTATAACAAGTTCCTCGTCGTTGAAACGTAAGGTGATCTTTCTAGCATGCACATCAATTAAAGCCATAGACGTATCTAAAAACGAACGACCTAAAATAAGAGGAACTTGAGGATCCGTGGGGATGTCAACGACGATAAAGTCTACGGGATAGTAGAACTTCCCCACTTTCACAAAAACGTCTTCCGCCAAACCACATGCACGAATCGTGGAATGGTCGGCCAACTCGATAAACATTAGTGAAGGAGTAAGATTAGGAAGATTGAGCGACTTGAAGATTGCAAGTGGCATCAAATTAATGCTAGCACCAAGATCGGCCAAGGCATAGCATTCTTCCATATCTTGAATTGCACAAGGGATAAAAAATTTACCGGGATCACTGACTTTTTAAGGTATGCGATTAAGATAAACCGACGAACAACTAGACAATTGGTGCAATTTCTCCTTGTTGTTCAACATACTTTTAAAGTTAGCGGCAAATCGAGGCATCATGACCAAAGCATCGGCAAAACTCACATTAAGGTGCAACTCACGAAACATTTTCATAAAAAGCTCAAATTGGTAGTTGTCGCGCTCTTGTCGTTTATCCTTCCTAAGTGTTGATGGGTAAGGAAAGTGTGGTGTGGGTTTGGGCATAGGCATAGCCTTTGGAATCTCGGGTTCCAATGTTGGTAAAGGGTCGACCGTAGGTGTGGCTTGAGCGGTACTTTGTGGGCTTGAAATATGCTCCTTTTCGACCACCACCTCGGGTTCTTCCTCAATTTCCTCCACCGTTGGAGTAATTGGTTGAGGAGTCGGTTCTTTAAGTGCCTTACCACTTCGTGTGGTAATCACTTTCATCTCTCCCTTCGGGGTTGATACGGTGTTACTAGGCAAACTTCCTGAAGTAGAGGCTTTGTTCCCCATGACGGCTTCTAAAATGGCATTAAGCTTAGCATCTTGACTATTAAACTTAAGATCTTGACTAGCGGCTTTTTGGTCAATTCTTTGTTCAAGCCTAGCATGACTTTGTTCAATTTTATTGTTTTGACCTCTAATTTGATTAGCAAAATCATTTTTCAACTCATTTCTCATGTTAAGATTTTCCTTCACAAAATTAGCTAACTCCTTGGTGTTTTTAGCCGTGTCCCTAGCTTGACTAGCCAATTGTTCTTGAATATTTTCCAAAATCTTATCATTTGCCGTAGCGTAATTCAAAAAGTCCATTGGAAGTTCTTTAGTGTAAACATTTTGAAGACCTTGACTCGTGTTTTGAAAATTACGGTTTTGGTTTTGATTTTGCAATTGGCTACTACTTCCTTGATTCCCATAGTTGTTATTACCCTTGAAATTGTTCCTTTGATTGATTTGGTAACCAACTTGATTGTTTCGATTATTGTTAGCATTTTGATTTGGTGGAAAACCCGGTGGAGTCAATTGATTAGTGCGAGGAACTTGACCGTTTTGGTTATAAGTTCCCGCGGCCGCGAAGGCACTCGAAGTGTTACCACCGTTGGTAATGCACTCGGAATAATCATGAGCTCCACGAAAATACATACAAGAAACCTCAACCGCTTTAGCCGTAGCGGGAGTGGGTTGTTCACCAACTTTAAACTCAATTAACAATCCCTTAAGCTTATCAAAAATCTTGTTCTCCAAATTAGCCTCGATTTGGCAAGCATCAACGGTGTGTGACAATGAAGGCGAAGGCAAAGACGAAGTCTTACGAACACTCGACGTGCTACGAGGACTATAGACCTTAGACCTATTCTCAATGATTAACAATGCTTCCTCGACCGTCTTACACAAAAAATTACCACCCGCGGCATTAAGATAATCACGCTCATGATCGTTCAAGCCATTGTAAAACGTGTCAATTTGATGCAAGTCGCAAAAACCATGATGAGGACATTCGTGCAACATTTCCTTAAACCTATTCCAAGCCGTTGAAAAACTCTCATTATACTCTTGTGAAAACTTTGAAATCTCGTTTTTCAAGTGCGTAGTCTTAGAGGGCGGAAAAAATTGGTTCACGAATTTTGAAACGAGATCCTTCCACGTCAATATAGAATTGGGTGGCTCTTTCTCTAACCAAATTTTTGCGGGCCCCGCTAAGGAATACGGAAAAAGCATCATCTTAATCGAGTCGTTAGAGACGTCCTTAAACTTGCAAGTGGCGGTGAGACGATTAAATTGGTGAATGTGGTTATGAGGGTTGTCCTTTTCGTCACCTCGAAACTTGTTGTTTTGAATCATGGACAACAAACCCGTCTTAACCTCAAAATTCTCCGCAAGGATAGCGGGAATCACAATCGCTTCTCCATAACCCTCGGTGGGTGCTTGAAGCAACTCCATCATAGTTCGATTAGCCATGGGTGCTTCTTTCACTACAATGGGTTCGTCAATAGGAGACTCCTCACTAGAAGGAGTGGTTGATTTGTTTCTTCGTTTACGAGCACGTCTTGCTTTAGAGCGAGTTTGCATAAACGTCACGTACAACGATAGGGTGAGCAAAGAAGATTCTTTTTGGTGTTTTTACTTTTTCAATTTTTTTGTGGTTTTTGATTGTTTTTACTTTTTTTGGATTTTGTGGAATGTATTAGGTAGACACAAATCTACAAATCTCCTCCTTAATCAAATCTCTCGATTAAAGAAGCCTCAAGGAATGAAAACGATCACGTGAAGTGAACGCCTTCGATGACTTTAGAACGATGGTGGAACACCAAATCGTTCAAGAGGGTTTAATCAATAGAAACCAAGAAAATATATATGATACTTAGTAATACTTTGGGCGGCAAAACCCTCGATTAGCTTTCAATCTCAAAATACGCACAAGCAAGCAGAGGAAATGAGGCGGCGCGAAGCACTTAAGAGCCTTTTTCCTTTAGGTCGTGAAATACAACCGCCTTATACCCACCTTATAGTTTGTATTTCTCAAAATCGAGCTTCACGAAAGTATTTATCTATTTTTGCCTTTTTCTTTGGTTTGAGATTCGAATACAATGATTGGGTAATGACCTCCCAAGTCAAGGTTGTGATTTCTCACGTATTTGGAGTACTTGTAAATTTATTGTTCTACGTATACAATATATTAATAATATTCACAAAAAAAAACGAAAAACCGATAATACTTATTAGTAGAGTGCTACTAATACAAATACTAATTATGGCTATATAAAAACAACAATTGTTCAAATCAAAACACAACACACCTCCCCGGCAGCGGCGCCAAAATGATTGTAGTGGTTTTTGTACCCTTTAGGAAAAGGATGACAAAATAGGGCAAGCGTGCACGACGATTTAGGAAAACCGTGTGTGAATGACCCTAAAAGTGAGTTCGTTCTCGAGGAGGCAAGTGCGTTGTGTTAAGAATTGATTAATGATTTGTGATTATATGATTGAGAAGAAAGAAAGAAATGAGATTAGAAGAGAAAGACGGTTACGAAAACGAATTAAACTAAGACGAAAAAGGCGATCACGCAAAACCGTAAATAGTGCAAAAATTAAAATTTTATCCTAAAAATTCCTAAAAATTACTAAAAATTCACAATAATATTTTAAGAGTTTACAAAAAATCCAAACTTGCTAAAACCTTTTAATTAATTAGATAATGACTTTTTAATGCTAATTAAAGCCCTAAAAATCACAATTAATTATCAAAAAGCCCTAAACAAGATATTAAAGTTTGTAAACCTCAAAAATGTCCTAATTAAGCTAAAAAGTATTTTTTAAAATTTTAAAACCAAATTAAACTATTTTTAAACACTTAAAAACTACTAAAATCAATTAAAACTTAAATTAGTTCTAGAAAATAATTGAAAAGTCCTAAAAATATTTGGAAAGTTACAAAACTCCTAATTAAGTGTCTACAATCTAGGAAAAATGAAAAAACTTAAAAAATTAAACTTTCAATTTTTATTAATAAAATAATATTAAAATATTCCAAAAAATTCAAAGTTCATAAAAAAATTCTAAAAAATTACCAAAAATCTAAAATAATGTAACTAAGACAGAAATGAAATCAAAAGTTTCTAAAACATATTTAATAATTTTATATTAAATTCTAAAGTTGGTTAAAAACCCTAAAATCCTATAAAATCAAAAATAAGTTAAATTGAAAACTTTTTTAGCTTTAAACCTCAAAAATATGATTAAAAACCTAAAAACTATTTTTTCAGATTTTTAAAATACCTTTTTCTATTTTTAAATTACTTTCTAAAATTTAAACTAAAAATAATCCTATAAAATTAATTAAAAACGGGAAAAATAAACTTTTTGAACTGAAAAGTCCAAAACCCTAACAAGAACACAAGAAAAATGAAAACTTGCAATAAAGCTAAGAAAATAAGCTGAAATAAGCTTTTAAATAAGCTGTTAGCTAAATAAGCTACAAAACAGATTCTACTTAAATAAATGATGGAATGCTAGTTGTGCATAGAAAAGCACTTGGATCACTGGTTAACACGTATAGTCCTCCAACGAGGGGTCCCGTGTTCGAGTCCAGGCCAAGGAGCTTTTTGCAAAACTTTTTTTTTTAACTTTAAAACTCAAGAACAGTGACTTATACTTACTCTAAATCAAGCTTAAAATAAAAAACAAGCTATAATCAAGCTCTTAGAAATAAAAAACGTGCCCAGGTATGATTTTTTATGAACACAAAGAAAACTTATATCTTCACTTGTGAAGACTGATCAAGAGGAGCTTGATCTTGGTTTTGTGATGGTTTTTTATGGAAAAAAGGGCACCCCTATACTCAGTTGAGTATAGGGAGTCAACACAAACACAAAACAAGCAAGCTTACTTAGCAAAATTTCACACAAATAGACCTGAAAGTTTCTGATTAAGCACAATGGTATCTGATGAATAGTTTGCTGGTTTTATATGCACAAAAACCATTTTCAAAAGCTCATAACTAGCACACAAATCCACCAAATAGCATGTAACTGGATCACAATCCTTAAATGACCTATCTCCTAGTAGTTTACAAGATTTGGTGATAAAATCCACTCAAAATCAGACACAACAAGCAGATACTGAATTTTAGGCATTTTTCTCAAATTTTGACATGCAATTTGCTTCAAAACCTTACCAAACTGAAACTTAAGCACATACACTACCTAACAACTACCTAGTAAGTGTATAAAGCAGGTTTTAACACAAGATTATCAACAATTATACCAACTAGAAACCTAATCCAAACACCCCTTTAGTTACTGAAATGCAAAAATTAACAAAGCAGTCCTACTCAAATCCAATCCAAACTGAATCAAAATACTTCTAACATGCATATGACCCTAGTTTAAGCAATATCCAACACTCAAACAATCACTTAAGCAATTATCATTCAAACTCACCAAATCTCATATAAATCACACACCTTAGAATTTTTGGAAACTGAAAAAGTAAACTAGGAAGCTATCTTGTTGGGCCTACATCCAGGCCCAACAGTGACTGAAAAGTCACCTCCAATCAGGCTGGGGCCTGAGCAGAACTTTGCTGATGTGCTTATGAGGATTTGCTTAAAAAATGGATAAAAATGGTTCTAGTTTGGAACCTGCTAAGAGAGAAAAAAGAAGAAGGTTGTGTAAAAAGCTCAAGGCAGACCCCTAGCTTATAGATGAAGCTAGAAGAGAGCTTAAAGCTTGGGTTAGACCAAGATAAACTAAACAAAGGACCAAACAATGGCTACTTAAGAATGGGTACCCACCATACCAGAACAAGCCATGGTATAATGGACATACACAATCTCAAACACCACCAAACCAACACATTTCATCACCATTTTATCAGGTTTTTATGAAAATTTAAGATTTGAGAAAAACTTGAAAAGAAAACAGAAACTTGGAAACTTGATAAACTTTGCTGAAAATTAAAACCAAACTTAAACAATGATAACTTAAATCAACTAAAATGTAAGATGGAACTCGTTTTCATCACCAACACTTAACTTAATTTCTCATTAAGAATAGAAAGATTTACAAGGTTGTGAAAAAGGAAAACAAGAACAGTTTAACCTAAGTCCTATGAGGCCTTTATATAGAGGCTCACATTTTGTTCTAGAACTGAAAAGAAGCTAAAACCCTAATGATACAAACTTCCTTTCATGCCCTTGGAGATTCCAGAAAGATGCCAAAAATTTGAACTTGGTCAAGAGCCCATGTGATGAATTTTGGATGTATGTGGGATGCCAGTGGTGAAAAGATGATCTTGGACGTCCATTTTTCCTTTGGGAGCACGAAAATGTTGTGAGTTGTTGATCCTGCTGTCATCTTTTGTTTGCTTGTGCAGGGGAGGGCCAAGGTATCACATGGGTGAGAGTGATGGGTGATTTGGGGGTTGGGTTTGGTTTATGTGATGGTTAATTAGCAATCTGGAAGGTTATAGCCATAACCCCTTTGTTTTAGTCATTGTTCATCTTGGGGATTAGCTAGGGTTTATGGGTGGATTAAGGTGGGTTTAATCCGAAATGGGGGTTTAATTATTTAAATTTGGTGTTTGGAGGGAAGGGGTTAAATAACTGATTAATCAGTTATTTAAAAGATAGTGGAAGGTGACGTGGGGTGGATGATGAGGTGGAGGGTTGTGAGTGGAGGATGGAGGTGATGTGGAGAAATGATTGGTGGGGATAGGTTTGTGTGTTTGACAGTAATGCCCCCTTGACTCTCATGATGTTGCTATTTGATGAATAAACATTGTCAACGCAAAAATTACACATAACAACTTTTGGGCAGTTGTCATTTTTGGCACAAATTCTTTCCAAACTTGAAACAAGGGCTTGAAATGTAATTTCTTCATATTTGAAGGACTGATTTTGGCATTTTCTTCATTCTTCAAGGTTTGACTTGTTTGTTGACTTCTTGGAGGATCAATATTGACAATTTAGTTTTGTTGAGGGACTAAATTTGCCAATTCTTCAAAGTTAAGGGTCCTTTTTGTAATTTTGACAAACTTTAGGGACCAAACTTGTAATTATGAAGATACAAGGGTATAAAGTGTTAATTCTTCCATATTGGAGGACCCTTCTTCATAATTCTTCAAATCTTCAAGGACTTTCTTTGGAAAATTCTTCATTAGGGCTTGGTTCATTGTGCGGCTTCGTTTTCCGTGTTCGTTTTTGACTGATTCTTGTGATCTTTTGTCATTTTCTCAATATCCGTACCTAAAATACACAAGCAACAAACACAAGCATATATTTGGGTATTTTAATGATATTTAATTCATTTTAAGCCCGATTTGGACGATGAGACTATGTATAAAAGCAGTCTCATCAGTTGAGGCTGCTCTAACATTATTATTCGCTTCAAAACATCCACTATACTTTTGGGCCGAAGCTGTGTCAACCGCATGCTACACACAAAACCGTTACTTAATTATTCCAAGGCACGAAAAGACACCATATCACATAATGCATGATCGCAAACCTTCACTCAAACACCTTCACGTTTTTGGTTGTACGTGTTATATAATCCGAGATGGTGAAAATCTAGATAAGATGAAAGAGAAAGGTGATGCATGTATTCTAGTGGGATATGCAACTCGGTCTAAAGGATATAGAGTTTACAACAAGAGAACAAAATTGATCGTAGAAACTATTCATGTTCGATTTGATGAATTGCAAGAAATAACACTTGAACAAAATAGTTTAAGTCCCGATCCACAATGAAAAATGACTTCCGTTCACAACCGCACGAAACTCAGAACTCAAGACCACAACAATGAACCGTCAAGTTCAAAGTTGGTTTCACAAAGTGTTCCAAGAGATGATATGACAGTGGACACGACAATTAAAGAATTGGAAATGTTATATGGACCAATGTATGATGAATATTTTCACGAGGGAGAAACATGTTGTATCGAAGTTTTCCGTTGTCACTCCTGATAAGAATGATGATACCGATCATCGTCAACAAAAGGATACAACTTCATCTACTTCAACACGGGTTGTTGCAGATTTACCTCCTCAGAATATTTCTTCTACAATCGATCCTACAACATCCACACCTACTTTCATTGCATCAGGGAACACAAATCAAGCAGACCATGCATTATATGACGAAGACGAATTTATCAACCCATTCGGTACACCGGTACATGAAACTGGAGAGTGCTCTACTCGCCATGTTGATCCATCAAATATGCATACGTTTTAC
Source organism: Glebionis coronaria (assembly GCA_025667525.1). Taxonomy (NCBI): domain Eukaryota; kingdom Viridiplantae; phylum Streptophyta; class Magnoliopsida; order Asterales; family Asteraceae; genus Glebionis; species Glebionis coronaria. The sequence goes on from CM046880.1 coordinate 241,663,422, forward strand.
CAACGAAACCCGTCAACACGTCATTGGACCCGAGATCATCCTTTGGTTCACGTAATTGGCAGCCCTTCACAGACCGTTCGTACAAGACGACAACTTGAAACCGATGGTGATGTTTGTATGTTTGCACTCACCGTGAGTACAGCTGAAAAAACAAATATCAAAGAAGCCTTAGCAGATCATGCTTGGATTGAATCGATGACGGATGAACTTCAACAATTTGAAAGACTTAAAGTCTGGGAACTTGTTGACAGACCATACGATGTAACATCATTAAATCTTCGATGGATCTAGAAAAACAAGATGGATGAAGAAAACACAATCATCAAGAATAAATCTAGGCTAGTGGCTAAAGGGTATGGCCAGAAAGAGGGTATTGATTTTGAACAATAATTTGCGCCAGTAGCTCGTATGGAAGCGGTCAGGATTTTCCTTGATTATGCTGCACATAAGGGATTCATCGTTTATCAAATAGATGTAAAGACAACGTTTCTTAACGGTCCTTTGAAAGAAGAAGTTTATGTCACTCAACCGGAAGGATTCGTCAATCCTCATTATCCTGACAAGGTGTATCGTCTCCACAAAGCACTTTATGGACTCAAGCAAGCTCCAAGGGCGTGGTACGATGAGCCCTCGAAATATCTGGTATCCAAAGGTTTCTCAAAAGGTTTCATTGATTTAACTTTGTTCACTTATAACTAAAGGGATGACATTTTGCTCGTGTAGATTTATGTTGATGGCATTATTTTCGGGTCTACAAACCCAAAACTTTCAAAATGGTTTGAAAAAGTAATGCATACCAAATTTGAAATGTCAATGATGGGCGAACGAAAATTCTTTCTAGGAATTCAAGTTCACCAATCCCCACGCGGTATCTTTATTAACCAAGCTAAGTATTGTCAAGAGATAATCAAAAAGCATGGTATGACCTCATGTGACCCTGTTAGGACACCATTATCCACATCATCCCTAGATGATGACTTGGAGGGATTACCCATAGATTAAACGAGATATCGTTCCATGATCGGGTCCCTCATGTACTTGACAGCCAGCAAACCTGATATTCATCATGCTACATGCTATTGTGCACGATATCAAGCACGACCCACTAAAAATCACCTCAAGGAGGTTAAACGAATCTTTCGATACCTTAAGAATACCATCCACATGGGACTCTGGTATCCGAGGGAAACCGGTTTCTTTCTAACGGCCTATTCAGATTCTTATCATGCAGGGTGTCTTGATACTCGCAAATGTACTTCTGGTGGTGCATAATTTCTAGGTCAAGATAAGCTTGTGGGATGGTCTTCCAAGAAGCAGGATTTCACGTCACTGTCATCAGCCGAAGTAGAGTATGTGTCTCTATCTGCGTGTTGTGCTCAAGTTCTTTGGATGAGAACACAACTCACGGATTATGGCTTCCACTTTGATAAAGTACCTATGTATAGTGACTCAAAGTCGGACATATCCATCTCCTGCAATCCGGTACAACATTCCCGCACGAAGCACATTGATGTCAGATATCACTTCATAAAGGGACAAATTGAACGCGGAATCATTGAACTCTACTTTGTCGGAACGAATTATCAGTTAGCCGACTTGGTCACAAAAGCTCTGTCGAAAGATAGGTTTGAGTACCTCGCTAGGCAAATTGGTATGAGATGTTTGACTCCAGCAGACCTGGAGATTCTGGCAAAGGTACCTGCTTGATTCATATTTCAAACATCTACTTGTACATATCTATGGAAAAGCAAAATACAAAAATATAAAACAATAGAAAAAGAAAAATAAAAAATGAAAAATCTTTCAAAATACAAAAATATTCTTCTCGACATGTCTTTCAGTCTCGATAATATGGACGTGCCTAGAAATGTCGATCAATAACGACAAGGGTGTGTACATAAAGCTCGAATGAAAGTTGTAAATATTTTTCAAAACATGTCATTTTTTCTTTTTAAAGGAAAATGTCTATTTTGGACAATTTTTCCAACAACGGGTAGAGCAATCTATCTTGGGTTGAGCTTGTCATAAAACATTTAACGTTTTGAGCTCAACACTATGGCTTGTAATCACTTTCAGAATGCAACCCGGATCTATATTCACGGGGGATTGTACGACTTAGTGCTCTTACCCTCAGCAAAAGAAGAGAAATAAACTTACACTTGAGTGGATTCGTCAAGACATTCAAAGTCTATGAACTCAAGTTTATGCTTTAAGAAAAACCATGTCGCCAAAAAGAATGGATTCTTTCAAAAAGCGTTGAACACAATGTTTTCAAGAATTTTTCAATGATATTAAAAATCTTTCAAAAATTGTGTGTTCAACAACTCCTATCCTCAAAAAGCGAAATGTGGATCACATCCTCATAATGACAATTCAATTGGATCAAATTTTGAGGGGGAGCTTTCCAAAATCAAAGTTTTTAATGTTGTTGGATATGTTATGTCAAAACAATTTTATGTATCCAACACATTGTGTGTAAGTATCCTTTGGTATTTTTCACATAAAAAACTTTGATGTTCGTGAGCACATTCTTAAATGACACTCTTTTATGTGTTCATGAACATGTAGTGTGCGAGTAAAATTTTTTCAAGAGTTTTTCAATGATTATTCAAAATCTTTCAAAAATTGTGTGCTCGACACTACATAAAATGTTCCGATAATTAATGCTAAGTTTGACACATTTTTTTCCCAAAAGTTTTCAAGACTATTTTTCACAATATATTTTAATCAAATTTGGTATCTCTAATATCAAACGATTTTATATATTAGAGATAGGGGAGAAAATGTGACTAAAATGTGACTTGAAGACTCAAGCACTTATGGTTACGATCAAAAACCCACAACATCTTTAATCCATGACGTTATTGGTGTCAAAAGGGTTGTTAGGTTTAAGTCCTATGATCCAACCAAAACCGGAGGGATCTTCCCAGGGACAATCCAATACATTATTAGAATTCCTTAGGAAAGATGGAGTAGAATGTGAACGTAGTTGAATGCCGACTAAGTACTGAAGCTAGCACTAGAACAATCACAACAAGGTGCTAGTAATGATGTCTTGGTAAGCATTGAAGGGGTTGAAGAATGAAAAAGAAATGTAAGGATAAAGGGTGTAAAGAAATTAGCCCTCCATACAACTTAGGCAGAAACCGGATCAACACATCATGAAGACAACACATCATGGACCCAGTGGTGTAATGCACAACCCTTACCTAGCTACTCAGGCTTCTCTCAAAAGAAGTTTGTTTCATTGTCACGGAGAAAAACATGACTTCTATTGACTTTCTCACTCCGAGATATTTGATATTGAATAGGTGGCATCTGCTCCAGCCTCCGACTACCAAAAAGTTCACAAATCGAGTCTAGATCCAAGAGATCAATCAAATCTCGTTAGGACACACGGAATGAAGATCAAGAGAGTCCTACGCTGTATCCTTGTGATATTGCTAGAACACTCAGAGTGATACTACCTAGTATTCACAATGATGAGTGGAAATCCTTCTAGTGTTAACATCAAACAGCACTGCGGTAGGTCATATGTAAGATTCTTTATGAATTAAACATGTGTAAAACTGAAAACCAACAGTGGTTTTATTCTGAATTAATTCAAACTTGTTTCAGGTTTGTACGCAATATCTTTATGGTCTTGCCAGAACATTCAGAGTGATATTCATTAATATTCATAGTGACGAATGGAAATCCTTCTAGCGTCAAACTTAAACAGCGCTACGGTAGGTGACTTGCGATATTCTTTATGAATCAAGCTTGTGTGAACTAGAATGAAACAATGGTAAGATTATTAATGAATCAGACTTGTTCAAGGAATTTGAATTGACGACTTTAATCAAGCGGATATTTATCCAATTGATTCACTCTTTATGTTTGCAGTCTTGCTTTGAGACGGTCGAGTAAATAGAACGGCTAGTACAGTCGCGAAACCCTTTCAAGGATATTCTTAATTAAATCTACCTATCACAGGTACGGTATTTAATATCGTGTAACAGTCTTCACCGACCAGAGGTAAAACGTTACGGATATAGGACAAATGTCAAAGCCATTCAGTCTGTGTCTATGTTTTGTCTCAAAAAGGTGACATTACGATGTACTCGGCAAAGTTGAAAATTCAAAACACATTTATTAGAACGTTGTAATAGTTAGTTAATTATTGTAACATTTATTAGAACGTTGTAATAGTTAGTTAATTAATCGTGGTTCACGGGCTTGGATTTAAGTTACCTAAAGTACAAACAACAAGCCCGGCCCAAGATATATAGCCCATTAAAGCCCGCATGTGGATGGACTATATATAGTCCCCTCCTAGCATGTTAGGAGGGTTGGTTGTCTCATTGTATTCTTTACTTCTCAATCTGATATCACCTAATTTTCTCCACCTTCTCTCTACTTTCTCTCTAGAAATCATCTATTTTTCTATATTAATTCATATAATCAACCATGGTGAAGTGATCTAAAATATGGGACAACAGTATCTCAAAGGATTAATCAATAATCTTAGAGATGAGCTGAATTGCACATATTACACATGATATATGACCTACTTACCGTATGAGTTGCAAACCATATAGATCACGCTTGATACTTTTAAGCTACTACTAACTCCCTCTACAACCCCTAAGTGAGTCAATTATCCATGCAATGAATGTTTGAAAGGGTAAAAGAATAGAATCACATACCACAAAAAAATGGCAAGGCAAGGATAACAAGAACAACCACATAGTCAAGTAATGATCAAAATAATGATCAATTGGGAGTGTGGAATGATGAAAATGTACCTTAGCCACAAAGTGCATCCCAAGTCTTCTATGGACCAATGCAACACCCAAATTTGACAAAAGTGCATACTAAGTCTTCAAGGACTAGAATCACTTACATCAATCTTGATATCATCATCCTTAGACGATGAAGATCAAAAGGAGATGAGTCTTATACAAGTGCAAGTAGCTCAATCCACAATCAAGTTGATGATTAGTCTTCATGAGTACCTATAGAAAGAAAGATACAAACTAGTAGATACATTTCAAAGTAAATCTAAAATGTATATAGGCAACTAAATAAGATATGATGCTAGATTACCAATTAAAAGGTCTATTTTTACAGAAAAATAGTTTTGACCAAAGAGAAACTTTAGTACAATGAACCATTCTAATTTGAGGAGACAATGGATCGATCCAAGTTCTAAACCACAATATACTTCAAAATCTTGAGTGACCATCGCTCTGATACCAATTGTAGAAACTAGAAGGGGGGGGGGGTTGAATAGTTTCTCTCAGTTATGATCCTAATTAAAATCCTTTCAATTAGGTTTGTCTCAGAGTTACCTTTTACTTGAAACTAGATGCATAGTTCTTAGGTTCAATAATTCTAATGCATTAACAATATCTAGTGATAGTGAAATGCAAAGTATGAATGAAATCAAAAGTAAAGAGTAAGGAAAGAAGCAACCTAAAGTACGACACAAATATTTATAGCGGTTCGGAAACGAATCTCTATCCTCGTTCCTACTCCACTCCTCGACTACACCTTATTCGAAACTTCCACTATATCTACAAGCTCCCTTCTTGGACGAGAAAACCCTACAACGTCCCTTACATTATTTTCCGACACTAAACTAAATGTCGAGACCTAATCTTAGCTAGGACAAATCTATACACGTCTCCTACATCATCATCTTCCGACACAAGGCTAGATGTCGAGTTCTAATCGAAGCTAGAACCAATCTTTGTCTCCCATCTTCTTTTCTGACACAAGGCAAGTTGTCGAGTTTTAATCCAAAGCTAGAACCAATCTTCACAACTCTACACTTTCAAGTTTAGTGAGAGCTTAGAAGACACATACACACATCACTTTAGAGTTTAGTGAGAACTAACACACAAGACTTTTTACAACTCAACAAGATATATCCATGTATACACATGTAACTTGGATCCACACAACACAAATCGAAATATACACATATACAATGGATTTACACAAGACTAATCTAAGTATTCACCAATACATTAGATTAACACAACACTAATCCACGTATACACAAATACAGTGGATCTACACAAGAGTCAACTAAACAAAATGATGAACATGACTAAATCTAAGAAAGGATGATCATTATCAAGGATTCATCTTTAATCACATCACAAATGTGTGAGTGATATTTTCTTTGGAGAAGTAAAGAAGAGGATCAAGAGGATTATCATAATTAAACGTACTTAACACATTAAGTGATCATTTACTAATGATTAGGATATAGAAAAGAGAAAGGAGACAGAAAGAATGTCCAAAAAGGTTCTTGGAAATAGAGATTTGAGCCACTATTTATAGGAAACAAAAACCAATGGCTCTCTTCCTACGGTTCCTTAATTGTCATGCGGTTCCTTATCAATAAAGAACCGCATGCCTATTTGGGGAACCGACCATGTAAAGTCCGCTCCTTTTTGTCTTTTAGTGGGGAAATGTTATCTGAGGTAATCTTTACTTTCAAAGGATATTCCTATGGCATTTGGAATATGCCATATTTAAATTTTCATTTTCCGTTTTAATAAAACATTTTATTAAAAATAATGTTTATTAAAATCTTTTGTCACATTTGTCAAAATGTGAGTTTTGAGGTTAATTACTTTCTATGATCACTAAACATGATTAAGTTATGTTTGTGTAAGACTTAAATGATTATTACCTTGATAATAGTGGTTATTGAATAATTCGTCTTATGATTGTCTTTGACGATAAATGTCTTTATACTTTGTCGTGATCAAAACTAAGAAAGATTAGTTAACACTAATAGTGTTTTTAGGCATTAACTGCATTAACACTTATATTAGAAACTAAGGTCTCAAACCATGAATTCCAAATGGTTTTCATATTGTAGAAACCAAGGGGGGGGGGGGGGGGTTGAATATTTTCTCTCGGTTATAGTCCTAATTAAAATTCTTTCAATTAAGTTTGTCCCAAAATTACCTTTTACTTGAAAACTAGTTTCATAGTTCTTAGATTCAATTCTAATGCAATAACAATATCTAGTGACAATAAAATGCCAAGCAATAATGAAAACATAAGTAAAGAGTAAGGAAAGAATCAACCTAAAGAACGACACCAAGATTTATAGTGGTTCGGCAACGAAGCTCTATCCTCGTTCCTACTCCACTCCTCGAGTTCACCTTACTCGAGATTTCGAATATATCCACAAGCTCCCTTATTGGCGGAGAAAATCTTACAACGTCGCTTACAATATTTTCCGACACTAAGATAAATGTCGCGACCTAATCTTAGCTAGGACCAAACTACACACGTCTCCTACTTCACCATTTTCCGACAAAAGGCTACATGTCGAGTTCTTCGAAAGCTAGAACCAATCTTCATCGCCCATCTTCTTTTCTGACATAAGGATAGATGTCGAGTTCTAATCTAAAGCTAGAACAAATCTTCACAACTCTTCACTTTCAAGTTTAGTGAGAACTCAGAAGACACATACACACATCACCTTATAGTTTTGTGAGAACTAACACACAAGACTTATTACAACTCAATAAGACATATCCAAGTATACACATGTAACTTGGATCCACACAAGACAAATCTAAGTATACACATATACAATGGATTTACACAAGACTAATCCAAGTATTTAGAAATACATTAGAATAACACAACACTAATCCAAGTATACAAAAATACATTGGATCTACACAAGACTCAACTAAACAAAATAATGAACATGACTAGATCTAAGAAAGGATGATCTTTATTAAGGCTTCATCTTCAATCACATCACAAATGTGTGAATGAGCTTTTCTTTGGACAAGTAAAGAAGAGGATCAAGAGGATTATCATATGTAAACATACTTAACAAATTAAGTGATCATTTACTAATGATTATGATATAGAAAAGAAAAAGGAGACCGAAAGAATGTCCAAAAAGGTTCTTGGAAAATTGAGATTTGATCCACTATTTATAAGAGAGAAAAACCAACGGCTCTCTGCCTGTGGTTCCTTAATTGTCACGCGGTTCCTTATCAATAAAGAACCGCATGCCTATTTGGGGAACCACCCATGTAAAGTTCTCTCCTTTTTGTCTTTTAGTGGAGAAATGTTATCTGAGGTAATATTTACCTTCAAAGGATATTCCTATGATATTTGGAATATGCCATATTCAAATTTTGATTTTCCATTTTAATAAAACATTGTCTTAAAAACAAAGTTTATTAAAATCTTTTTTTCACAGTTGTCATAATGTGAGTTTTGAGGTTAATCACTTTCTACGATCATAAACATGATTAAGTTATGTTTTTTTAAGACTTAAATGATTCTTACTAATAAGTGTGAAAACACTTATCCTTTTACCACTTAATTATAATAATAACCAAGCCAAAACGTGTATTTTATGTCGTAAATGTCGGAATTATGCGTGGTTTATGTTTTTATTGTGATTTAGGATCAAAATGTGAAAAGGGAAGAAAACATGGGCTTTCACGGGCTTTTATCGAAGAAAAAGACAAAAGACGAAGTCAAAAGATCAAGAGTGCAAAAAGAACGGAAGTCCAAGGCCTATTCTGAAGATTTATCGAAGAAAAAAGTCTAAAGACGGAAGTTTAATGAATTCGAAGAACTCAAGTTTAATAAATGAAGAAATTATAAGACGAGTTCAATTAATCTGGAGACAAAGTCGAAAAAGTTGAAGACTTTAGAAGACGAAAAGACGAGAGAAGAAAGAAAGGAGCAACACATGCTAACCTCCCTAATCACCTATAAATACCCTCCTAATGACACATTAGGAGGTGTTGACTATCTTGACAAAATAGTTCTTCCACATTTTAATTTCATGTCATTTACTTAATTGTCATTTAATTTCCTTGTCTTGCACCTTTAACTTGTAAGCTCTTTAATTCTTGTTTTTACTTTTAATTGTTGAATCTTAATTTTTAATCAAGTTTTTAATTAATCATTCTCATTCTACCTTTCTTAATCTTTTTAATCTTGTTTAATTTTGATAATCATGTAGTTTAATTAATCATGTTCTTGTTTAATTGATGTTTTTGATTGATTGTGCTTATTGGTTTTTAAGTGTTAGATTTTTATAGCTTATAGTGTTTTAGTGCTTATTGTGTTAATTTTCTTATTTTTAATTAAGTGCTTATTAGTTAGTTTTTATAAAAAGTTGATTTTAAATATTTTGATTATTTAGTGTTTTTAAAAGTTTTTAAATTTTGGCTTATTTGCTTTTTCTTAAAGTGGTTTTTGTTAAGTTTTTAGTTAAGTGCTTAATTGGTTTTAGCTTATTTTTTACTTATTGCAAATTTAGTTCTTTTCCGGGTTTTATAAACCCCCTTATTCCGGATAGTGGTCCATTACGTATTCCGGATAAAGGCATTTTATTTATTCCGTACAAGCATCTCTATATTCCGTACAACACAAATCAAATATTCCGTATAAGAAAAAGGAAAAAGCAAACATTCCGTATAAAGATAATAACTAAACATTCCGGATAAGTCAAATGAAAAAATTCCGGATAAGGAAAAATATTAAACATTCCGTATAAGCCAATAATAGTATTCCGTATAACAGCAAAAAATCAGATTCCGTATAACCTTACAAATTGACATGCATGCTAACCTAGCTGCTTGTCCTTTTTCCCTCTCAATTGAGTAGCTAGCTTGCTAGCTTGAGCTAGCTGCCTGCTAGCTTCTTTATTTATTAATTTTGTTCCGTAATTGTTTAGTTTAATCTGGAAGTTGTTCCGATTTTAATTTTGTAAGTTACGTATTTTTAGTTGAATTTTTCGTCTAATTTTAAAATTAATATTTTTTCGTAAAGTTCAAGTTTTATCTTTTATCTAGTACCCGCTTTAGTTTTTGCCTCGTTTAGCTATAAAGTACCATCTTAGTTTTATTCTCTCCTTTTTCATTAGTTAAACTTTATTTTTGAGTTGGTCGTTAATTTCTTCGTTTAGTTTTATTTTTGTTAATTGTTTTGCTTTAATTTACGTTTTATTATTTGTTTTGCTCCTTTATTATTAGATAATTGTTATTAGCTTCTTTTTATTACTATTCTCATTTACCTTTTATTTAGAAATAGATAACCAAATCTTCTTTTATTAACCAAAAACGACTGAGTCACACTTTTAACCAGTAATCAATTCGATTAGACACATTCAACGAACTTAATTTTTATACTTAGGCAAAAATCTATGTATTAAATGGCGCCGCTGCCGGCTCTTTTCGTAATGATTAAAGGTTTTTTGTGAGAGACGCGTTGGATTTTGGGATCCGTTCACTCGTGAACGTTATTTTTCGTGTCGCAAATTTTCAAAAATCCATAAAAATTAAAATTTTTCAAAAATACAATAACATTAAAAAAACTAATAAAAAACTAATTCTTTTTCAAAAGTTTTACACCAAAAAGATTTTATTTTTATTTTTACCCGTACATATATATTCTCTAATTCTTTGGTATCTTTTTCTTTTTCTTTTGCAGGTGTATGTGTACTAGATCTTCATCTTATTCTGAGCCCGAGACTCGTGAAGATTTAGATATGGCTGGTGTGCATAACAACAATAATCCACCCCACCCCAACATGAATAACAACAACAATGTTTCCCCACCCGACCTTCGAACGATGGAGGAGCTGTGTCAACCTACGATGAATGGACGAGGAGGACCGATTGCACCGATGCAAATCACGGCTCCAGAGTTTTCGTTGAAGCATCACATGATCCAACAAGTCCAAAACACTTGTCCATTTCGCGGATTGCCGGATGATGATGCCAACAAACACCTCGACAAATTCATTACCGTTACTCAAAGCATGAAGTTGCCCGGGGTTACTATGGATATTCTTCGCCTTCACCTATTTCCACACACCTTATCCCACCATGCCGAAAAATGGTTTTATCGTCTTCCGAAGAATTCAATTCATACTTGGGACAAGATGACTCAACGCTTTTTGTCGCGCTACTTTCCACCATCCATGGTCACGAGCCTTCGGAATCAAATTAGTGGATTTACACAAGAACCTGATGAATCACTTTTTGATGCTTGGGAATGATATAATGTTTTGATCGATCGATGTCCAAACCACAACATGCTCCCCGTCACCTTAATTGATACTTTCTACAACAGTTAACTTTTCGTGATCGTGATACGATTAATGCAGCCGCCGGTGGCACATTTATGAAAAGAAGACCTGAGGAGTGTAGAGATCTTATAGAGAACATGACTACTCATCACAAAAATTGGGATTCATCCGCATCCTCAAGATCAAACCCGAGAGTCAATGTTTCTTCTACTTCTTCAAACCCTGATATCACCGAATTTACCCGCGCAATGGTCGAAATGAGCAAAAGTATGCAACTTTTGGCTACAAATCAACAACAACAAGTTAAAGCTGTAGCAACTTCTTGTGAGATCTGCGGCAGTCCTCATTCATACACTGATTGTCCTTCTACTCATGACAATCCGGAAAAGGTGTATGCGGCTCATGGTAACTATTCAACGGAAAACTACCAAGCCCGACCTCAAGGTGATCGTAACTTGCTAAGTTACCGTTCTAACAACTTTCTTTCACATGATTTTTCTCCTCAAAACCACAACCCCAACAACTATAATAGAAGCAATCCAAACCCACCTCGAGCTTCTAATCCTTATCACCTACCCGCTCAACAAGCACCACCCATTAATCATGATGTTGAAGCTTTTATGAGGACCCAAGGAGAGCTAGTTAAGAATCTGCAAAGCCAAATCATCAACTTGAAAGGACATATCACTAAGCAAGGGAATGCTATTAGAACCGAGCTTCGACATGATATGCAAACCTCTTTTAGAAACTAAACAAATGATTTGAAGAATATGATGGCTAGTTTCTTCCTAAGTACTCAACCCTCTACTTCGGGCTCTCTTCCTTCAAATACCGTCACCAACCCGAGAGCCAATGTGAGTGCTATTACTACACGCAGTGGAGCAACCTTAGTAGGACCATCTACCCCTCCCCCAGTTACTCCATCTACACCTCCTCCACCACCATTTATCCCTCCTACTCCCACGCCTAGTATTAGTTCTCCATTACCGTCTCCACCTCTCATGGAAGACGTACCCAAGAAGAACCCTTCACCAAACCCACCTTCCACCTTTAAACCTTCAACATCTCAACCTTCACCTTCTACACCTACACCACCTAAACCCAATATCCCTTATCCTTCTCGCCTAGAAAAGTGCCAATTGCTCACCAAGGATGACATTCAAGTGTCAAACTTTTTGAAGAAGATTTCGGGAGTGACCATCACCTTTAGCCTTGTTGAAGCTCTAGCCCAAATGCCTAAATTTTGTTAAGATGTTTAAGGAATTGCTTAATAAGAAGGAGAAGATGGCCGAATTTTTTAATACTCGATTGAATGAAAACTGTTCTGTAGTCCTTCTTAAAGAAGTTTCGGAAAAACTTGGAGATCCCGGTCGTTTTGTGCTACCATGTACTTTTAACCAAACCGAAGAATTTACTGCCTTAGCTGATCTCGGGGCAAGTATAAATCTGATGCCTTTAAGTGTTTGGATAAAGTTATCATTACCCGATCTTACACCAAAAAAGATGACTCTTGAGCTAGCAAATTGCAGTCTCGCTTACCCTGTTGGTATTGCCGAAGATGTGTTTGTTAAAGTTGGTACCTTCACTTTTCCGATCGACTTTTTTGTTGTTGATTATGAAATGGACCCTCGTATTCCATTAATACTTGGTCGGCCATTCTTGAGAACCAGAAAAGCCTTAGTCGATGTTGCCGAAGGTGAGTTAATCTTAAGAGTCGGGAATGAGGCACAAGTTTTTAAAATGGGGAAGATCACCACCAAATCAAATGGAAGAGAATCAGCGAATATGATTAATGTGCTTGATGATTTTGTCGTCTACAACAATCCTCTTTTCGATTCTTTCCATGATAATCCACTTTTCAAAGACGATGTGTATGATTTTGATGATTCTCTCTCCACTTTGGATCCTCCACCAATTTATGATTCTCCACCGATCTATGATGATTATGATGATGATTCTAGTTCCGATGGGGATGATTATGATAATTTTGTTTCAGAGTATCCAGACATGCCAACTTATGATGATTTTGATGATGTTGATACTCTCTCGAGTGATTCTTCACATGATGACCTTGCACCTACTTTTGATGAAGATCCTCCGCCAACAGTATTTGATCCTACTTTGGATGACTACTCATTTGAGGAAGATTTTGCTACTTTACTCAACACTTACTTCCCAAATGGGAATGATTCTCCTCCTTTGGATTTTGATGATGCTCGTTATCCTCCTTTGGATATGAAGAAACCCGTTTCAAAGGAGAAGAAGCCGGACGACACCGATATCCGTAGCACTTATGTTTTGAAACCTCTCTATCCACCTACTGAGGATGAGATTGTGTGATTTATGAGCGGATCTTCTTCAAGGTCTACTGAGCCCGAGTGTTATTTTCCCCTAAAGGAAAAGGTGTTCCATCTCGGTATTGCAATTTTTAAGCCATCTCAGTATCCATCTGATGAAATGAAAGGAAAGATTTTTGGAACTTATGGAGATATGCTTGCACCTCATCACACTTGCTACCACCGTGCTCAACAACTGCTTAAGGGAACCTTGCCTACTCTTCTTTGTCTTGCCTTGTTCGCCTTAAGTTTGTGCTACTTGATGGACGAAACCCATGTATTTGATCCCGGTGGATGTGTTTCAAGCTTCTTCCTATGCTAATCAAGGTCGAGTCAGGCTCACGACTCGGTGAACAAAAACAAGCGCTTCTCGGGAGGCAACCCGTAGTATCTATCCTTTTTCTTTGATATTATAATAAGTGTAGGGGGAGACCCTAGTATGTGTTGTTGTCTTCTTTCTAATCATATGCAGGGATTCAAGCTATAAAAGATCCATTCTTGATGACTTTTGACGACCCGTGATTCTGTGTTCCCGTCTTCCCGGTTCTATCCTAAACTCTTTTGATTCTCTATTTTATATTCTTCAATATTAAAATAGGAATCACGTTAGTTGTCCTTTCCTTAGCAAGATTTAAGCAAAGTGCACAATGTCCTAAGTGTAGGGGAGTTTACTTCCACATGCTTAAACATTGAGGACAATGTTTATATTAAGTGTAGGGGGACTTCTATCGAAATTAAGTGGACTTTTCCTTGTATTTGTCCTCATTTTAACCGGAAAATTGATTTTTCGACATTTTTCAAAATTTTTGATCTATTTTGGCCTAGTTGTATTTACCTTTCTTATGGTTATTTTATTTCTTTGCTAGAATAAATTTTAATAAAGTGGTTTTAATTTTTAAAAGTTGTGAATATTTTGACTCAACCGAGTTTACTTATGTAACACCCCATTTTGATAAATGGAATGTCACGCGTAATTATGGCGTGTCATCAAAGCATACAAGGATAAATGTCTAAAACATTACATGACCATAAAAAGGAAATACCGGAATCAAACATCGGTAGTCCAAAAGTAAAGCTCATCACACACAAACATAAGTACTGTAAATAAGAGGACTAAACAATGTCCATAGAAAGAGTATCAAGGTATAGATAATGCATAAAGTAAAGAAAGGCTAGAAAGCTTCCAGTCCATATGCACGTACGCTTAAAGTCTACGAGCGTCCCTGAGTACATGCCGTTTTGGGAACATGAAAAGGAAAACGGATGAGCAATACGCTCAGTGCACGGATGTACAATGAAGCATGAATAATATAAGCCTATAAGCACATAAGAGCGGAAGAACTAAGTCCCGAATAACCCGGGTAAGTCTGAGTAAAACTGGTTTTATATTTTGAAAAGTCTTATGTTTATCTTATAAAAACTGTTTAATATATTTTACCATTAGCCAATATAGGTCATGAAAATCCACCGTGCATGAATACTTGGAAGGGTGACCTCATCATGCAAATTAGAGGGGCTGCCTCTAATTTAATATACTGGTTTTGGGTAGGAGGGATCAGCTCCTTGTGAAGGATGCAAGGCACACACCACATTCACACTGAGTAATCTGTTGAAAAACATGTAACTAGGATGCACCCATACGCCCCACATGATAAATATAATAATATGGCCAAAAGCTGAAGGGACGCCACGAGCAATCACTCCGCCGTAGGGAAGTCATAACACTAGTGCCTCTAGTGTTATGGTTATGGTACCTCCATAACTAGGTGAAACTGGTCATGCATGTATATGGCTTCTGGTATTCTGAATTAAACATAAGCAATCAAACATATAAACTTATACTATGGGAAAACAGTTGGCTGCATACGGGAAATCCTAGTAAGGAAAGAATGTCCATACTGAAAGGACGGGAATCCGTACCTTATGTCCAGTGAACGAACAAGACGAACGGAAGAGAGTCCTACTTCGGTATCACTAATGCTACATAAATACATACGTGTATAAGTATCTGATTACTAAATACGTAACTGGTTTTATGTCATGTCTTAGCTTATTTTATATGTTCATGTCATGTTTTACTGTTTTAAGCTTAATACTGTATTTATCTTATATTCTGTCTATTCTGATTAAGTATTTCTTTTATTTCATGCATTATTATACTTGTTGTGTAATAATAAGTAACTTTCTAAAAATAGCAGGTTTCCTAAAAAAGAAAGTTTCCAAAAATAGAAAGTTACCAAAAATAGAAAGTTTCCAAAAATATAAAGTTTCCAAAAATAGAAAGTTTCCAAAAATAGAATTACTACTTAAAATAGATAAGTTTCTAAAAACAGAAAGTTTCCATAAATAGATATAAGCTGGTTAAATAAGCTAATTATATAAGCTTAAGTGTTTCTTATTATTATTCTAAGTCATGTTGTTATAAAGTATAGTTTATTGATTATTACATGTAAATTAAATAAACTATAGGTTAAAAGTATTTAATTAAATATATCATGATTTTAATTAAATAAAGATAAAATACTTAGGTTAAAACATGTATTATTAGTTATTAATAATATAACCTAAGTCATGTTAATTAATTAATTATAGTCATGGTTTTTAATAATTAATTAATTATAAAGTCTAGTTAATATAAATACTTAGGTTAAAATTCATGATCTAATAATTAAATTTATAACCTAAGTCATGTTAATTAAATTAATCATGTCAAGTTTTATTAATTTAAGTTTTTTAACACATAACTATTAAAATCATAACCTTAAAATAATCTATGAACCGGACCCGTGACTAGAAACCATGAACCGGACCCGTAATCAACATCATACCCCGAACCAATGTCGGGGTTCCCCTTGTTTGCTGCTGCCGTGGGACCACCATCACCATACCGATACCATATGGTCTCGGTGGTGGTTAATAAGCCAAGGCGAGACCCCCCCTTGGGCTCGGTTAGGCGTCGGCCAACACAAAACACACCTAAAAACCCTTGTTTGATTTACCCATGATCATTAACATGTTTTTAATAATTGTTTTTAATTAGTTTTTAAAATCATCATGATTTTATGTGATTCATTAAATCAAAACATAAAAGAAAAGGGTTAAAAAGGTTATACCGTTTACGTGAAACAATTAAGGATGAACACACACGAATGCTTGCACAATTTCCAAGATCAAAAATCAACCGAACACCCCCTTTTGGTGTTGTGAATCCGACGGCCAAGGGAGAGAAGGAAGAAGGAAAAGATTTTAGGGTTTTAACTATTTTTCTTGTTTTGTAAATAATAAAACATGTTTTCCTAATTCCTTGTTTTAGTAAAAATTAAAATGGGCTTGGCCCATTCTCTTGATGTAGCCGCGGGTAGGGGGCCCCACATGGGGTAACCCGTACCTTTCTCGAGTCTAAATATTTTAGTGTGTGTTCGTGTTTTATCGTGTTTGTGTTTTATGTGTTCTAATTAATTAATGATCGTGACTTAATATATTTATTCGCGTTCGTAATAAATATATATACGTAAATAATATTCTCTCGTGATTAAATTACGTTAGTGGTTTCATGATCACATGTTCGGGATTATAATTATTATTTGGATAATTATCGTGTGTTCATACGTAATAAATACTTATCGTGTTCTAACACGTACGTAATACTTAAAATTCTTATACGTGAACGTAAACATTCTATAAAAGGAAAGTTTTAATCTAGTACGTACGATCTAAAGGGTACTATTCACGGTAAAAGCATGCGGGTTTTACAACTTATCTAAGTTTACTCTAGCTAGTATCCTTAACGTGTTTAAGTCAGGTTTTGCTAGGCTTTTATATGGGGAACTTTAAAACGCGAAAGTCTTAACTCTTACGGGTTAAGAACAAGAACTTTTCGCAAGTTCCCATAATTGATCCTAGAAAGTCGTTTATCAAGGGAACTTTAAAATGTGAATTCTAAACTTGAAAAAGTCTAAGAAGTTGCAAGATCCTATAGATGACTTGAAAACCCAAAACTTTGATTTAATTGGCTAAGCATCCACGAGTCTCATTTTTTGAGATTTTAAAGCGTGGAGAACGAGAGATGATAGAATCAGTTGTAAGTTTGGTATTCTTTCATGAATTTATGTGAGTTGATTATAAGCTTTTTCTCCCATCGCTTGTTAATAAATTTAATTGCAATAAGTAAGGTTGTACGATTTGAAAAGTTAGCTTCTAGCACAAGATCGTTTAAAAGTTGCTCGTTATTAATTATAGTTTATAGCCAAGGCATAACTTATTGAAGCGGGATGCGAAGATTGGCGAGTCCGAAAAGGCCCTAACAAGGCATGAGGGCTACATTTTGTTGCTAAAGATCCAAAGTGATGTGAAGAATCATTTATCAAAAATCAATATGAAGGATCGAGACAGACGGCGAAAAGCAAATACTCCCCTAAAGATCATGGAGAAGTCTATCCAAAAAGGCCCTTACAAGGTATGAGGATAAATAGATCCAACTCCTAAAAGGAGGCGGATCGTTGTATATCAAAATCCCAAATAAAGATTTGAGAAAAATGAAGAAGTCGTGGTCCAAATATGAAGAATCTCTCAAAAAGTTCAAGTGAAGGAATTCCTTTTATGAAATTATTTCATGAACGTCTCTCAAGATTTGAAGTATTAAGTCAATGCCAAATATCGGTCCGAGAAAGGTCTCAAATCGTGAAGCGAGTTATGCCAAGATATGAACTTTATGAGGTCCCGAGAAGCAGTTTTAAAAGAATTTTTTCCTTTAGCTAACTATTGATTAAATCGTCCTACTTTATTTTTAGCCTAAATAACTATCAAAATAAGTCAACAATGCATCTTCGTGATCATTCAAGACAACAATAAAATATAAGAGATACACCTAGGAATAAGGGAGTCTAAGTAAATAATTGGCCCACATGAGTTTCTGATAGTTTGCTAACTTATAATAACAATGATCTCGTTTTTAAGCTTGGTATGGGGAATGTGAAACTTGAGGGTGATAAACATTCATGACATTCCAAAACCCTAAAGTAAGTCTTTGTTCTTTTTACTTGTCTTGTGTTTAATAAAGGCCAAGATGGATTGATTATGATGAAAAATGTAAAACTTGCATTGTAATTAATGCATTGCATGAGGACATAGCAATGGTCAAGTGTAGGGGATTTAATAAGTGTGAAAACACTTATCATTTTACCACTTAATTATAATAATAACCAAGCCAAAACATGTATTTTGTGTCGTAAATGTCGGAATTATGCGTGGTTTGTGTTTTTGTTGTGATTTAGGATCAAAATGTGAAAAGGGAAGAAAACACGGTCTTTCACGGGCTATTATCGAAGAAAAAGACAAAAGACGAAGTCAAAAGATCAAGAGTGCAAAAAGAACGGAAGTCCAAGGCCTATTCTAAAGATTTATCGAAGAAAAAAAGTCTAAAGACGGAAGTTTAATAAAGTCGAAGAACTCAAGTTTAATAAATGAAGAAATTATAAGACGAGTTCAATTAATCCCGAGACAAAGTCGAAAAAGTCGAAGAATTTAGAAGACGAAAAGACGAGAGAAGAAAGAAAGGAGCAACACATGCTAACCTCCCTAATCACGTATAAATACCCTCCTAATGACACATTAGGAGGTGTTGACTATCTTGACAAAATAGTTCTTCCACATTTTAATTTCATGTCATGTACTTAATTGTCATTTAATTTCCTTGTCTTGCACCTTTAATTTGTAAGCTCTTTAATTCTTGCTTTTACTTTTAATTGTTGAATCTTAATTTTTAATCAAAGTTTTAATTAATCATTCTCATTCTACCTTTCTTAATCTTTTTAATCTTGTTTAATTTTGATAATCATGTAGTTTAATTAATCATGTTCTTGTTTAATTGATGTCTTTGATTGATTGTGCTTATTGGTTTTTAAGTGTTAGATTTTTATAGCTTATAGTGTTTTAGTGCTTATTGTGTTAATTTTCTTATTTTTATTTAAGTGCTTATTAGTTAATTTTTATAAAAATTTGATTTTAAATATTTTGATTATTTAGTGTTTTTAAAAGTTTTTAAATTTTGGCTTATTTGCTTTTTCTTAAAGTGGTTTTGGTTAAGTTTTTAGTAAAGTGCTTAATTGGTTTTAGCTTATTTTTACTTATTGCAAATTTAGTTCTTATCCGGGTTTATTAAACCCCCTTATTCCGGATAGTGGTCTATTACGTATTCCGGATAAAGGCATTTTATTTATTCCGTACAAGCATCTCTATATTCCGTACAACACAAATCAAATATTCCGTATAAGAAAAAGGAAAAAGCAAACATTCCGTATAAAGATAATAACTAAACATTCCGGATAAGTCAAATGAAAAAATTCCGGATAAGGAAAAATATTAAACATTCCGTATAAGCCAATAATAGTATTTCGTATAACAGGAAAAAAATCAGATTACGTATAACCTTTCAAATTGACATGCATGCTAACCTAGCTGCTTGTCCTTTTCCCCCTCAATTGAGTAGCTAGCTTGCTAGCTTGAGCTAGCTGCCTGCTAGCTTCTTTATTTATTAATTTTGTTCCGTAATTGTTTAGTTTAATCGGAAAGTTGTTCCGATTTTAATTTTGTAAGTTACGTATTTTTAGTTGAATTTTTCGTCTAATTTTAAAATTAATATTTTTTCGTAAAGTTCAAATTTTATCTAGTACCCGCTTTAGGTTTTGCCTCGTTTAGCTTTAAAGTACCATCTTAGTTTTATTCTCTCCTTTTTCATTAGCTAAACTTTATTTTCGAGTAGATAGTTAATTTCTTCGTTTAGTTTTATTTTTGTTAATTGTTTTTCTTTAGTTTACGGTTTATTATTTCTTTTGCTCCTTTATTATTAGTTAATTGTTTTTATCTTATTTTTATTACTATTCGCATTTACCTTTTACTTAGAAATAGATACTCAAATCTTCTTTTATTAACCAAAAACGAATGAGTCACACTTTTAACCAGTAATCAATTCGATTAGACACATTCAACAAACTTAATTTTTATACTTAGGCAAAAATCTATGTATTACTTACCTTGATAATAATGTTTGTTGAATAATTCGTCTTACGATTGTCTTTGACGATAAATGTCTTTATACTTTGTCGTGATCAAAACTAAGAAAGATTAGTTAACACTAATAATGATTTCAGGCATTACTTGCATTAACACTTATATTAGAAACTAAGGTCTCAAACCATAATTTCCAAATGGTTTGCATATTGTAGAAACCAGAAGAGGGGGGGGGGGGGGTGAATATTTTCTCTCGGTTATAGTCCTAATTAAAATTCTTTCAATTAGGTTTGTCCCAAAATTACTTTTTACTTGAAAAGTTTCATGGTTATTAGGTTTATTTCTAATGCAATAACAATATCTAGTGACAATAAAATGCAAAGCAATAATGAAAACATAAGTAAAGACTAAGGAAGGAAGAAACCTAAATAACGACACCAAGATTTATAGTGGTTCAACAACGAAGCTCTATCCTCGTTCCTACTCCACTCCTCGAGTTCACCTTACTCGAGATTTGTACTATATCCACAAGCTCCCTTCTTGGCGGAGAAAACCTTACAACGTAGCTTACATTATTTTCCGACACTAAGCTAAATGTCGAGACCTAATCTTAGCTAGGACCAATCTACACACGTCACCTACTTCACCATTTTCTGACACAAGGCTAGATGTAGAGTTCTAATCAAAAGCTAGAACCAATCTTCATCATCTTCGTCACCATCTTCTTTTCCGACACAAGGCTAGATGTCGAGTTCTAATCCAAACCTAGAACCAATCTTCACAACTCTTCACTTTAAAGTTTAGTGAGAAGTCACAAGACACATACACACATCACTTTATAGATTAGTAATACCTAACACACAAGACATACAACTCAATAAAACATATCCAAGTATACACATGTAACTTGGGTCCAGACAATACAAATCCAAGTATACACATATATAATGGATTTACACAAGACTAATCCAAGTATTCCCAAAAACACTGGATTAACACAACACTAATCGAAGTATCCACAAATACATTGGATCTACACAAGACTCTAATAAAAATGATTAACATAACTAGATCTAAGGTCGGATGATCTTTACCAAGGCTTCATCTTTAATCACATCACAAATGTGTGAGTGATCTTCTCTTTGGACAAGTAAAGAAGAGGATCAAGAGGATAATCATAAGTAAAATACATAACACATTTAGTCATCCTTTACTAATGATTAGGATATAGAAAAGAGAAAGGAGACATAAAGAATGTCCAAAAAGGTTCATGGAAAATGAAGATTTGATCCACTATTTACAGGAGACAAAAACCAACGGCTATCTGCCTACGGTTCCTTAATTGTCTCTACGATTCCTTATTGATAGAGAACCACATCCCTATTTAAGGAACCATGGGGGTAAACTCCGCTCTTTTATGTTCTTTAATGGGGAAGTAATATATGATGTAAGTTTTACCTTCAAAGGATATTCCTATGGCATTTGGAATATGCCATATTCAAATTATATTTTCCATTTTAATAAAACATTTTCTTCAAAAGAAAGTTTATTAAAATCTTTTGTCACATTTGACAAAATGTTAGTTTTAAGGCTAATAACTTTTTATGATCACTAAACATGATTAAGATATGTTTGTGTAAGACTTAAATGATTATTACCTTGATTATAGTGTTTGTTGAATAATTCTTCTTACGATTGTCTTTGACGATAAATTTCTTTTTACTTTGTCATGATCAAAACTAAGAAAGATTAGTTAACACTGATAATGTTTTTAGGCATCACTTGCATTAACAATCTTCCCCTTTTTGATTACGACAAATTATAAAATCATTTAGGTAAAATACAAAAGTTTTCGAATTATTAACGAGTTTATCACTATCATTTCTCCCCTTTGTCGAAGCAAAAAGGTTAGCACAAGTATTTGAAGAAGAGAAGAATTGACTTTGCTAGTAGCCCCCCCCCCTTGGTGCTTAATCCCCCTAGCTTGGGTCACCAAGTGATTGAGCTAAGGTGACAAGCTACATACAAAGGTTAGTAGAAAGAAAAGCAACACCAATGTATATACTATAGTAACTAGTACTAAATCATTTGAGAGGGAGGAAGAAAAGGAATCTCAAATTAGAAGCAAGTATTTGCTAAGTATGTCCAAGGAGGGTGTTTTGACAAAATCAATGTACAATTGGTGAAATAAAGGTAGAAAAGAAACATCCATACCAACTGTAATGATAATATGTCAAAGGGTTAAAAATTTGTAATTGTTGGAATCACCAAAAACCAATTGTAAATTTTAACCATGATAAACTTTTAACAATATGTGTGATAAGGAATTAGAAAAACAAGAAATAACACACATATCAATCATATTACATAAATATGAAGAGCATACAAGGATAATATTAATACACACAATATGAAGATTAAAACAACAAGTAACGAAAATAAACAACATAAGCATAAGATATTCTAGTAGAGATAGTCCTCCAAGATTGCTTAGGTTTTTATTTGACTAAAACAATTAGAATAAAAAATGTGCTTTAGTTGGTAAAATAAGACGACGAGGTATCATTCGAAGATTTGTTCACGGGAACAAATACTTTGAGAGGTTGTCAAGTGAGAAGAAATTCAAGAAAATTTAGCTTGTCATACACATGAGAGTGTTCAATTTGTTGAAATCGACAACACGCACACAAGCTTCCATGATGCAGAACAAAGTCGTTTGATGGGGGAGGACCATCAAAATGAGAAGGTCGTGGTGGAGAAGGGGATTTAGGATAAGAGAGGTTTTCACAATGCCTAGAAAGGTTGGGGAAAGAAGAAAGGTCACTGAGGTGAGATATGTTGCATGGTTTAGGTGGTGGTGGAAGATCTTCTCTTTCTCTGGTAGTTAGATTGATTGAGAAAGTCTCATTCCAATACTCAATAGGAGAAAAAGAAGAAGTTTTTCAAGGTTTGGGAGAAGAGGAATCACGATGATCCTTATTCTTCTTGATCCAAACAGGTCGAACCGAGATTTTCAGTTTCATAGAAAGCTTAGAAGAAGAAGTTTTGGGGTTAGAAGATTGTGACAAAGAGATGTCGAGGTTGAGGTTAGAAGAAGTAGACATTGTGAGGGATGATAAGAAGAACTCCCAAAACAAGAAGATTTAAAAAAAATAGACAAGGCAAATATTTGAAATGAAAATGAAAGGTTTCAAGGAATGTTTAGCCAAAGTTAGAAAACAAAGAATCTTGAAAAAGACTTAGGTAAAAGAAGAAAGACCAAAAACGAGCCTGAAAAGTGGCTTTAAAAGAACATGTGGTTCTATATTGATATAGAACCGCGCGACAATTATCGAGCCACACACAGTATACATGAAAAATCTGATTTTCAAAGTTTTGAGAAAAGATTGGACTCTTTCAAAAATAAGCAAATCTTGTATTTTTACCTCTAATAGCACTAGGTTAGGCTATGGTTGCACGAAGGCAACACACTCACAAAGAGTGACTTGACAAAGGGTGAAAAATATTTAGATAACATTTTGATCTAATTAGTCAACTTTTAGAGGTTGTGATAGATTAAGGTTAAATTTTAATTAAATTGAAGTTGATTAGTGTGAGGACATAGGTTGAAACACATGATGAGACTGCTTTTATACATAGTCTCATCGTCCAAATCAGGCTTAAAATGCATAAAATATCATTAAAACTGCCAAATATATGCTCGTGTTTGTTACTTGTGTATTTTAGGTACGGATATTGAGGAAATGGCAAAAGATCACAAGAATCATTCAAAAACGAACACGGGAAACGAAGCCGCACAATGAACCGGGCCCAAGTTTTGAATTTCCAAAAATACCCTTGAAGAATTGAAGATTGGCAAGTTTGGTCCCTCAACTTTTGAAGATTAACACTTTATACCCCTCAAATATTCATAATTATGAATAGGGTCCCTAAAGTTTGAAGACATTACAAGTTCAGTCCTTGAAGAATCCAAGAATTGCAGTTGAAGTCCTTGTTTTAAGTTTGGAAACAATATGTGCCAAAAATGACAATTTGCCAAAGTTAAATACAAAGTGAATGAAAGTTTTGCTGTTTTATTACAACATGAAAGAAAGAGGAAACATGGGGGGCATTACTGCCAAGACAACCATACTTACACACCCACTCACAACCTGACACGTCACCATAACCCACCCATTTACCCATTTACCCAAACCCATTACCCAACCCAACCCGTCCAGCCCAATACCCAAGTTTAATAAATAAACTGGGTCAAACCCCAGTCAACTCTTTCCCATTTTCCCACCCATACAAGATTTTTAAATTTATTTTTTTTCCTTTTTGGATCTAATCACCCTCTAATCACCCCCTTAAACCCTAAAATTGCCAGGTCCAATCTCCCTTAATTCAAAGGGGTTTTCCCTGATTTTGTCCAGATCCTTAATTACCCTTATCCTCACCAAAACCCACTCACTCAAACCCTCCCCAACACACCCATGTGATCACCCCAAGGGTCCCCTGCAACGTCTCTTTCACACAACACCCCAAAAAAGACAAGATAAATGTCTGAGATGATTCTACTTGTCCTCCAAGCACAAATGGACGTTCAAGATCAAAGTTGCAAGCTGGCTACAAGTACAAGATCACAAGATACCATTTTTTAACCAAGAATTCAGTCAAACAGCAAGGGCATACTTGGCAATTCATGAATTAGGGTTTTTAGTTTCTAGGACCTTCTATCATTTAGTATATAAAGGAGACGTATGTGTCCCTTTATTTTTGTTCCAGATTTTTTCAAGTTATTGTAATTCCTTTTAAAATTTTATAAAATTGGTGTTTTTGCTGAATTATAACTCCTTTTATTATTTTTAAAGTTTGGTATTAGCTTGATAAGAATCTGAGTTCCATCTACATTTGATAAACACTTTGTGTTTGTTTCAGTTTTCAAAAAAGTTTGAGAATTTGTTTGACAATTTTCAGAAATCCAAGGACATTATGAAGTGAAAGTGGAATTGGGTACTTGGATTACTGATATTGTTCTTGGTTGGTTTAAGTGTTTATGAAAGCAAAACATTTGAAAGTTTTGGAAAAGGTTTAATAGATTTTTAGAAAAATCAGAAGTTGGTATATTTGCTTATGTTTGTTCACTTTGATCTTAGCAGGTTCTTGGAGATTTTTTGTTCAAGTGTCAGCATAGGCCCGGGCCTATTTGGAAAAGGCAAAGCAGCCTTGGTTGGGCCTAGAAGTAGGTCCAACAAGGTACTTCCTTGTTCCCATTTTCAGTTTTCAAGTTTTATGCTTTATGTGAATTTGGTGTTTATGTGATTCTGCATGTTAAGTTGTTAAGTGATAGTTTAAGTGTTTGAATTTGTTCACTAGTCGATTGTATGCATGCTAGGATCATTTATAATCAGTTTGATTGAGTGTTGTATAGATTTGCTTTAAAAACTGGATTTTCAGAAACATTAAGGGGTGTTTGGATTAGGGTGTTAGAGGGGTATAATGGTATGAAATTTGCTTAAAAACCTATTTCAAACACTTCTTGAATGGTCATTAGGTTATATGTTGGTTTATTTTTCAGTTTGGGTAGGTTTTAAGCAATTTGGATGTCAAAAAAAAAAGTGAAAACATTGCATAAATCTAAATCTGCCATATTTTGACTGATTTTGTTGAAATTTTACCACCAAAGCTTGAAGTCTTTTAGATTTAAGGTTGTTTGAGGATTGTGTATCAATTGTATGCTATTTGGTTTGATTGTATGCAAGTAATTGGCCTTAGAAAATCGTTTTTGTGCATGTAATCAAGTTTTACTGTTCATCAGAAACAAGTTAAGTTAATCAGTAACTTTGTGGCTTATTTGTGAAGAATTTTGTGAAGTGATTGTGTTCTTTTTGTGTTTACTCAGACTCCCCACAACCCAATTGGTGTGGGGGTGCCTTGTGGTCCAAAGAAAACTAAGCACTAGGGCTTTCCTAAGCTCTTAGGTCAACTGACCAGCAAAATACACTAGCAGTGGGAACAATTTTCCCACTGGTAGCTCACTTGTTAACCCTGCTACACTAGCAGACAAAACCCCAAACATGTCACTATCAAATTTCATAACTTTTTGTCTTTAGTTCTTGAATTTGTGAATTAGACCTTCAAACCAATTTCTTTATTTTTATTATTTTATTTAGGATTTTTCTGTTTAATTATTTTTTATTGTACTGTTCATTTGCTATTTTTTAGGTTTTATAGCATTTTTAATTAACTTTTTAATTACTGTTTTTGGAATTTAGTGGCAAAAATTAATATTTTTCAGTTTAAACATTTTTCCTAGACTTAGAATAATATTTTAAGATTTTTAGTTAAAAAGGTTTTTACTGTTCATCTTTTTATTAATTTTTAGAATTAATTTAAGTTAATTAAGGTTTTAGTTAAACTAGTTTTGTCTTTTAGTGGTAAAATTAATATTTTTCAAACTATTTCATTTTTCTACTTTTCATTAGAGTAAATTAGGATTTTTAAAATTGGTAAATTATTTTTGGCATTATTTTATTTTTTTTATAATTATTTTAGTTTTAAAATAGTTTTTAGTAATTCAAAAATAGAAAAATAGTTTTTAAAAATTAGGAAAAATGCTTTTTAGTCTTTAAATAATATAAGTAAGTTATTTGTTCAATAAAATCATATTTTGGACATTTTGATTAATTATATTTAATTTTAGGGCTTCAATTAGCATTTAAAATTGAATATTTAATTAGTAAAAGGTTTTAAAATATTTTTATTGGATTTTTATTCTTATTTATACTATTTTAGACTACTTTTAGCTTTTAATTAATTTTTAGGTTTTAAAATTTTAAATTTGTAGTTTTTTACGGTTTTACGTGAACGCGTTTTCGTCCTAGCTCGATCCGTCTTCGTAACCGTCTTTTCTTTCTTATCTCTATTTTCTTTCCTTTTCTTCTAAATAAAATCATCAATCATAAATCAATTCATTACACAACACACTAGCCTCCTCGAGAACGAACTCACTCTTATTTGGGTCATAACTTGTAGTTTTCCTAAACCGCTTGTTAATACTTACCCTAATTGCCTTGTTCTCCTAAACAAGTGTAAATTTACAACTATCAAAATGGTGCCGCTGCCGGGGAGGCGTGTTGTGCTTTGATTGAACCATTGTTGTTTTTATACTAACCATAATTAGTATTTGTATTAGTAGCACTCTACTAATACGTATTATCGTTTTTCGGTTTTTGTGTGAATACTATTAATATATTGTATACGTAGAACAATAAATTCACAAGTACTCCAAATACGTGAGAAATCACAACCTTGACTTGGGAGGTCATTGCCCAATCATTGTATTCGAATCTCAAACCAAAGAAAAAGGCAAAAATAGATAAATACTTTCGTGAAGCTTAATCTTGAAAATACAAACTATAAGGTGGGTATAAGGCGGTTGTATTTCACGACCTAAAGGAAAAAGGCTCTTAAGTGCTTCGCGCCGCCTCGTTTCCTCCGCTTGCTTGTGCGTATTTGATTTTGAGAGTGAATCGAGGGTTTTGCCGCCCAAAGTATTATTACATATCATATATATTTTCTTGGTTTCTATTGATTAAACCCTCTTGAACGATTTGGTGTTCCACCATCGTTCAAAAGTCATCGAAGGCGTCACTTCGCGTGATCGTTTTTATTCCTTAAGGCTTCTTTAATCAAGAGATTTGATTAAGGAGGAGATTTGTAGATTTTTGTCTACTTAATACATTTCACCAATTTCCAAAAAAGTTAATACAATCAAAAACCACAAAAAAATTGAAAAACACAAAATACCAAAAAGAATCTTCTTTGCTCGTCTCCTCGTTGTACGTGACGTTTATGCTAACTCGTAATCAAGAAAAACGTGCACGTAGACGAAAGAACAAAACTCCCACTCCAACTCATTCTAGTGAGGAGTCTCCTATTGACGAACCCATTGTACGAGAAGCACCAACCATGGCGAATCGAACTATGATGGAGTTACTTCAAGCACCCACCGAGGGTTATGGAGAACCTATTGTGATTCCCACTATCCTTGCGGAAAATTTTGAGGTGAAAACGGGTTTGTTGTCGATGATCCAAAACAACAAATTCCGAGGTGATGAGAAGGACAATCCCCACAACCATATCCGCCAATTTAATCGTCTTACCGCCACGTGCAAATTTAAGGATGTCTCGAATGACTCGATTAAGATGATGCTTTTTCCGTATTCCTTAGCGGGGCCCGCTAAAATTTGGTTAGAGAAAGAGCCACCCAATTCTATATTGACGTGGAAGGATCTCGTTTCGAAATTTGTGAACCAATTTTTTCCGCCCTCTAAGACTACGCACTTGAAAAATGAGATTTCTATATTTTCACAAGAATCAAATGAAAGTTTTTCAACGGCTTGGAATAGGTTTAAGGAGATGTTACATGAATGTCCTCATCACGGTTTTTCGGACTTGCACCAAATAGACACGTTTTACAATGGACTTAATGATCATGAAAGAGATTATTTAAATGCCACCGCGGGTGCTAATTTTTTATGTAAAACGGTTGAAGAAGCTTTGGTCATAATTGAGAATAGGTCTAAGGTTTATAGCCCTCGTAACACACCGAGTGTTGCCAAAATGGGCTCGTCATCGTCTCGTTCCATTAATGCCTTGCAAGATGAAGCTAATGAGGAAAATCGGTTTTTCGATAGGTTTTCGACCCTTATGTCCCATTGGAAAGCTCAAGAAGCTTCGAATTCCGCTTTGATTAAAGCGGTTTCTAAGAGTTGTTTGTCGTGTGGTGGAGCTCATGATCTTTCCGAGTGCATTACCGCGGATGGTAACACTTCGAGTGCTTATGTAGCCACGGGAACTTATAACCAAAACGGTCAAGGTTCCCGCAAAAATCAAGCTCCACCAAATCAAAATGCTAATAACTATCGCAACAACAACCAAGGTGGTAATTATCAAGGAAATCAAAGGAACTATAATAAGGGTAATTATCAAAGTGGAAATGGGCAAATTTCAAACCAAAACCAAAACCGTGATTTTCAAACTTCTACTCAAGGTTTTCAAAATGATCACACCAAAAATCTTCAAGGAGAATTTTTGAATTATGCTAAGGCTAATGATGCTAAGTTTGACAATATGCAACGTGAAATGGTTAGCTTAAGATCCGAGTTGAAAAACGAGCTAAAAACGAACTTGCTAATGAACTTAAAACTCATGCTAATAAGATGGAAGGAAATGTCACACGACTCCAACAAAATCAACAAAAAATGGAGCAAGGTCAACATGAGATTAAGCAAGAGTTGTTAAAAGCGGATGCTAGGTAATCTAAGTTTGAAGACCGAATGGCTAAAATGTTTGAAGCTATCATGTGTAAGCCCTCTTCTTCGGGTGGTCTTCCTAGTGATACCATCGTGAACCCGAAAGGATAATTGAAGGTTGTTACTACTCGTAGTGGTAAAACTTTCAAAGAACCCATTTCTCGTCCAAGTACTTCTATGGAGAAGGAAAAAGAGAAAGAACCCGAGGTGTTGGTAGAAAAGGAGCACATTACAAGCCCACGAAGTACCGCTCAAACCACACCTACGGTTGAACCTATACCAATCATGGAACCCGAGATTCCAAGGCCGATGCCTATGCATATGCCCCAAGCCACACCACCTTTACCCTACCCTTCAAGACGAGACAAGGAAAAGGCACAAGAACGAAATAATTATCAATTTGAACTTTTTATGAAAATGTTTCGTGACTTGCATTTTAATATAAGTTTTGCCGACGCCTTGGTCATGATGCCTCGATTTGCCGCGAACTTCAAAAGTATGTTGAATAACAAAGAAAAATTGCAAAAATCGTCTAGTTGTTCATCGGTTTTTCTAAGCCGCATACCTCAAAAAGTCGGTGATCCTGGAAAGTTTTTAATCCCATGTGCCATACAAGACATGGAAGAATGCTACGCCTTGGCCGATCTTGGTGCTAGTATTAATTTGATGCCTCTTGAGATTTTTAAATCGCTCAATCTTCCCAATCTTACTTCTTCAAGAATGTCAATCGAGATGGCCGATCATTCTACGATTCTAGCTTGTGGAGTTGCCGAGGACGTCTTTGTGAAAGTTGGAAAGTTATACTATCCCTTAGACTTTATTGTTGTTGATATTCCCATCGATCCTAAAGTTCCGTTAATTTTAGGTCGATCTTTTTTGGATACCTCGAGAGCACTTATCGATGTGCATGCAAGGAAAATCACTCTTCGTTTCAATGAGGAAGAACTCGTCATTAATGCAACCCAAAACTCCACTCTTTCTCATGTGTATTCTATCACGTCTTTGTACAATGTCAATCCCATCAAAAACATTTGCAAAAGAATTTCAAATAGAGTTTTAGGAGTTGTTGAGAAAAATGAAGTTCCGTCCCCTCCGCCGGTGGAGGTTAAGAGTGTTAAGCCTACGATTCCAATCTCGAGTGATTCTTCGGATGATGAATACGTTGATCCCGATGGGGGAATTTTCTTTGTTGATAAACGTTTTGAAAACTTACCACCACCTTTACCAAAACGGTTTCAAAATTTGAGAATTTTTAGTGTGACTAACATTGCTTTAGAAACGCCAAATATTTTCGACATAATTAAATCGGGTTTTCACAAGGAGAGTGTAAAAGATGCAAAAGGAAAGGATTTTAAATTGAATTTAAAAGATTTTTCTACAACTCTAACTCCGTCATCACCACGTGTTTTGAGTACTACAAGCTCGTCTTCTCCTTTTGACGATGCTTTGTGTGGACTTAGTGTGGGGGAAGCCCCTTATGTTCCCTCCCCTTTCTCCACCGAGGACGAGATATTTGATCCTGGAATTGATTATATAGGGAAATCTCGGTCTTCCACCGATGCAATAAATGGAAAATCTTTTCATTTGATTGGTGTGAGTCTACCTCGAGTAGCCCAATGTTTTTATGACTTACCCATTTTCCCACCCTTCTATTTCTTCTTGTCTATTTTCTTGAAACTCTTTGAGTTTATGTTGACTCATGATGAAGTGGCGTTGATTAGTTTTTCCAATGAAAATGAGAACGCCATCTTCGATCCCGGTATTTTGCACCATCAAAGGCCTTAGTCCTTAGTACCGGTTGTTTTTGGGCCTTGTTTATCATGTAAGCCCCACCAAAAATCGACCATACCATGATTATCCCTAAATGATCACATTTATGGGGATTCGAGTCGAGCTTTTGACTTGGTTATCAAAAACAAGGTGCCTCATGGAGGAGACCCATGCTTATCCATGTACATATTATTGCTTTCTAATTAGTTAATGTGAGGGGATTAGTGCCCTTCCAACCTTTGTTCCGTGGTTGTTTGTGCATTGTGGTTATTAGATCATGATCTTCACGATTGGAGCCTCTCGTGTTCGTTTTATGGGAGCACTCGATCGTTTGATTTGGAGACATTTCTCAATATCCATATGATATATCCTTTGATGTTCTAACCTTAGGTTTTTAGCACACTTCATAAACGGCTTTAAATTTATTGGTTACACCCTTTCCATGCTAGATTAGGCATTCGACTACGTCTCTAGTATGGGGGTGTTTGCACCCCTAGACTCGAAACATTGAGGACAATGTTTAACTTTAGTATGGGGGGGGGGTGAATAGATAATTGCCTTGCCAAACCTTCACGCTTTCCAAAGTTTATCTTTTTTTTATCGTTTTGTTGCAAAATAAGGCTAAAAATGGCCAAATTTTAAATTTTTTTCTCATATTTTATAAGTGTTTGAAGACACGAATATAGGTTTTCCGATAGCGAGAATAAGAGTAATTTTTTACTCGACCGTGCGTGTTGAGCACTTAGCTTTGATTCCTTAACTACACATTAGGCTAAGTCTCTTAAATGAGGACGAGAAATGATAGAGTTAATTATAAGTTACTATGCTAAACGTAGAGTACTCGTATTCTTTCAAAAACTCATGTGTTCTCGTTGTTTGCTTATTCTACCTTCGCTTGTAAATATTTTTTGCTTAATAAATATTGACTTAGCGGTTTAGTTAGGATTGTTGGGTTTCTAGTCTTTTCTAGTAGCTTCCGTGTAATTAAATTGGGAAGACATTAAGGTATCGCCAGCGTCACGGTTTTGAAGTATTGGCACCCGAATAATCGAAAGCTTCACCCAATAATAAGATTTCAAGTGCTCACCTAAATCTAGCAAACAATTTGAAGCCCCACAAGGCCTAAAATCTATGCAAAATTGAAAGTGAATCAAGCCTTAATCTTCGAAGCTTTAAAGATCCAAAATTCGCTTTAGCGTGAGGATATACGTCTTTGGCTAATAAAACCACCGATGAGGCTAATGAAGGTCTTTTGACACCCCGTATAAAAATTAAAGTTCTCTTGTCTCGATATCTTAACGAATTGATCTAGGTTCTCTATGTGACTCAGTCGTTCTTTGGTGAAACAAATATTTTTGGTTGTTTTTAAATAAAAGTGCGGAACAATTAAAGTAAAGGTGCTCTTAAAGTAAATCTAAGTCTAATTAAAATAATAGTGCAAGTATTTAAAAGCGTGACTAAAATTAAAGGGTACTAAAGTAAATGACGCAAATTTAAATCTATCTAAGGCAATCTTAAAACGCAACTAAAACTTAAACTAAGGCAAGACTAAAATTAAGCTAAGACAAATAATCTTAAAGTGCAATTAAATTTAAAAGGCGGGAAAAATAAAGCTTTAAACTAAAAGACTGAAATTTAAAAAGAAAACCAAAAAGAACCTGACAAGAAACCCTTGATTCGGAAGTTTAAAACTTCCGAATGAACTAGCTTGACTCGGAACTTTTTAAGTTCCGAATGAAACATGCTTGGTTCGGAAGTTTTTGCTGATCCGAAACTTTTTCCTCCCCTTGATCCGGAACTTCGTTCGGAAGATATTGATCCGGAACTTTTCCCCTTGGTTCGGAACTTTCGAATTGATCCGGAACTTTTGAGAAGTTCCGAATGAAGCCCTTGGTTCGGAACTTTGGAGTTCCGAATGAACACTCTTGACTCGGAAGTTTTAAAGTCTGAATGAACACTTGCTTATCCGGAACATTCCCTTCGTTCGGAAGTTTGAGACTTCTGAATGAGTAATGCTTGAGTCGGAAGATTTCCTTCGTTAGGAACTTAGAATGTTCCGGATGAAGAGGCTTGATACTGAACTTTAAGACTTCCGAATGAATACTCCTTCCTTTGAGTCGGAAGATTTCCTGGGAACAAAGAAACAGAAACAAATTTCCCGAAGAACAAGGAAATCAAGGTAAAGACGATCTAACACAAATTTAACCAAAATCAACCAAACGATTTAATAAAACCAATAACAAAACATCAATTAATCATAAACAAACATTCAATATCAAGAAATCTAACAACTTTAACCACAATAATCAAAAACCCATTTGGATCAAAATAAAAGCATGAACATGAACATAAACATAAACACAAAAATCAAAGATTAAGAAAGGTAGATGAGAGATTAACAAGATAAAGTAAAGATTGACAAGAATTAAATGGAAACTTACTTGAAATTAAATGAATTTAAGGTGCAAGATAAGGTAATTAAATTGACAAGTATTTAAATGACAAGTAATTAAATGGTGGAAGACTAATTGTCACACTTAGCCAACAAGAGAAAATGATTACAACTAATGACTATTTATAGGGGAGGATTAAGGAAGCTTCCTCCCCTCTTTCCTTTTCTCTTAATTACAAGATTAGGTCCTTCCTTCTTTAATCTTCATTAATTGCACCATTAGTCCTTTATTCTTCTAATCTTCTTTAAACTTGAACTTCAAGGACTTTTGGCTTCGGGATTTCTTTTGAACTCGTCTTTAAATTCTTCAATAAAATAGACTTGAATTCTTCGGCTTTTGATAAACTTCCGTCTTTTGACTTTTTCTTCGATAAATCTTCAGAATTGGTCTTGGACTTCCGTTCTTTTTGTACTCTTGACTTCTTGACTTCATCTTTCATCTTTTTCTTCAATAAAAGTCCGTAAATGCCCGTGAATGTCCGTGTTTTCTCCACTTTTCACCTTCTCGTCCTAAATCACCACAAAAACACAAACCACGCATAATTCCGACATAAAAGACATAAAATACACGTTTTGGTCCTTTTATTATTGTAATTAAGTGGTAGAAAATATGGGTGTTTACACACCTATCAAATCCCCTACACTTGACCATTGCAATGTCCTCATGCAATGCATTAGTTACAAAGCAAGATTACACTTTTCATCATAATTAATCCACGTTGGCCTTTATTAAAGAGATAGAAAATTAAAATGAAGAAATCAAAAGCATACCTTGGGTTTTGGAAATGTCATGAATAATCATCATCCTCAAGTTTTCACTTTCTCCAAACCAAGCTTAAAAACGAGATCATTGTTATTATAAGTTAGTAAACTATCACGAACTCATGTGGGCCAATTACTCACTTAGACTCCCTTATTCCTTGGTGTATCTCTTATATTTTATTATTGTCTTGAATGATCATGAAGATGCATTTTTGACTTATTTCGATAGTTATTAAGTCTGAAAATAAAGTGAACGATTTAATCAATAGTTAGCTAAAGGACAAAATCTTTTAAAACTGCTTCTCGGGACCTCATAAAGTTCATATCTTGGCATAACTCGCTTCGCGATTTGAGACCTTTCTCGGACCGATATTTGGCAGCGACTTCATACATCAAACCTTGAGAGACGTTCATGAAATAATGGTCTTCTCTTCATAATGGAATTTCTTCACTTGAAGTTTTGAGAGATTCATACTTGGACCACGACTTCTTCATTTTTCTCCAATCTTTATTTTGGACTTTGATATACAACGATCCACCTCCTTTTATGACTTGGATCTATTTATCCTCATACCTTGTTAGGGTCTTTTCGGATACACTTCACCATGACTTTTGGGGAGTATTTGCTTTTCGTCGTGTGTCTCGATCCTTCATATTGATTTTCGATAAATGATTCTTCACATCACTTTGGATCTTTAGCAACAAAATATAGCCCTCATGCCTTGTTAGGGCCTTTTTGGACTCGCCAATCTTCGCATCCCGCTTCAATAAGTTATGCCTTGGCTATGAACTCTAATCCATACCGAGCAACTTTTAAACGATCTTGGGCTAGAAGCTAAGTAACTTTTCAAATCGTACAACCTTATTTATTAGCAGATAAATTTATTAGCAAGCGATGGGATAATAGGCTTATAATTAACTCACATAAATTCACGAAAGAATACCGAACTTATAATTGGCTCTATCATCTCTCGTTCTCCACAGTTTAAAATCTCAAGTAATGAGACTCGTGGATACTTAGCCTATTAAATCAAAGTTTTGGGTTTTCGAGTCGCCTATAGGATCTTGCAAATTCTTAGACTTTTTCAAGTTTAGAATCGCATTTTAAAGTTCCCTTGATAAACGACTCTCTAGGATCAATTATAGGAACTTGCGAAAAGTTCTTGTTCTTAACCCGTGAGAGTTAAGACTTTTGCGTTTTATAGCTCCCTATAAAAAAGCCTAGCAAAACTTGACTTAAACAGTTAAGGATACTAGCTAGAGTAAACTCGGGTTGAGTCAAAAGATTCACAACGTTTGAAAATTAAAACCACTTATTAAACATTTATTCTGGCAAAGAAAGAAAATAACTATACAAAGATAAAAATAATGGGCCAAAATAGATCAAAAATTTTGAAAAATGTCGAAAAATTGATTTTTCCGGTTAAAATGAGGACAAATACAAGGAAAAGACCACTTAACTTCGATAGAAGTCCCCCCTACACTTAAGATAAACATTGTCCTCAATGTTTAAGCATGTGGGAGTAAACTCCCCTACACTTAGGACATTGTGCACTTTGTTTAAATCTCGCTAAGGAAAAGACAACTAAAGAGATTCCTATTTTAATATTGAGAAAATATAAAATAGTGAATCGAAAAGAGTTTAGGATAGAACCGGGAAGAAGTGGGCACGGAATCACGGGTCGTCAAGAATCATCAAGAGTGGATCATTGAAGCTCGAATCCCTGATTAAGAAGTGAGGAGAGGAAATAGCAAACCAAAGGGTCCCCCCTACACTTATGATAAAGAAAACGAAAAGATAGATGCATGGGTTGCCTCCCAAGAAGCGCTTGATTTTTGTTAACCGAGTCGTGAGCCTGACTCGACCTTGATCATCAACGGAAGAAGCATGAAACATATCCACCAGGATCGAAGACATAGTTTTCGTCCATAAAATAGCAGAGGCTTAAGGCGAACAAGGCAAGCCAAAGAAGAGTAGGCAAGGTTCCCTTAAGCAGCGATGGAGCACGGTGGAAGCAAGGGTGAAGTGGTGCAAGCATATCTTTAAAATTTCCAAAGATATTTCCTTTTATTTCATCAGGTGGATACTGAGATGGCTTAAAGACTTCAATACCGGGGTCGAACACCTTTTCCTTTAGGGGAAAATAGCACTCAGGCTCAGCAGAGTGTGAAGAAGATCCGCAAAGAAGCACAACCTCGTCCTCAGAAGGAGGACAAAGAGGTGTCAAATCGTATGTGCAACGGATTTCGGTGTCGACCGGTTTCTTCTCCTTTGACAGAATGTTCTTCAAATCCAAAGTAGGATCAAGACGATAATCTTCAAAGTCATAAGGAGGAGCATCACTCTCATGCGGGAAGTAAGTGTTGAGAAATTCAGAGAAGTCTTCCTCAAATGAGTAATCGTCCAAAGTAGGATCGAGTGATGGCGGAGGATCTTCATCATGTGAAGAATCGCTCGAAAGAGTATCGGCCTCATCAAAATCATCGAAAGTCGGCATCTCAGGATACTCAGAAGTACAATCATCAAAATGATCCGAGTCTGAGCTAGAATCATCATCATCATAAGCATCAAAGACCGGTGGCGAATCATAAATGGGAGGAGCGGCCAAAGTGGAGCGAGAATCATCCACATCATCATAAAAGAGTGGATTATCGATGGAAGAATCGAATAGAGGATTGTCATAGACGGTAAAGTCATCGAGCACATTAATCATATTCACGGATTCTCGTCCAAAAGATTTGCCTGTAAGCTTTCCCATTTTAAAAACTTTTGAATCATCCCCGACTCGTAAGATTAACTCACCTTCGGCCACATCAACTAAAGCTGGTCCGGTTCTCAAAAATGGCCGACCAAGTATTAAAGGAATACGAGGGTCCATTTCATAATCAACTACGACAAAGTCGACCGGGAAAGTAAATGTGCCAACTTTGATGAACACATCTTCGGCTATACCAACGGGGTAAGCGAGAGTGCGGTTTGCAAGTTCAAGAGTCATCTTTGTTGGTGTGAGGTCGGGCAATGATAGTGTTTTCCAAACACTTAAAGGCATCAAATTAATACTAGCCCCGAGATCAGCAAGGGCAGTAAATTCTTCAGTTTTGTTGAACACGCAAGGCAACACAAAACGACCGGGATCTCCAAGTTTTTCCGGAAGTTCTTTAAGAATAACTGCAGAGCAGTTTTCATTTAAGCGTGTGTTGGCGAGTTCAATCAACTTCTCCTTCTTGCTAAGAAATTCCTTGAATGCTTTGAGAAATTTCGGCATGTGGCAAAGTGCTTCAACAAGGCTAATGTTGATGGTCATTTGAGATAGCATATTCACATATTTCGATACTTGACAGTCATTCTTGGTTAGCTCATTGGTCTTGCCTATGCGAGAAGGATATGGGATGTTGGGTTTATAGGGGGAAGGTGAAGGTGTAGTAGGTAATGGTTGGGATGTTGAAGGGTCCTTCCGAGATACATCGTCATGACGAGGCGGAGGCGGTAATGGTGCACTAATACTAGGTGTAGGAGGAGTAGGGATACATGGTGGTGGAGGAGGTGTAGATGATAGGGGTGGGGTTGGTGGTCCTACGATGGTGACTCCACTACGGGTAGTAATAGCACTCACATTAGCTCGCGGATTGGTGACGGTGTTCGAAGGTAGAGAACTTGAAGTAGAAGGTTGAGTGGCGGGCAAGAAACTAGCCAACAGATTCTTTAATTCAGATGTTTGAGTGCTGAAGGAGGATTGAATATTATCACGAACCTCGGTTCTAATGTCATTACCTTGCTTCATGATATCTCCTTTCAAATTGATTATTTGGCTTTGTAGATTCTTGATTTGCTCACCTTGGGTTCTCATGATGGCGTCAACATCGGGATTAATGGGTGGGGTTTGTTGGGTGGGTGGTTGATAAGGGTTAGAAGCTCTTGGTGGGATTTGGTTGCTTCTATTATAGTTGTTGGAGGGGTTTTGGTTTTGAGGAGAAAAACCGGGTGAAAGGTAATTGTTGGATCGGTAACTCAGCAGATTTCTATCCCCTTGTTGTCTAGCTTGGTAATTTTCCGGTGAATAATTACCGTAAGCAGCATACACATTTTCCGGATTTCCTTGAGTCGAAGGACAATCGGTGTATGAGTGAGGACCGCCACATGTTTCACAAGGATTAGCAACCGCTTTAACTTGTTGTTGTTGTTGGTTTGAAGCTAGAAGCGTAATACTTTTGCTCATTTCAGCCATCATGCGGGTGAGTTCGGTCATCTCAGGGTTTGCTGAGGTGGAAGAAACATTGACTCTCGGGTTGTTCCTTGAAGAAGCAGGGGAATCCCAGTTTTTGTGGTGAGTAGTCATGTTCTCAATTAACTCTCTACACTCCTCGGGTCTCCTTTTCATGAATGTGCCACCGGCGGCTGCATTAATCGTATCACGATCTCGAAAAGTCAAACCGTTGTAGAAAGTATCGATTAAGGTCACAGGGAGCATGTTGTGGTTTGGACATCTATCGATCAAGACATTATATCTCTCCCAAGCATCAAAAAGAGATTCATCAGGGTCTTGCATGAAACCGCTGATCTGATTGCGAAGGCTTGTGACCATGGATGGTGGAAAGTAGCGCGACAAAAAGCGTTGAGTCATATCATCCCAAGTGTGAATAGAATTCTTCGGGAGACGATCAAACCATTTCTCGGCATGATGCGATAAAGTATGTGGGAAGAGTTGTAGGCGAAGTACATCCATTGTGGCACCAGGCAACTTCATGCTTTGGGTGATTGTAATGAACTTGTCGAGGTGTTTGTTGGCATCATCATCAGGCAATCCATGGAATGGGTTTGTTTGTACTTGCTGAATCATGTGGTGCTTCAACAAAAACTCAGGAGCGTTGATTTGCATCGGCGCAATCGGTCCTCCTCGTCCAAACATTGTTGGTTGACAAAGTTCCTCCATGGTCCGAAGATCGGGCTGTGGAAGAACATTGTTGTTATTATTGTTGAGGTGCGGTGGAATATTATTGTTGTTAACACCTGACATATCTAAATCTTCTTGAGGCTCGGGCTCTTGATAATTAGAAGATCTAGTACGCATACACCTGAAAATGCAAAAGAAAAAGAAACCAAACGCAAAGACAATATATATACACAATAAAGATAAAATCTTTTTGGATTTTTGAAATTTTTAATTTTTATGGTTTTTTATCAATTTTTAATTTTTTATGGTTTTTCTGAATTTTTTATGCAAGAAAATAACGCTCACAAGTGAACGGATCCCAAAAAGCAACGCGTCTCTCACAGAAAACCGTTAATCTTTACGAAAAGAGCCGGCAGCGGCGCCATTTTAATGAAGGTCTTTTGACACCCCGTATAAAAATTAAAGTTCTCTTGTCTCGATATCTTAACGAATTGATCTAGGTTCTCTATGTGACTCAGTCGTTCTTTGGTGAAACAAATATTTTTGGTTGTTTTTAAATAAAAGTGCGGAACAATTAAAGTAAAGGTGCTCTTAAAGTAAATCTAAGTCTAATTAAAATAATAGTGCAAGTATTTAAAAGCGTGACTAAAATTAAAGGGTACTAAAGTAAATGACGCAAATTTAAATCTATCTAAGGCAATCTTAAAACGCAACTAAAACTTAAACTAAGGCAAGACTAAAATTAAGCTAAGACAAATAATCTTAAAGTGCAATTAAAATTAAAAGGCGGGAAAAATAAAGCTTTAAACTAAAAGACTGAAATTTAAAAAGAAAACCAAAAAGAACCTGACAAGAAACCCTTGATTCGGAAGTTAAAACTTCCGAATGAACTAGCTTGACTCGGAACTTTTTAAGTTCCGAATGAAACAGGCTTGGTTCGGAAGTTTTTGCTGATCCGGAACTTTTTCCTCCCCTTGATCCGGAACTTCGTTCGGAAGATATTGATCCGGAACTTTTCCCCTTGGTTCGGAACTTTCGAATTGATCCGGAACTTTTGAGAAGTTCCGAATGAAGCCCTTGGTTCGGAACTTTGGAGTTCCGAATGAACACACTTGACTCGGAAGTTTTAAAGTCCGAATGAACACTTGCTGATCCGGAACTTTCCCTTCGTTCGGAAGTTTGAGACTTCCGAATGAGTAATGCTTGAGTCGGAAGATTTCCTTCGTTCGGAACTTAGAATGCTCCGGATGAAGAGGCTTGATACTGAACTTTAAGACTTCCGAATGAACACTCCTTCCTTTGAGTCGGAAGATTTCCTGGGAACAAAGAAACAGAAACAACTTTCCCGAAGAACAAGGAAATCAAGGTAAAGACGATCTAACACAAATTTAACCAAAATCAACCAAACGATTTAATAAAAACAATAACAAAACATCAATTAATCATAAACAAATAATCAATATCAAGAAATCTAACAACTTTAACCACAATAATCAAAAACCCATTTGGATCAAAATAAAAGCATGAACATGAACATAAACATAAACACAAAAATCAAAGATTAAGAAAGGTAGATGAGAGATTAACAAGATAAAGTAAAGATTGACAAGAATTAAATGGAAACTTACTTGAAATTAAATGAATTTAAGGTGCAAGACAAGGTAATTAAATTGACAAGTATTTAAATGACAAGTAATTAAATGGTGGAAGACTAATTGTCACACTTAGCCAACAAGAGAAAATGATTACAACTAATGACTATTTATAGGGGAGGATTAAGGAAGCTTCCTCCCCTCTTTCCTTTTCTCTTAATTACAAGATTAGGTCCTTCCTTCTTTAATCTTCATTAATTGCACCATTAGTCCTTTATTCTTCTAATCTTCTTTAAACTTGTACTTCAAGGACTTTTGGCTTCGGGATTTCTTTTGAACTCGTCTTTAAATTCTTCAATAAAATAGACTTGAATTCTTCGGCTTTTGATAAACTTCCGTCTTTTGACTTTTTCTTCGATAAATCTTCAGAATTGGTCTTGGACTTCCGTTCTTTTTGTACTCTTGACTTCTTGACTTCGTCTTTCATCTTTTTCTTCAATAAAAGTCCGAAAATGCCCGTGAATGTCCGTGTTTTCTCCACTTTTCACCTTCTCGTCCTAAATCACAACAAAAACACAAACCACACATAATTCCGACATA
The DNA here is from genome assembly GCA_025667525.1 of Glebionis coronaria. NCBI lineage: Eukaryota > Viridiplantae > Streptophyta > Magnoliopsida > Asterales > Asteraceae > Glebionis > Glebionis coronaria. Next base: position 241,705,216 of record CM046880.1, read on the forward strand.
AAAGACATAAAATACACGTTTTGGTCCGGTTATTATTGTAATTAAGTGGTAGAAAAGATGGGTGTTTACACACCTATCAGAGGCGGATAATAAAAGGCAAGGCAAGACCGAAGTCATAATAAAAGCTTCATGGCGAAGTTGAATAAAAGATGGAGGTAAACCAAAGATAATAAGGCCCTTCCGTTAGGGGGCGTCTAAAAGTCTTGGTAATAAGTCTCATGTTCAAAACCGTTATAAAACCGTGTTTATCGATTCTTCTTGTCAACTTAATTTTTTAACATCGTTGTCTATTAGGAGGGGTTATTGATTTGATGGTCTTAGTTACACCGTTAGGACTCTATTTTTAGACCTAAATCTCTATTATCGCATAAGTCAACAATGTATCCTCGTGAAACATTCAAGACATAATAAAATATAAGAGATACAACTTAGGAATAATGGGAGGATAAGTACGTGATTAGGGCATATGAGTAGTGTTAGCATTACTAACTTATAATGACAATGATCTCGTTGCAAGCTTGGCATGGAATTAAGGTGAAAATCGAGGACGACGAAATTATTTCTAACGAAGCATTCATGTGTTCTTATTCTATGAACCTAAACGTCCCAATTTGCGATGAAAATCATACATTATGTCTAAAACGCAAGTAGTAGTAATAGTACTAGTGTAGCTAGTTTATTATTCCAATAAAGTGAATAAAATAAATTTTGGAGATGCTATGATACTTTATTCTAGCATTGCGTGAGGGCACGGCAATGGTTTAGTATGGGGAGTGATGAGACTTCTTTTATACATAGTCTCATCGTCCAAATCGGGCTTAAAATGCATAAAATATCATTAAAACTGCCAAATATATGCTCGTGTTTGTTACTTGTGTATTTTAGGTACGGATATTGAGGAAATGGCAAAAGATCACAAGAATCATTCAAAAACGAACACGGGAAACGAAGCCGCACAATGAACCGGGCCCAAGTTTTGAATTTCCAAAAATACCCTTGAAGAATTGAAGATTGGCAAGTTTGGTCCCTCAACTTTTGAAGATTAACACTTTATACCCCTCTAATATTCATAATTATGAATAGGGTCTCTAAAGTTTGAAGACATTACAAGTTCAGTCCTTGAAGAATCCAAGAATTGCATTTGAAGTCCTTGTTTTAAGTTTGGAAACAATATGTGCCAAAAATGACAATTTGCCAAAGTTAAATACAAAGGGAATGAAAGTTTTGCTGTTTTATTACAACATGAAAGAAAGAGGAAACATGGGGGGCATTACTGCCAAGACAACCATACTTACACACCCACTCACAACCTGACACGTCACCATAACCCACCCATTTACCCATTTACCCAAACCCATTACCCAACCCAACCCGTCCAGCCCAATACCCAAGTTTAATAAATAAAATGGGTCAAACCCCAGTCAACTCTTTCCCATTTTCCCACCCAAACAAGATTTTTAAATAAATCTTTTCCCTTTTTGGATCTAATCACCCTCTAATCACCCCCTTAAACCCTAAAATTGCCAGGTCCAATCTCCCATAATTCAAAGGGGTTTTCCCTGATTTTGTCTAGATCCTTAATCACCCTTATCCTCACCAAAACCCACTCACTCAAACCCTCCCCAACACACCCATGTGATCACCCCAAGGGTCCCCTGCAACATCTCTTTCACACAACACCCCAAAAAAGACAAGATAAACGTCTGAGATGATTCTACTTGTCCTCCAAGCACAAATGGACGTTCAAGATCAAAGTTGCAAGCTGGCTACAAGTACAAGATCACAAGATACCATTTTTTGACCAAGAATTCAGTCAAACAGCAAGGGCATACTTGGCAATTCATGAATTAGGGTTTTTAGTTTCTAGGACCTTCTATCATTTAGTATATAAAGGAGACGCATGTGTCCCTTTATTTTTGTTCCAGATTTTTTCAAGTTATTGTAATTCCTTTTAAAATTTTATAAAATTGGTGTTTTTGCTGAATTATAACTCCTTTTATTATTTTTAAATTTTGGTATTAGCTTGATAAGAATCTGAGTTCCATCTACATTTGATAAACACTTTGTGTTTGTTTCAGTTTTCAAAAAAGTTTGAGAATTTGTTTGACAATTTTCAGAAATCCAAGGACCTTATGAAGTGAAAGTGGAATTGGGTACTTGGATTACTGATATTGTTCTTGGTTGGTTTAAGTGTTTATGAAAGCAAAACATTTGAAAGTTTTGGAAAAGGTTTAAAAGATTTTTAGAAAAATCAGAAGTTGGTATATTTGCTTGTGTTTGTTCACTTTGATCTTAGCAGGTTCTTGGAGATTGTTTGTTCAAGTGTCAGCATAGGCCTGGGCCTAGTTGGAAAAGGCAAAGCAACCTTGGTTGGGCCTGGAAGTAGGTCCAACAAGGTACTTCCTTGTTCCCATTTTCAGTTTTCAAGTTTTATGCTTTATGTGAATTTGGTGTTTATGTGATTCTGCATGTTAAGTTGTTAAGTGATAGTTTAAGTGTTTGAATTTGTTCACTAGTTGATTGTATGCATGCTAGGATCATTTATAATCAGTTTGATTGAGTGTTGTATAGATTTGCTTTGAAAATTGGATTTTCAGAAAGATTAAGGGGTGTTTGGATTAGGGTGTTAGAGGGGTTTAATGGTATGAACTTTGCTTAAAAACCTGTTTCAAACACTTCTTGAATGGTCATTAGGTTATATGTTGGTTTATTTTTCAGTTTGGGTAGGTTTTAAGCAATTTGCATGTCAAAAAAAAGTGCAAACATTGCATAAATCTGAATCTGCCATATTTTGACTGATTTTGTTGAAATTTTACCACCAAAGCTTGAAGTCTGTTAGATTTAAGGTTGTTTGAGGATTGTGTATCAATTGTATGCTATTTGGTTTGATTGTATATAAGTAATTGGCCTTAGAAAATCGTTTTTGTGCATGTAATCAAGTTTTACTGTTCATCAGAAACAAGTTAAGTTAATCAGTAACTTTGTGGCTTATTTGTGAAGAATTTTGTGAAGTGATTGTGTTCTTTTTGTGTTTACTCAGACTCCCCACAACCCAATTGGTGTGGGGGTGCCTTGTGGTCCAAAGAAAACTAAGCACTAGGGATTTCCTAAGCTCTTAGGTCAACTGACCAGCAAAATACACTAGCAGTGGGAACAATTTTCCCACTGGTAGCTCACTTGTTAACCCTGCTACACTAGCAGACAAAACCCCAAACATGTCACTATCAGATTTCATAACTTTTTGTCTTTAGTGCTTGAATTTGTGAATTAGACCTTCAAACCAATTTCTTTATGTTTCTTATTTTATTTAGGATTTTTCTGTTTAATTATTTTTTATTGTACTGTTCATTTGCTATTTTTTAGGTTTTATAGCATTTTTAATTAACTTTTTAATTACTGTTTTTGGAATTTAGTGGCAAAAATTAATATTTTTCAGTTTAAACATTTTTCCTAGACTTAGAATAATATTTTAAGATTTTTAGTTAAAAAGGTTTTTACTGTTCATCTTTTTATTAATTTTTAGAATTAATTTAAGTTAATTAGGGTTTTAATTAAACTAGTTTTGTCTTTTAGTGGTAAAATTAATATTTTTCAAACTTTTTCATTTTTCTACTGTTCATTAGAGTAAATTAGGATTTTTAAAATTGGTAAATTATTTTTGGCATTTTTTATTTTTTATAATTATTTTAGTTTTAAAATAGGTTTTAGTAATTTAAAAATAGAAAAATAGTTTTTAAAAATTAGGAAAAATACTTTTTAGTCTTTAAATAATATAAGTAAGTTATTTGTTCAATAAAATCATATTTTGGACATTTTGATTAATTATATTTAATTTTAGTTCTTTAATTAGCATTTAAAATTGAATATTTAATTAATAAAAGGTTTTAAAATATTTTTATTGGATTTTTATTCTTATTTATATTATTTTAGACTACTTTTAGCTTTTAATTAATTTTTAGGTTTTAAAATTTTAAATTTGTAGTTTTTTACGGTTTTACGTGAACGCGTTTTCGTCTTAGCTCGATCCGTCTTCGTAACCGTCTTTTCTTTCTTATCTCTATTTTCTTTCCTTTTCTTCTAAATAAAATCATCAATCATAAATCAATTCATTACACAACACACTAGCCTCCTCGAGAGCGAACTCACTCTTATTTGGGTCATAACTTGTGGTTTTCCTAAACCGCTTGTTAATACTTACCCTAATTGCCTTGTTCTCCTAAACAAGTGTAAATTTACAACTATCAACACACAAAGGCTTAATCTATTAAACATCTCCATGAAAAAATCATGAAGGAAAAGGAAATACAATAAGAAAAATAACAACTAACTATTACAAAGTTAGCTAATCTAGTTCTGGATTTGGTAGAATTCCTTGGCTTGATTTTCTTTAAAAACATTTTTAGAAAAAAATCATTCATCTCCTAGGAGGAAGAGGATTGGAGAACAAGGTTATGAAAAATTCTTTCAATCTCCTATGAAATCCAAAAATCTCCATTTTTAGGATATGAATGAGGTAGTTATTATAGAGGCAACATGGACAATTAGTGCAATGAGCTTCTAGAAAAGTAAACAAGTATGGATCACCCATGACGGTAGAAATAGGAACACACAAAATTGGAATGTTAGAGGAAGAGGCATGGTGTCGAATGGTGGTATGGGTGAGTTTGGTGGGGTGAAAGGTGAGGTTAACAAAGTCTCAACAAAGTCATCCTCAAAAGGAATGCTTTGAAGAGGTTGAGGGTTCACATCCAGAGAGGACTTAGGGTGAAGGGTGAAGACAACTCATTCATCCTATATTGGAATGAAGAAGAGGTAGAACCATGGGAATGGTTAGTACCATGAGTTAAGCTAGTCTTGCATGGAGCAAGAGGTGGTGAGGGTGATGAAGAAATGAGAATAGGAGATATCTCATTCATGGGTGTAAGAAAAAAGATGAAGAACCTTGTTTAGGCATCTTAATCTTAATCTTAATGATTCTTTTGGTAGTAGAGTGTTTGGAGGAGTTTGATGATCTTGTGGACACCATGGTTGTGTGTTGAGGTTTAGAAGAAGTCTTAGAGTATGAAGAAGAAGAATAACCAAGAGAGGTTTAAGAAGCAGGTGGGATGATCCAAACTAGTAATGTGTTAATATTCATTTTAATGAATAATGAAACATGTTAGGTTTAATTGGGAAAAAGTTGTTTTTAGCAAAATTTTTCATCAATGTTTACAAAGATTTAGAGAAAACAGTGTAAAATAGAGATGCTTTCGAAGACAGAGCCTTCGGTTCCTTATATAAGGGTGTGGTTCGATGTCGATAAAGAACCGCCCATAATTATCGAACCGCGGACAGAGGGCTTCATAAAATGGACTTCCAGCAATTTCCAAAGCCATATTTTTAGCAAAGATTTAACAAGCCAAAATAGATTACTAACAAAAATCTAGACAGATAACAAACACATAATTGCAAAAAGGCATGTAAATCGAAAGTTCGATAATATGAACGTATTAGGATTAAAATAGCAGCTAATCCAAACACAAGGTATTAGTTCTATAAATTAAAGACTAATACAAGAAGCAAGAAATAAGATAGAGTAACAGTTGTGGCATCAACCAAAAGCAATAACACATCATTCACTTTCTCTCATGAACATTTCTTCAATGTGCCTTGATCCTTCACTTGGGTTCTCTAGAAGATAACAATTTAGGAAAAGCCGATAATCAAGATCAGTGTCTTGAGAAGACATGAGTGAACTAGAGAATGATAAAGAGTTACTCGAAATGATCATGTCAGTGATGATTTCAAACTTGTCTTTCCAAATTGTTGGATACGAACAACACCCAACATCATGAGCTTCATCTAGATGATCACTTTCCTCTTCACAATTGTCATTTTTAGATTCTAGTATGATATTCCCTTCAATGGAAGACATCACACGATCAACGGAATAGAAAGATGACATTTTTAATAGAGAAAAGTTATGATCAACTCTTCTGAGAAGAAGAGTAAGAAGCATAGCAAAAGGAAGACTAGGATTTTTCGACTTAAAGAGAACATAGCTAATCCTATTAACAATGAAATACGCAAGATTGTACGGAGTGGAAGTAGCAACACAATATAACATGTGTGCAAGACGTGCGGGAACACGATTGTGATTTCCACCAAGACACATTGCGTTTTCCCTAATGATTTCCGGCCAAGGGATCATGAAATCATTAAGTTCGTTAGTAAGAAATTCCCAAAGAGTGAAAGCACAAATATTTCCTTGAAAATCACCTAGAGAAGACTTTTCACGAGGTTTAGAAATGGCTCTGAAAATGAGCGAACGAGAAGGAAGCTCGGTCACATAGAGAGTCAATACTCCAAGCATCGGCGAACCTACATTGACCATTATATGGCATTTAAGAATTTCACCAAATTCTTCAAGAGTGTATACAATGGTTTTCCCCTTTATGGAAAATCTTATAGATAAATCATTATTGATGCAAATAAATGTGAACGAACTAAAGAAATCTAAGAGAAAAGAAGGAAAAAATGGCTCACCAATGTCAAGCAAACAATCAAAGCCAATGGATTTGAACATGAATCGAATGAAGTCAAGTTAATGGAGGTTAGAAGGGACAATGCGTCCTTCATGAAAGCTACGAGTTTCTAAGGACCGAAGAGTATTTTTGAGAGAACGAGATTGACAAGACGAAGAAAGAATAGGCATGTATTCTCTAGTTTTCTCATGATCTTTTCCATTTTCCAAAGGCATTATTAAGTACCTATATTCAACACAAAAATATTTACCCAATCACTCTTATGTTACATAATGAACAAAAATCAAAATCATGAGAATGTTTTTAATTAATTACTTGATTAACCAAAGGATTAATCCTTAACATTCTCATGTTCACAGTGTCCCAATTTCATCTTTGACTAAAACATATGAATTATGTAAAATCAAACATGAACATTGAACATAGGTTTTTCAAAATTCGTTTTTAGGTAAGCAATAACAATGCAATTACCAATGTGTTCATGGGTTCATATCAATTCCATCATTTAACCAAAATATATTAGCTAAAATTAGGATTTGTACTCTAAGTAGATTTTAGTGAAATCGCAATGAATTCAAACCTAAGGAATCATAGCATTACAACTATGTCAACCCACATTCCTAATTAGGTTCCAATTTGATTTTAATTCTAAAAAATCCCCAATTATGAAATTAAGAACCCTAGAATAAAATGACTGAAATTGAATGAAGATACTTACAATTAATTGATGCTAGATAAAGGATGAGTGAAGCCCTGTCATAGAATCAATTAATTTGAGTGATTGAAGCTTTTTGAAAGATCAAAAATGAAGGTTTTTAAGGGAACCTATCGCCTCTATGCAGAAGAAAGAGTGAGGTTTTTTGAAAAAATATTTTTTATTAAAACCTGATTAATTTAGTCACTAGTGGACCGCGGTTCTTTATCGATAAATAACCGCCATTTTGAATCGTGAAAAATAAAGATCCGCCAACAGAAGGCGTCTTTAAACTAAGAAAATCAAAGAAATTTTCAAAACCAAGTTTTTCTAAAATACTTAAAATGTATATCAAGCCTTTTGGAAATCATTAGATCACTTCAATACTAGGTAACAATGCCTTAATGAAGGATTACGAGTTAAATTGAAGCCGAATAAGACCGATAAGGAAAAACGACTACTCGTAAGAAAAAACAAAGAACAGAGAAACCAAGAGGAGTGGATCAAGGCTATGTTTAATGTTCAAGAGATGAGTGACAATCTTCAAGTAGTATAAATGAAGAGCTTGTGTCATTTATAGTGGTTTAAGATGCGCCTTTCCGGCGTAAGTCTATACGGCTTGTGTAATGAACCATACCAAGCAATTTTGTAGAATAGTAAGATCACTTTCAAGTAATTGTCTTAAATTATTTCAAAATATGAGCAAGATTATAGATTCACTTTCTCTACCACATGATTGGACAAATATCATTGCTAGGGATTGCAATAAAAATATCCTTGGAATATTTCAATTCCAAATGTGTAATATCCTAACTACACCATATGATGTAATTTGGTATCTCAAAGGGATTAATCAATCATCTTAGAGATGAGCTCACTTCCACATATTACACATGATACAGGGCCTACAAACCGTATGAGTTGCAAACCATATAAATTATGCTTGATACTTTAAGCTACTACTAACTCACTCTAAAACCCCTAAGTGAGTCAAGTATCCAATCAATAAAGGTTTGAGAAGGTATAAGAATAGAATCACTGATGACGTATAGTCCCCAACCGGGTCATGAACCCGGCCCACGGGCTTCGAGTAAACGGTGGCCACATAGATATGTGCGGCCCACGGCCCGGCATAGTCGGTACAGGGTTAGACAGAATCACAATCTAATTAGGATTGAGATTTAACCTAAAGTGGAGGATATACACTAACCATAATTAGAAGATAGCAATCAAGCTAATTATGGTACTTATCCTTTGCTTGGGGCCGAAGCATTGGTAACAGCCCATTAGGTTTTTACCGCCTATATAAGGAACCCCCAAGGGTTCCACAAAGGTATCACATTCTTCATACTCTCACTCTACATCCGATTACTAACCCTAAAACCGATTACTTACTCTCATGCCGGAGTCTAATCGTGGGATACATTCCCACGGTAAGCCTAATAGCGTATTACTTAGTGCAGGATCCCAACCAAAAGTTTACTTAGTGTAGGAGCCGAAACCCAAGCACCCGAATTGAGCCTAATTCGGGTCACACTAGGATCATCCAACTTTTGTATCAACAAGTTGGCGCCATCCGTGGGACCCTACACTAAACTAAACTCTACCAATGACGAAGGGACATCCTTAGGGAAACCCAAGGAACACGAACCCTAGTAACCGAAAGTCCGGAGGTGATATTCCAGTCACCCCAACCCCGCCTCCAGGCGGACAAACAAGAGGACCAAACAACTAAAACACGTTGTTTCAATCCCCTGGTGGGGCAATCACGAATACCAATACCCTACCACCGACCCTCACTTTGAACAACCCTGACCCGGGGTCAGCACCTAACGCTCCCAACAAGGAGGTGCAAAAGCCACCTACGGTCGAGAAGGAGATGGAAGTCGAATCCCTTGATGATGTGGATCTCGAGTGCGTACTTACGCAGAACCTCGAAAGAATCATACCCGACGTCACGACAAGGATGAATGTGGGAAGGAATATCCAACCCAGATTCAACTTCAGCAGCGCTGGGCGCGGTACCCCTGCCAAAACATAAAAAAGGTAGAGAAAGCCTCAAACCCAGGAACAACCTTTGGAGAAACCACCTCGACCATGGAATATGTTCGAGCGTATAAGAGATCGAATCATGCAAGAATTGCAAGAACCCAGGGGATGAAGATAACTCCGACGGGTCTGTAGGACGCACGACGTTCGAAACTCCAAATAACCGCTGCACTAGTCTGTGGCGTAGAATGGAATCTGGTGGGAAGAAAACTCCTACCTCCTCTCACAAAAGTGGCTATCGGAGTCAATAGAAAGGTGGGGAGCGACCTCCTCATCATGACCCTTCGGGATCTGATTCGGATGATCACCATCCAAGACGTCGCCGACCAAGGTATTCTCCTCCTGAACCATCGGACGACGAGGGACGCTATGGAGACCCCTATTATCATGCCGAGGAGGAAGAATACCTATCCCGTCCATGGTGTAGCGAGAGGGAGGACGCCTTCACTCTTCACATACAGGATTACTCCGAGGAAAAGAAGCGTCGCATGCCGGCGTACGTCAAAACCTATGATGGATCTGGCGATCTGGATGACCACATAAAGGTGTTCAACACACAGGCTAAAATTGAACGATGGTCGATCCTTATATGGTGCAAGATGTTTAACTCAACCTTAATTGGCAATCCCACGATTGGTTTGAAAAACTTCCTCATCAAAGGATCAACAGCTTTGATGAATTACGCAAAGTGTTCCAAAACAATTATACTCAGCGGAAGAAGTATAACAGAGCTCTGGTCTCATTGGAAACAGTCAAACAAAGGCCCGGAGAATCTACAGAAGAGTTCACGGAGCGTTTCAATGACGAGTGTACGCGTACAAAAGCGTGCCCTGAGGTTCTCAAAATCTCCGCTTATATGCACGCCATAACGGACAAGGAGCTAATCAGGCTCCTTAATGATAAGCATCCAGAGAAGTTTGACGAACTCATGGAAAGGGTTAAAAACTTTGTGGAAGGAGAAACCACTGTCGCTGCGGCCTACCCCACAAAGGGGAACCATAGCTATCGATCGAACGAACAACCCAGGAGGCAATCGAGGGGTCAAGGCAATCACGGCAATGGGAGGAACTTGGATTACAAGAGCCAGGAAAAAGGAGGATGGTCGGATGATAATTTCACCCCTCTAAAGATGACTTACAAAGACATCTTACTAACGGAAGGAGCAAATTTTCCAAGGCCTTCCCCAATGACAACTCCGGTTGACCGTCGTCAAAAAAATCGCTTCTACGAGTTCTATAATGACAAAGGCCACGACACAGACGAGTTCAACAAAAAAAATCGCTTCTACGAGTTCTATTGAGTCACTGATTCAGTTAGGAAAACTCAAACACCTAGTCAAGGATTGGAAGGACGGGAAGGACAACAAAAAAACGACAAAAAATATTTCCAAAAGGACAAGCCTACAACCATATACATGGTTCAGTCATCACAGCGCAGGACGAAGCAGAAAATTAGTCAAAAATTTTCACGCGGCAAGGATTAGAAGCGCGGGAAGGATAAGAAAAAAATGACAAAAACGATTTCCAAAAAGACAAGCCTACAACCATATACATGGTTCAGTCATGGCAGCGCAGGACGAAGCAGAAAATTAGTCAAACATTTTCACGCGGCAAGGAAATCTCATTCCCTCCCATCACGTCTAGCAACATGGCGGACACACCTCTCACGATTGAGGCGAGTATTATAACCCACAACGTTCGTCGGATGTACGTGGATGTTGGATCATCGGCGTAAGTGCTCTATGAACATTGCTTCTTGCAATTACGACCTGAAATCAAAAGCCAATTAATGCCGGCCACGTCGCCGCTCATTGGCTTAAACGGGGATACTATTTGGCCGATAGGAGAATTACGTTTGCTGGTAACCATTGGAGATAAGAAGCATTAAACCATAGCATGGATAAACTTCATGGTGATACGTTCACATTCTCCGTACAATGGTATTATCGGAAGACCATTAATGTTGGCCGTACGTGCAGTCCCGTCCACGGCAGATGGCATGATTAAATTCCTGGTTGAAGGGGGAATTGTTACCATCTAAAATTCAGTCGTGCCGGCATCAGAGTGTCACGCCGTTGAAACACCAACCCAACAAATCCCCAAAAAGGAAGGATCACCACCTTCTAGTTGGAGAGTGGCTATCCATCCAGAATATCCGGAACAAGAGGTTGATATAGGGGGAACCCTTTCCGAGAAAGGAAGGAAGGTCATGTGATCTCTCCTTAAAGCAAACCTTGATGTATTCGCATGGGAACCAAAGCATATGACAGGCGTACCGCGCTTGGTCATAGAGCACAAGCTCCAAATCCATCCAGGATATCCCATTGTGAAACAAAAGAAGCGCGGTCAAGCGCCAGAGCGCAGTCAGGTGATACTAGACGAGGTAAACAAACTGGTAGACGAGGGAATCATGCGAGAGGTCGATTACCACGAGTGGCTCTCCAACCCGGTCATGGTTAAGAAGCACGATGGAAGCTGGCGCATGTGTGTGGACTTCACGAACTTGAACAAAGCCTGTCCACAAGATTGCTATCCGTTAACAGAAATTGATTGGAAGGTCGAATCCTTATGCGGGTACTGTTTTAAATGTTTTTGGACGCATATAAAGGATACAATCGGATCCAGATGGCGGAGGAAGACGAGGAGAAGACGGCATTCCATACCAGTCAGGGCGTGTATTGTTACACAAAAATGTCGTTCGGACTCAAGAACGCAAGCGCGATGTATCAACGACTTGTTGATAAGGCCTTCGACTCGCAGATTGGCCGTAACCTTAAAGTCTACGTCGACGACTTGGTTATCAAAAGCCATACAGAAGACAAACTCCTCTGTGATATCCAGGAGACATTCGACACGTTGAGGAAAATCAACATGAAACTGAATCCCAAAAAATGCACGTTTAGGGCAACCGAGGGAATGTTACTCGGGTACATGATTAATCCAAACGGCATTAAGCCTTGTCCGGAGGAAAGTGACGCTGTTATACAACTACCATCTCCTCAAACACTTAAGGAGGTACAATCGCTTAATGGAAAGCTGGCCGGGCTTAATAGGTTCTTATCAAAGTTCGTAGAGAAGTCCCTCCCTTTATTCAAAACATTCAAGAAGTGCTTGAAGAAAGGAGACTTTCGCTGGACAAGAGAAGCGAAGGAGGCGTTTGGACAGATCAAGCAACATTTAGCGGCTCTTCTCATGCTAGTCGCCCCGTGACCTAAAGAGGAGCTAATCATGTACTTATCCGCTACATACGGCGCAATAAGCGCAATCCTCATGATTGATCGAGATTCAGTCCAGACACCCGTCTACTTTATAAGTAGAGCATTGCAAGGGCCAGAGCTGAATTATTCGCCAATGGAGAAATTGGTCTTATCATTGGTCTACGCCGCGAAAAGGTTACGCCGATACTTCCAGACGCACCCAATTGTGCTTATCACGGATCAGCCAACAAAGCAGATTATCTCTAAACCGGACGCGGTAGGGAGACTACAGGAGTGGAGCGTCCTGTTCGGGGAACACAACATCTCTTATAGACCAAGGACAACCGTCAAGGGCCAAATCTTGGCAGATTTCATAAATGAGAAACCCGATGATGACGAGCCAATGGTACTAAAGGAAGAAATTCCAACAAAACCATGGGTCTTGTTTACTGATGGATCTTCTTGCACGGACGGATCAGGAGCAAGCCTTATACTGACAAATCCAGAAGGCATGGAGTTGACCTATGCCTTGCGTTTTGAATTCATAGCTACAAATAATTAGGCAGAATAAGAAGCAATGATTGCAGGTTTAAAAATCGTTGCTAGGATGGGGGTACGCAACCTTGAAGCCTACGTGGACTCACGGCTTGTCGCAAATCACATCCTAGGAGGGTACGAAGCCAAGGAGGAGAACATGATCCAATATATGGAGAAATTCAAGTCACTTATCGCTGGTTTTGGCAAGTTCTCTATCAAGCAAGTACCAAGAGGCGAGAATAAGAAGGTGGACGCCCTTAGCAAAATCGCATCTACGAGCTTCGCCCATCTATCCAAACAAGTGTTGGTGGAAATACTCAAGGATAAATCCATTGCAGGAGAGGAGATCACAACAATAGTTGAGGAGGAGGACCTACGTGGATGACCCCGATCATAAACTATTTGACGAACGAAACCCTTCCTGATGATGAAACAAAGGCGCGTCGCATTAAAAGGAAGTCACAACATTTTTAACTCTGCGATGGTGTCGTGTTCAAGCGCTCATTCTTACAGCCGTAGCTACGGTTTGTTGGTCCGCGCCAAGCTAGTTATGTGATCAGTGAAATTCATGAAGGTTCGTGTAGCATGCACGCCGACCCCAGATCAGTAGTAGCACGGGCTCTACGCACAGGATACTATTGGCTGACTATGCATCGAGACGTACGAGATATGATTCTCAAATGTAAGGATTGCCAGGTGCATAGGCCAGTAACGCGTCATCCACAACAGGAGCTGACACCCATCACATCCCCGTGGCCATTTTACAAGTGGGGAATCGACATAGCAGGTCCCTTTCGTATTGCAGCCGGAGGCGTTAAGTTCTTGACCATAGCTATGGACTACTTCACTCGTTGGATAGAAGCTAAGGCGATCGCAACAATTACGAGCAAACAGGTAAAAAAGTTTGTTTGGGAAAATATTGTATGTCGTTTTGGTTTACCAGGGGAGATTATCTCGGATAACGGGAAGCAGTTTGCGGATAATCCGTTCAAGGATTGGTGCGCAACGTTGAACATCAAACGACGTTACGCATCAATTAAACACCCACAAACTAATGGTTTAGTGGAGCGGGCGAACAGAAGCCTAGGTGAAGGAATAAAGGCGCGCTTAGATAAGAGAAGCACCAAATGGGTGGACGAACTACCACATGTTATATGGGCACATATAACAATGATCAAAACGAATAATGGGGACACTCCATTTGCGTTAGCCTATGGAACTGAGGCAGTCATTCCAGCAGAGATTGGAATGCCAACAATCCTCACGGCGGAGGTTAATGCCGTCACGAACGATGAGGAATTCCGGGTCAATTTAGACTTGTTAGAGGAGAAAAGGGAGATAACAACCATCAATGAAGCTAAATCTAAAGCGCGGATGAAAGCTTATTACGACTCCAAAGTCAAGAGTTTTCCTTCCGACCGTGTGATTTTGTCTATCGTGCAAATGAGGCAAGTCGTGCGGAGAGCATGGGAAAACTTGGACCAAAGTGGGAAGGGCCGTATGGAGTCACGGAAGCTTTGGGGCTAGGTGTATACAAGTTACGTGACACGGAGGGCCGTGACTTGGATCGTATATGGAACATTTGCAACCTCAAAAGATGCTATCTCTAAAAGGCTACGGCCTCCATGGACATTTCGCTGTAAACAACTTCAATAAAGATCAATGTATTTTTGCTTTTATGTTTTTTTGGTTAATGAGACTGCTTTTATACATGGTCTAATCGTCCAAAACGGGCTTCAAATGGTAAAAATATCATAAAAAGTTCTATAAATATGCTTGTGTTTTCTCAATGTGTATTTTAGGTACGTGTATTGAGAAAATGACAAAATATCACAAGAACCAATGCAAAAACGAACACGGGAAAAGAAGTCGCACAATGAACCGGAACCAAGTGTTGATTTTCTAAGAAAAAGTCCTTGAAGAATTGAATATGTACAAGAAAGGTCCTTCATCATTGAAGAAATGACACTTTATACCCTTGTATATTCATAATTACAAGTTTTGTCCCTAAAGTTGTCAAAGTTACAAAAAGGACCCTCAACTTTGAAGAACTGGCAAGAATGGTCACTACAGAATGAGGAATTGTCACTTTAGTCCTCCACAAAGTCAATCTTACAAGTGAAGACCTTAAAGTTTCCAGAATAGTCCTTTAAAGCCCTTCAAGAATCAAAAAATGGCAAAATATACCCTTGATTATACTTTGTAAAAGTTTATGTGGCCAAGTCTGCCGATGTTGGATTTGCAAACAAGATGGAAAGAGAGGGGTTAAACCTGGGAGACATGCAAACTTACCTTAACCAACCAGCTGTTGCCACATCACCCCAATAACACCCCTCCACCAATCACATTCACCCATCATGACACCTCACCATCCCACTAACCGATTTATATAATCAGTTTTTAAACTGATCATTAAGACACTAAACCTGGCGCAAAACACCAACTTTTCCCCTAAACTCGATTAAACCCATATCTGCTTAACCTTCATACCTCATAAACCCTAATCACTAATATCCTTTAAATGAAAGGGGTTTTGTTTGATTAACTCCAAATTAGTAATTCACCTTTTCCTAATCCTAATCCCACTCTCAAAGATGCTGCCAACTCACCCATATTGTCACATGAGCCCTCCCCTGCTACACTTTTAGGAAGAAGACAATCCATTGATAGAGAATCAACGCCCCACATCATGTGCTTTATTCCTACGCTTATTTGGACGTCCAAGATTGATTCTCAAGCTGCCAAACTACATGGGATTGTCACATGAAGCATAAACCGTTTTCAAAAAGGGGCATCAAACAAGCATATTCGAATTTTCTCAAGGGCAGTTCTAGAAACTTAGCAACTAGGGTTTTTAGTCTTTCAAGCATTGTACCCCTCTATATAAAGGGACGTAGTGTTAGCTTTAGTGCTTGTTCTTGGTTTTTTCTGAATTTAGTCACAACATTGTAAATCTTCTTTTCTATGAATGAGAATTTGAGTATTGTTTGTTGACAAAGAAAGCCAAGTCCCTTAATGATTCTTGTTATTGTTTACCTGTTTTGAATTCGTCTCAAAAGTTGTTATTTAGTTTTAAGCATTGGTGTTTCAAAGTTTTCAAATATCCTGGATTTTCTTCAAGAATCTAGTTCAAACATTAAGTATTCTTAAACCCTAGATTGATCATCTCACCCAGATAAGAAGATTATCAGGGTGAAGTGAAATCTTTGGCTTGGGAAATCTTAACTTGTGGGGCTAAAGATCTTTGAAGAAAATATCATTTTACTTTTCCATTTTCCTTATAAAACTGTCATCACCTTATTTGTTAATCTTAGCAGGTGTTGTTGGAAGCTTGTTCTTGTTTAAGCTAGAACATAAGCTACAAATTCGGGGGTGTGGATGGTACATCCCTGAGGTTTGCCAATTTCCCATTTTCTTTCTCTATTTTCTGTCAAATTGCATGATACATGATTTTTGGTTGTATGCTTTATGCTATGAAATCTGTACTTTTAATCTGATTATTGAATTAGAAAGATCTTAATCAAGTGTTTAATTTATATGTTATTGGTTTCTTAAACAAAAGTCTTTGAAAAATTTTGGAAAACAGTTTTAAAAGGGTGTTTGTGATTGCATGTTTTATGAGTGATAATGGAAACCAAGTAGGTATTAAAGGTTATCTGAGAACCCGTACTTTCCCAGCATTATTTTATTCTTTTTATTCGTGTTTCTGAATTTTCTAACGTATTACGTTTTCTTGTATTGCTATATGTAAATCCTGAGATTTTTAAATTATACTTTTTAAATATTTTTCTGATCATCGATAAATACTTTGTATGGAATTATAAAAATTTTATTTTATTTTTCCATATTTAATTTAAATCAAAGTTTTTGATTTAAAATCACCTGCAGTTTATTCAAAATCAATGTACAACGAGAGTTCCTAGTGATCGCGATAGTGACGGATGCCCAAAATTTTACGTTTATTTAATCGATTGTTTCGATAATTAATATTTTCGACGATTTCGTTTTAATTACGTATTAAGTCGTGTCGGGAAATCGTATAATCATTTTATGATGCATTGTAACTTTTGAAAAGTATTTTTACGAAACCCGAGCCCCGTAAATATTTTCAATATTTACCAATAACCATTTTATAGCTTTTAAACTATTAAATTGCTTTTAGGTCCAAAACTATCCAATAATTGCAAATTTTACCCTAACCTTACTATATAAGCCATTTTTCCTTACACTTCTCTCATTTTCACCTCACAAAAACACAAACTAACAAAAACACTCTCTCCCTCCTTTGTTCTCTCTAATTTCCGCCACCACCCACACCATAAAACACCCTCAAAAATTATTTATGATTAAGAATCTTGTTAAAACAATCAAAGACCCATGTTCTAAATTGAAATATGATTCTATTGATACAAGAATTTCACACTTGCATCAAAACTTCAAGAACTTATGATTTTATGGTTAGATGATGTTTTGATCATCTTGCATGTGTGGTTTATGCAAGGATCTTCATGTTTTCATGATTAAAAAGGTTATTTTGATCTTTGATTTTTGTTAGATTTTTGCATGCAAGTGTTTTTAGGAGTGTTTGGTTGATGGGTATGTTATTAGAGTCATGCTATAGGTATGAGAATGAGTGGTTTTGATTGAAAAATGGATTTGACTTGTTTTCTAAAAAGTTATTTTGGGACAGCAGCATATAACAGATAGTTTCGTGGGTTTAAGGTTTGTGAAAGACTGAGATTATTTGATTTTATTGTAGAGTTTTCCGAGACGGTCGTTTTGGTATAAGATAGAGCTTCTAAGTCATTACGACTCAAAAGTTATGCTAGTTTTAATTTTCGTGTACCGGGAGGCGCAAGTCGGCACAATCCGAAATTGTGGCTGATTTTGGGTCGACTCTCGGGGACTTTAGGATTGGTTAGATAGTTGATACTACTGGTTTTCAAAGTTTACAAACTTAGTTTGATGATTCTATTATTGGTTTCAAAAGACGGATTGTCGAGTTTGTACTTTTAAAGTGGTCCAAACGGTTTTACAAAACACGTGTACAAATCTGTCCCAAATTTGGAGTCGAGTAAAGTGTCGAGCTGATGGATTTTAAAGTGTGAGCATTGGCTCAAATTTTGGTGAGGTCTTATACAAGTTATAAGTTACCATGACACCAATTTTCATCTAAAACGGACAAGTCTAGATAGGGTAGATCGGTGTGTACATTCGGGGTGTACTTGCTGATTTTATTTTGGACACGTAGTTCAATGTTTGTGTTGCGTCAGTTTGAGTATTCACCATCGGACATGGTAACTTACTCAAGTGCTTAGTCATTATATAAATGACTTAGCTACTGGTCCAAGTAAGGTTAAAGGATAGTTTGACTTGCGTTGACTTGGCGTCGTATAACGAGTCATTTTCAAGTGTTCAAGTGTTTTAACGTGTAGTGTTGGAATACATGGTTAGTATGAATTCATTTTATTCGTGTCAATTGTTTAGAAATGTGTATACTTTGAAAACATTTGAGTCATATTATATTTGGTACATATCGATATTCGAATTCGAGTCTTAACGCGCGCCTTGTTTTGATAGGCTGCGGTTTTCGTGTTTCCCCGAGCATCCATATCGTCGGTGATCGTCTACCACTACCGTTTCTACTCAGTTGCTGAGTACCGTGATTGACTTACCTCGTGGCTAAGGTGAGTTCATAGCCCTTTTTTACTTGTACATGGTTTCAAAACACGGGGTGAGATTTTACATAGTGGAACACAACCAAATTAAAAACTGTATTTCTATCCAGAACTCATATGTTATTCTGAACGTGTATGCTTTTCAGATGATTTCAATGGTATTATTGCTTTTAGACGTTAGCCTTGAGTTTCCTCTCCTATCATGAACCGTTAATTGTCCCGTATGCTTTGCGCTAAGCGCGAATGTTGTGGGTGGATCCATCGGGATTGACAATCCCCGTCCCGATTACTTTGACGCACTAATATTCGTTTATACTTGAGTATTTAGGCTGAATACTCCCTAGAGAAACTTACATTTGAGTTAAGCTTCGGTCCAAGAGACTAAACCGCAATAATATGCATCGTGACTATGGACATACATAGTTATCCCCCCATTACGTGTTTTACAAATTCTATTGTGTTCCACATGTTTACTGCTAAACCTATGAATATCACTCAACTTTGTGTTGACGATTTTACATGTTTAATCTCAGGTATTATTACTTAGCTTTGCATGGATGGGAGCCCGCAGGATATTATTGCAGCTTGGAGATTTCTGTGATGCTTTTAAAAGACTGTTTTTAGTAAAAACTATCAGGAGTTTATTCTATCTTTTGGGAAACTTTATGTTATAAATTGAGACGAAATAATATAATTTTCCACTTCTAAAACTCTGGGGCCTATGTTTAAAAACTCTGAACTTTTATGATGTAATGTACATGTTTTTATTTCGTCAGCTTTGTATGAACTGTAATTCATTGTTTCTTGTACTATGACGTGTTACCCCCTCGTTGCCTAGTTGTTCCATGTAAGATTTTGGGGGTCTCACAGAGTGGTATCAGAGCGATGGTTATAGGGAACTGAGTCATTTTTCAAAACTTAGTCTATAACCGTATGTTCAAATATTTCATTGTTCCTAAGTGTCAAACACAGAATCTGCCATTGTTGTTCGATATCTTTGCGGGTAACTCTCTAATCCTTATTATTTACATTTAATTATCGTTATAGTATTTCATCTCTTGATTACATGTTGAAATATTACATTACCTTAACGGCGATAATTACTATGACTTTTCAAAGCCTTGTGCTTCATGAATTTTCATTGAATGTTACTGTGGTTACATCTGCCTATACTGTATTTCTTGAATTCTTGTTCTTGTGAATTGATCTTATTGCAATGATTTTATATCGTTATGAAGTTACATACTTGTATTCAGAGCGCGTGTACTGTCGACTTTTCATACTCATTATTCTGAGTACTATTGCTATTTCATTTATGCATGATACGACTGACTTCATATGCTCGTTCGTTTTGAACCGTCTGTTTTTCTCGACTCGCTGATACATTTTGTGCATACTCTCGTGATACCATTGTTCGGAATTGAGGAAGTGTTGTTCTCGACGAAACTCCTGATTTTCATTTTACTACCGTGCATGTTGCTTTCATTGTTTATTTCCTTTAAGATATCTATTTAGATATACAATTTGCTTGTCGACCATTTGTGAATTGGATGACTTGAAAATAGTCTATTGACCTTGTGTAGCTCAATGTGTCTCTGAAAAAGACTAAAAGACATCGTGTAAGTCACACATGTCGAAGCATTCATTGAATCAGTACCTGAATAATATTGTGGGTTTTCATAATCTTGATTTACCTTTACGCCACCGTTTTACACGACACTTGTACATGGATTACATCTTATTTCATTGACCATTGTACGTTTCGACTTCGACTTACAACATCCGTTGTACCATAAACACATGATAGTCATTTATTATGTGACGATTGTTTGGAATACGATCCTACTTGTATCCTCCCTTTTTCATTAAACCTCCTCGCCTCAGGAGTGTGACTTGTTAATATTTTGTTTCTTTCTCGGTATGTCTTGTGATTTTGAAAAAATCACGCCGCCAGGAGAGCTTCATGCATTGCATCTTGCAGCCGAAGACACATATGTCATGCGTCGTTTTTTATTTCTTAGATGTTCGATGGTATTCTTGAACCATTTCTATTCTGTGTTTTCTTAAACGATTAATTATACAGTTATTTTTCTTTCGTCTTTATGGAATCCATAAGTCTTGTGTGTACATTAATCCTGGGTTATTATGAAATTGGATTTAAATTTCAAGCGATGTCGAAAAATATACTTTGTATAGAAACTTTACAGGAAGTTTAACAGTGTCGATAAAATATTTTTATAACTTTAGACATAAAAATATATATTTCTACTTGTTGAGATGTCCGTTTAGGACATAAAATTTGGCCAATAAACATTGAAATCGAGCAGGTTACGCTCATTTGAGATTATGAAATTTAAGAACTTATTTTTGCGTAGTTCTAAAATATCGTTTTGCTGACAGATTTAATGCAAGGGCATTTTCGTCCATTTTTATTCCGTTTCAAGTCTCGGGTAAAACTAGAAAGTTGTTCAAAACATTGTTTTACATCGAAATGCAATAGACTTTGAGTCTTAGAATATCATTTACTGAGTTAAAGTTGATTAAAAAGGTCAAAACTGATAGAAGTTAGAAACATGATTTGAAGCCTATTAAATACGTGTGAACTCGTAAAATTGTAACTAATAACATTTTACAACCATGAAACACTGATTGTGTTTGAAAACGTTTACAAATAGTAACTTGAGTTCGGTCATAAGTATACATAGATCTTGAACTTTCGAAATTCGGTAACTTCTTAATATAGAAACTTTTCGGAGTGATTGTACTATTTGTTAACTGATACATTACTTTCTTAAAAGTATATTATTGTCAAATTAGTCACGATATGCACACATACGGATTCCTTTATCCTTTCTTTTATTTATGACTTAATTGCCATTCTATTTTCTTTCTTTGCTTTGATCGTACCACTGAATTGGACCGAGATTTGAAGATCTTGCTTTCATATCGTTTGTTATCATCTTGACACGTGTCTCCTGACGATTTTCGCTAAACCTCTTGAAACCTTATCACCTTGTAACCATTTCGTTGACTGTCTTGAACTACTCCTTATTTCCCTCTTGTAACCCACTCGCTACTTTATAAACTATTGTTATGTTACCATATGAACTCAAACAGATATTGTTTGCAAATCATTTTACAAAAGGTTTCATTTGGGCTTTCTTAAATAATTGAATGCTATCTTATAAAATTAATTTATATTAATTTTACAATGTATTTTCACAAATTGTTCTAATACGGTCTTATAAAGAACCCTTGTAACTATAGAAATTGTTGATTTAAACAGTTAGCCAGTAACTTGTTGGCGAATAGTTTCATAAACTATTTTGATTTCTGTTTTTTCAAATGGCATTATATACATATTTTGAAATGATATGACCTGTAATACTGGTTTGATGAAGATGAGTATCGCATTGCTAGTCCTAAATTATGCATGGCCTGATCACCTATGCTTAATTTAGAAGGAGCCATGCAAGACCGAATAGTAGTCACCTTAAATATTTAACCAACAATCAAGTTTTTAACTATGTTCCTTAAAATTTTTGATAAAATAAGGTTTGAAAACTTTTATATTTTATGCGAGTAACAACAATTCGTGACTTACACATAAGAACCCTTATCTTTTCTTGAACAAAGTGCGTGCCTCAAGCACCTATTTCCTTACTCAACAACCTTTGTTATACTTGTTACCTCATTTTCCTTCATGATACCATTCTTGTTACTGCTTGTCTAATTTCTTACCATTGATACCTGACTTGGAAGTTTCAACGTTGTTATGCTTCTACATCAATCGACCTCCTCTATCTATCTTGGTAGACCTATGAAACGTCTTTGGATGCGATTAATGATTTATGACTGGACGTGAACGATGATTTCGTGTAATTGTCATGATGTGTGTTACTTTATCGTTTTGAAATTTGTTAGTGTGAACCATGTGTTGATTTCGCCTCTCATTGCGAATGTTGTTCGTTTTACTGGAATTCCTCTCAAGTGACTTCTTAATAATTTTCTTTGATTCGTAAATTTATTGTGTGGCTTTTCTCTTTCGATTATGTATCGACCAATGAAAACTTAATAAGCCGTTATTGGTGACGCCAACCGCACTCGTGAATTAATCTTGCTATAATCCTTGTTTCTTATTGTCCTTATCATCGATGCATCTATTCTATCATGTTCGTTAAGAGTTGATACGACTTCCATTTTATTCCCTCGTGCTATTGCTTGTATACTAATTGTTGATCGATATTCGTTTCATAATCGTTTGCCATTTTGTCACTTTCTGAAAACCAGAAACCGTGTTACGTGTTTATCATTTGATATCTTAAACACTTTCTTGAATTTCTAAAAATTATTATTAATCTTTAAGAACGTTTTATACATTTTATCAAATGTTTAGATTACCAAAATAACTCTTTCAAGTTAAGTACCGGATCTATACATCCTCTTGGGTAAATTTATAACTTATATTTAAACAGTGTCAAGTTGTATCTTTTAAAGTAATTGATTTTATCATACTCAACCTAATGAAATTATTAAATTAATTTATAATTTCTAACAATGATTCTAAATAACTTGATAAAACTGATATTCCTAATGGTAACGATAAACCTGAGTTTTTAACGATAATTTCATGTAGTCATCCGAAAAGCTCTTAAGCTGATCAAAATAACTATTTGAACTGAGTTACTTTTACCTTGAAGTCCTGATCAAGAAAAAGATTTGACAACTGTTTACCCACTCATTTTATATGGAGTTTGATTTTTAAATCACTACACCTTATAAAATTTTCTTCTAATAAAGAAAATATTTAAAACTAAGTTTTAAAGTAATACTAAAATCCTGGACAACTGATTTTGACAGCTTGTATTTTAAATGATCATATGTTATTCATTTTTCCTTCTATTTGGTTTGTGACTAGATTCTTACAGTTGTTCGATTTGCGACCCCTTGTTGATTTACAATCTTGGTTCATTTTATCGCACTTTGTCTGCTTAAGCGATTCTTGTGTTCATTCTTGTTAGTTTATCGCACGTATTTCCAACAACTCTATCTCTCGATGTATCTCCGTATTGAAAGATCCTTATCCTAATCCAAGACTGAAAAGTTATACGAAAAGGATTTAAGAAACTGAAGCATAGTGAGTTCCAATTGTCAAGGTTCGTCGTGATGCAGAAATTTCCTGGGAAGCAATGAATTTTGTTCTACACTTTGTACCTCCTCTTGTTTACATCTTCTACTATTTTCAGGAGAACTCTGGGGACCAGAGTTCCTTAAGGGGGGAAGACTGTGAGAACCCGTACTTTCCCAGCATTATTTTATTCTTTTTATTTGTGTTTCTGAATTTTCCAACGTATTACGTTTTCTTGTATTGCTATATGTAAATCCTGAGATTTTTAAATTATACTTTTTAAGTATTTTTCTGATCATCGATAAATACTTTGTATGGAATTATAAAATTTTTATTTTATTTTTCCATATTTAATTTAAATCAAAGTTTTTGATTTCACCCGCGTGCGAGTTACAACGAGTTTATTCAAAATCAATGCACAACGTGAATTCCTAGTGATCGCGATACTGACGGATGCCCAAAATTTTACGTTTATTTAATCGATTGTTTCGATAATTAATATTTTCGAAGATTTCGTTTTAATTACGTATTAAGTCGTGTCGGGAAATCGTATAATCATTTTTATGATGCATTGTAACTTTTGAAAAATATTTTTACGAAACCCGAACCCCGTAAATATTTTCAGTATTTACCAATAACCATTTTATACCTTTTAAACTATTAAATTGCTTTTAGGTCCAAAACTATCCAATAATTGCAAATTTTACCCTAACCTTACTATATAAGCCATTTTTCCTTACACTTCTCTCATTTTCACCTCACAAAAACACACACTAACAAAAACACTCTCTCCCTCCTTTGTTCTCTCTAATTTCCGCCACCACCCTGACCATAAAACACCCTCAAAAATTATTTTTGATTAAGAATCTTGTTAAAACAATCAAAGACCCATGTTCTAAATTTAAAGATGATTCTATTGATACAAGAATTTCACATATGCATCAAAATTTCAATAACTTATGATTTTATGGTTATATGATGTTTTGATCATCTTGCATGTGTGGTTTATGCAAGGATCTTCATGTTTTCATGATTAAAAAGGTTATTTTGATCTTTGATTTTTGTTATATTTTTGCATGCAAGTGTTTTTAGGAGTGTTTGGTTGATGGGTATGTTATTAGAGTCATTATATAGGTATGGGAATGAGTGGTTTTGATTGAAAAACGGATTTGACTTGTTTTCTAAAAAGGTATTTTGGGACAGCAGCATATAACAGATAGTTTCGTGGGTTTAAGGTCTGTGAAAGACTATGAATACTTGATTTTATTGTAGAGTTTTCCGAGACGGTCGTTTTTGTATAAGATAGAGCTTCTAAGTCATTACGAGTCAAAAGTTATGCTAGTTTTAATTTTCGTGTACCGGGAGGCGCAAGTAGGTACAATCCGAAATTGTGGCTGATTTTGGGTCGACTATCGGGGACATTAGGCTTGGTTAGATAGTTGATACTACTGGTTTTCAAAGTTTACAAACTGAGTTTGATGATTCTAGTATTGGTTTCAAAAGACGGATTGTCGAGTTTGTACTTTTAAAGTGGTCCAAACGGTTTTACAAAACAAGTGTACAAATCTGTCCTAAATTTGGAGTCGAGTAAAGTGTCGAGATGATGGATTTTAAAGTGTGAGCATTGGCTCAAATTTTGGTGAGGTCTTATACAGGTTATAAGAGACCATGACACTAATACAAAGCTTTTGGCTACGTATAAAATATTATCGTCCGAATCTCTTCGAATTGACTATTGGTTCAAAGTGCGACTCAATTGTTCTTGGTGGAAACGAAAATGGTTTGGTTGATTATCTATTTTTAAACTAATGGCAAATAAATGAGTGTCGTTGAGTAAAGTAGAAGTTTAAAGATTATATTAAAGTAACGAGTTAAAAGTAAATGATTGAAAACTTAAAGAGAAATACTTGAAAACTTTATAAACCTAACACTTGAAAACTTTGCAACACTAATCGGAATATGCCAAAAGAGAATGATCGGAATATGAGAAAAGATCACCAATCGGAATGTTGGAAAACAGGAGTGATCGGAATGTTGGAATACAGCATCAATCGGAATATCAAAAAGAACCTAATCGGAATATCTTTAAAACACTAGCTAATCGGAATGTTACAAAAGGGGCCAGATCGGAATCTAAACAACTCTCTGCCGTCGGAATATATAAACCCTAATCCGATCACTACGATCGGAATAAGGGTGTTGGGTGGTGGTCGGAATAAGCTGATCGGAAAGGGGTTTAGACCCTTTCCGATTTAAATGGGATTCGAGATATAAGCTAGTAATAAGCTATTATGATAAGCTCACACCAAGACTACCCCGAATCAAAAGTGAAATATACTAAATAAGCACAATCAACAACTTATCCAAACATAAAATAAGCAAACCTTTAAATCAAATCATAAAAAGATGAACTTTTTAAGAAAACTTTTAAAAGTAAATAAGCTAAAAGAAACGAATAAGCCAATAAGCACAAGGAACTTAAAGCTCAATCGAATGAAATCTTATGTAGGAACAAAAATATTAACTTTTTAAGCACAAAAACATCAAGATCAACACGGATTTAATGTATTACGCACCAAAGTTAATCTAAAATCAAGAAAGGTAGAAAGAGATTAAAGAATAAAAGCTTAACTAGAACTTGATTAATGAAATCAACAATACATAAAGGTTTAATCTTGAAAGATTAAAAGAAAGAAAGATGAAAACTTAGTGAGAGAAAGTTTAGAACTTTCTCTCTCTAAAACTAGAAAGAAAAGTGAAAAATGAAAACTGAAACTAAAAACTAACCCCCCTCCTAATGTGTATTAGGAGGGTATTTATAGGGAAAATGGAAGGAGTGCATGTGTTGCATCTTCTTTCTTTCTTTCTTCACGTCTTCTCGACTCGATTTAATTCTTTGTCTTTTCTCGACGTCGTCTCGGGATTTGAACTCGTCTTGATAATTTTCTTCTTTAATTTAGACTTGAGTTCTTCGACTTCATTAAATTTCCGTCTTTAGTCTTGTTCTTCGATAAATCTTCAGAATAGGTCTTGGACTTCCGTTCTTTTTACGCTCTTGATCTTTTGACTTCGTCTTTTCCCGTTTTCTTCGATAAAATCCCGTGAAAGCCCGTGTTTTCTTCCTTTTTCATCTTGTGGTCCTAAAACACAATAAAAACACAAACCACGCATAATTCCGACTTTTAATACATAAATCACACGTTTTGGTCTCGTTATTATTGGAAATAAGTGGTAAAAGGATAAGTGTTTTCACACTTATTAAATCCCCTACACTTGACCATTGCAATGCCCTCATGCAATGCATTAATTTTAAAGCACGGTTTACATTTTCCATCATAAATAACCCACCTTGGCCTTTATTAAATACTAAACATAAAAAGATAGAAATAAGTAAAGAAATTAAAAACTTACATTGGGTTTGGCTGCCATGAACGTTTATCATCCTCAAGTTCCACGTTCCCCATACCAAGCTTAAAAACGAGATCATTGTTATTATAAGTTAGCAGACTAACACGAATTCATGTGGGCCAATTATTCACTTAGACTCCCTTATTCCTAGGTGTATCTCTTATATTTTATTTTTTTGTCTTGAATGATCACGCGGATGCATTGTTCGACTTATTTCGATAGTTATTTAGGCCGGAAATAAAGTGAACGATTTAATCAATAGTTAGCTAAAGGACAAAATCTTTTAAAACTGCTTCTCGGGACCTCATAAAGTTCATATCTTGGCATAACTCGCTTCGCGATTTGAGACCTTTCTCGGACCGATATTTGGCAGCGACTTCATACTTCAAATCTTGAGAGACGTTAATGAAATAATGGCCTTATCTTCATAATAGGAATTTTTTCACTTGAAGTTTTGAGAGATTCTTCATATTTGGACCACGACTTCTTCATTTTTCTCCAATCTTTATTTTGGACTTTGATATACAACGATCCGCCTCCTTTTAGGACTTGGATCTATTTATCCTCATACCTTGTTAGGGCCTTTTTGGATAGACTTCTCCATGATCTTTAGGGGAGTATTTGCTTTTCGTCGTGTGTCTCGATCCTTCATATTGATTTTCGATAAATGATTCTTCACATCACTTTTGGATCTTTAGCAACAAAATGTAGCCCTCATGCCTTGTTAGGGCCTTTTCGGACTCGCCAATCTTCGCATCCCGCTTCAATAGGTTATGCCTTGGCTATGAACTCTAATTCGCACCGAGCAACTTTTAAACGATCTTGGGCTAGAAGCTAAGTAACCTTTTAAATCGTACAACCTTATTTATTGCAGATAAATTTATAAACAAGCGAAGGGAGAATAGGCTTATAATTAACTCACATAAATTCACGAAAGAATACCAAACTTATAACTGACTCTATCATCTCTCGTCCTCCACAGTTTAAAATCTCAAGGAATGAGACTCGTGTATGCTTAGCCTATTAAATCAAAGTTTTGGGTTTTCGAGTCGCCTATAGGATCTTGCAAATTCTTAGACTTTTTCAAGTTTAGAAATCGCATTTTAAAGTTCCCTTGATAAACGACTCTCTAGGATCAGTTATAGGAACTTGCGAAAAGTTCTTGTTCTTAACCCGTGAGAGTTAAGACTTTCGCGTTTTATAGCTCCCTATATAAAAGCCTAGAAAAACTTGACTTAAACATGTTAAGGATACTAGCTAGAGTAAACTTAGATAAGTAAACTCGGGTTGAGTCAAAATGTTCACGACTAAGAAAAATTTAAAAACCACTTTATTGAAAATTTATTCTAGCAAGGAAAGAAAATAAACATAGCAAAGGAAAATACAATTATACAACTAGGCCAAAATAGATTAAAAATTTTGAAAAATGTCGAAAAATCAAATTTTCCGGTTAAAATGAGGACAAATGCAGGGAAAAGACCACTTACTTCGATAGAAGTCCCCCTACACTTGAGATAAACATTGTCCTCAATGTTTAAGCATGTGAGAGTAAACTCCCCTACACTTAGGACATTGTGCACTTTGTTTAAATCTTGTTTAGGAAAGGACACCTATATTGAATTCAATGTGAACATATAAGATATGAAATATTGAATCACAAGAGTTTAGGATAGAACCGGGAAGATGGGAACACGGTATCACGGTTCGTCAAAAGTCATTAAGATGCTCTTTGAAGCTTTTAATCCATGCACAGCACAAGAAACAAGACAACAAACACATACGGCGCTCCCCCTACACTTATTATGAAAGCAGTAAAGGATAGAGCACGGGTTGCCTCCCGAGAAGCGCTTGTTTTGTTCACCGAGTCACGAGCCTGACTCGACCCAAATTTAGTTCATGGGAAACGTGGTGAGGGATGGAATCATCTCATGAGAGATGTCCTCGCCAAAGTACAGCTTCAAACGCTGGCCATTCACCTTGAAATTGGGCCCATTTGGCTGAGAAAGCTCAATGGTCCCATATGGAAAGACTTTGGCGACGGTGAATGGACCAGACCAGCGGCTCTTCAACTTGCCCGAGAAGATCTTCAACCGAGAGTTAAAAAGTA
This sequence comes from Glebionis coronaria, assembly GCA_025667525.1. Lineage (NCBI taxonomy): Eukaryota > Viridiplantae > Streptophyta > Magnoliopsida > Asterales > Asteraceae > Glebionis > Glebionis coronaria. The sequence goes on from CM046880.1 coordinate 241,734,537, forward strand.
AGACTTGATCACCAACATGGAACTCTCGGTTCTTAATTCTAGCATCGTGGATGATCTTGGTCTTCTCCTTGTAGATCAGCGAGTTCTCATAAGCTTCATTCCTCAGTTCATTTAGCTCGTTTAGTTGAATCTTACGATGATCACCGGCTTTGTTGATGTCGAAGTTAGCCCACTTCAGGCCCAATACGCCTTGTGTTCCAGCTCGATAGGGATGGTGGCATGCTTTCCCGTACACAAGACGATAAGGTGTACAACCGATCGGGGTCTTGTAAGCAGTACGGAAAGCCCACAGAGGATCATCTAACTTATCGGCCCACGCGGCACGATGCTCTCCCACAGTACGCTCCAAAATTTGCTTTAATCCACGGTTGGAAATCTCGGCTTGCCCATTGGTTTGGGGATGATAGGCGATGGAAAGACGGTGATTGACACCATACTTAGCCATGACTCTTGCAAATTGATCATTGCAAAAATGAGTCCCGCGGTCACTGATGATAGAACGAGGAACGCCGAATCGAGAAAATAGCTGCTTCAAAAAGTTCACAACCACCCTTGCATCGTTCGTAGGGAGAGCTGATGAGACTGCTTTTATACATGGTCTCATCGTCCAAAACGGGCTTAAAATACATAAAATATCATTAAATATACCAAATATATGCTCGTGTTTGTTACTTGTGTATTTTTATGTACGGATATTGAGAAAATGGCAAAAGATCACAAGAATCAATCAAAAACGAACACGGGAAACGAAGCCGCACAATGAACCGGACCCAAGTTTGGATTTTACAAAAATGCCCTTGAAGAATTGAAGATTGGCAACTTTAGTCCCTCAACTTTTGAAGATTAACACTTTATACCCCTCAAATATTCAAAATTATGAATAGGGTCCCTAAAGTTTGAAGACATTACAAGAACAACCCTTGAAGAATGCCAAAATTACACTTGATGTCCTTGTTAAGAGTATGGAAAGTTTATGTGCCAGAAATGACAAAAGCTGAAACTTAAAATCAAAGGAAAAGATGTTTGATGCCATTTAATACAACTTGAAGAAGACAAAGAACCTTGGGGGCCATTTTTGCCAAGACAGCCAAACCCCCACCACCACTCAGACTTTGCCACGTCACAACAACCCACCCATTAACCCATTTACCCATATCCTACCCACTACCAAACCCACCAACCCGGTTTTATTTTAAAAACGTGGTCAACCAGTCAACCTTTCCCACTTATTTCCCACCATAACACTTATTTAAAAACATTTTTTACCAAAAATGGATTAAACACTTCTCTTAATCACCTATAAACCCTAACCCAACCCAGACCTAATTGACTTTAATACAAAGGGGTTTTGCCCCTTTTTGTCCAGATCCTTGATTGAACACTTTCTCACCAAAACCCACTTCACAAACCACCACAAGACACACCCATGTGTCTTGTGGGACCCTCCCCTGCAACATCACTTTCCCCCAATTCCCACACCCGACCAGTTTAACATCCCAGATCACACTCCTTGGTCCCCAAGCTAAATTTAACGTCCAAGATCATTCAACAAGAGCTGGCAACATCACATGGGCATCTTGACCAAAATTCAGTCAAAAGAACAAGGGCAAATTTGGATTTTCAGGCATTAGGGTTTTGAAGTTTATTATTGCTTTATTGTAGCTTCTAGTTAGTTCCATTAGCTAGTATAAGTATGAGTGGCCTGTCACTCATACGTTTTGTTCCAGTTTTTTTAGCAAATCCTTGTAATGCCTTTTTAAATTAATATAAAGTTTGGTATTTTCAAAGAAATTGTAATTCCTTTTATTTATTTTTAAAAGTTTGGTATTGGGTTGCTAGAATCTCTGAGTTCCATATGATATTGTGAACACTTGTGTGTTTTGAGGTTTTTCAAAAGTTTTTCAAAGGTTTTAAATTTGGTTCAAATTTCAGAAATCAAACTCCTTTGAAGTGAAAGTGGAAAAGGAGTTTGATATTGTCAGTTTGAACTTGTATAAAACTTGTTAAGTTTCAAAGGTTATTTGGTTTCATAAGTTTAAAGGTTTTAAGTAAAATCAGAAAGTTATATTTGTGCTTGTGTTTTCCATTTTTTCAGCAGGTTTAAGAGCTTTTGTTGCTGTTAAAGGTCCAGCTCAGGTCCGGACCTGAAAGGAGGTGACTTGGCAGTCACTAAGGGTCCTGGATGTAGGACCCTTGAGGTAGTCTATTGTTTCCTATTTCATTTTTCATTTTTCTGAAAATCATGTGATTTTTGTGAAGATTTGATGCAAGTTGTTAAGAGTGTGTTTAATTGATAGGATATTGCTTATTTGTATATTGTGCATGATTAGACTGTTTAAAGTCAGTTTGGATTTGATTTGTAAGCATTTACTTTGTCAAAAATCAGTTTCATAGTTTAAAGGGGTGTTTGGATCTGCTTGTTAACTGAGATTTTTGAAAAGTTTTTAAAGTTTAAACCTGCTTAGAAATACTTCATAAGGTATTAATAGGTTGCTTGTCACATAAGTTTTCAGTTTGGTGTTGATTTTAAACAGGTTTGTATGAAAAATATTTGGTTTATAGGTTAAAAATCTTTTAAATCATCATTGTGCATGATTTGAGTGGAATTTGTGCATCAAGTCTTGTAGTCTGTTGGATTAAAGGCTAACTTAGGATTGGGTATAGTTTGTATACCATTTTGTGAGTTTATGTGTAAGATTTGAGCTACTGAAATCCATCTTGTGTGCACTTTGTATCAGCAAAATACCCCCACAGACCTCATAAGCATATCAGCAACCTTAAGTTGCCTTTTTCTCTTGATTGTGTGCTAAGTGTTTGATTGTTTTGGGTTTATTTGACTCCCTACACTCCAACTGAGTGTAGGGGGGCCATTTTGTCCAACAAAAACGCCACAAAGTCCAAAATCAAGCTCCTCTTGATTCCTTTGCACAAGTGAAGAAAGTAAAAAGTCCTTTGTGTTCTTGAAAAGAGAACTGGGCACGTTTTGGTTTCTTTTTGATTTAATCTTGGTTGAAATTTGATTTGGTTTGTGTTTTTGAGTATAAAGGATCAACAAGTTTGGTTTTTAAAAGTTTAAAAAGAAAAAAAATAAATATCAAAAAGGACGTGGCTAGGACTCGAACCTGCGCCACTCCTCTCACAACACACACTCCTTACCGTTGCCCTAGGGTCTTTGACTGGTAAGAGTTTGCATAGTCAAATATATAAGGTGTGATTGTTTGTGCTTATTTAATATAAGCCGTGACTGTTTTAGCTTATTTTAGCTTATTCATTAAGCTTAATTGCACTAGATCATTTTTCCTAGGTTCTTATTAGTATTTTAGACTTTTCTGTTTTAAAAGTTTATTTTTCCCTTTATTAATTTATTTATTAGGATTATTTTTAGTTTAATTTTTAGAAAGTAGATTAAAAATAGTAAAAAGCATTTTAAAAATCCAGAAAAATAGTTTTTAGTTTTTATTTAAGTTATTTGAGGTTTACATCCAAAAAAGTTTTCAAAAAGTCTTATTTTTAATTTTATTTGATTTTAGGTTTTTTTAACAACTTTAAAATTTAATATAAAATTAAATAAAAGGTTTTAGGAACTTTTGATTGCATTTCTATTTTAGTTACATTATTTAGGATTTTTAGTAATTTTTTAGAATTTATTTATAAACTTTTTATTTTTTTGATTATTTTAATATTATTTTATGGGTTTTGCTAACAACCACCCAATGGGTGTTTTGTAAGCTTACCATAATTTAAAAACATTTCCAAATATTAAGTCACTTATATTAATACATACCTTAATAAGATTCACTTACCTTAATTATCTGTATTAAAATCATGTATATTTAGAAATTTGTGTTTGATTTTGGAAATATATATAATTAAGGCATGGTTAAAAAACACCCCATGGGTGGTTGATAGTAAAACCCTTATTTTATTCCCAAAAATAGAAAGTTGTTTTTTCTACTTTTTTCATTTTTCCTAGGTTATAGACATTAAATTAGGAACTTTGTAACTTTCCAAATATTTTTTAGGTTTTTCATTTAATTTTTAGAATTAATTTAAGATTTAATAGATTTTAGTAGTTTTTAAGTAATTAAAAATAGTTTAATTTGGTTTTAAAATTTTTAAAAAATAGTTTTTAGCTTAATTAGGTCATTTTTGAGGTTTACAAACTCTAAAATCTTGTTTAGGGCTTTTTAATAATTAATTGTGATTTTTAGGGCTTAATTAGCATTAAAAAGTCATTATTTAATTAATTAAAAGGTTTTAGCAAGTTTGGATTTTTTGTAAACTTTTAGAATTTTATTGTGTATTTTTAGTAATTTTTAGGAATTTTTAGGTTAAAATTTTAATTTTTGTAGTTTTACGGTTTTACGTTTACGCCTTTTTCGTCTTAGCTCGATCCGTTTTCGTAACCGTCTTTTCTTTACTTTCTCATTTCTCATTTCTTTTCTTCTTAATAAAATCAAACATCATTAATCAATTCATTACACAACACACTAGCCTCCTCGAGAACGAACTCACTTCATTGGGTCATAACTTGTGGTTTTCCTAAACCACTCGTTAATGCTTGCCCTATTTACTTTCCTTTTCCTAAAGGGGTAAAAATACAATTATCATTTTTGGCGCCGCTGCCGGGGAGGCGTGTTGTGTTCTGATTGACCATTGTTGTTTTTTATATTAGCCATAATAGTATTTGTATTAGTAGCACTCTACTAATACGTATTATCGGTTTTCGGTTTTTGTGTGAATATTATTACTATATTGTATACGTAGAACAATAAATTCACAAGTACTCCAAATACGTGAGAAATCACAACCTTGACTTGGGAGGTCATTACCCAATCATTGTATTCGAATCTCAAACCAAAGAAAAAGGCAAAAATAGATAAATACTTTCGTGAAGCTTAATCTTGATAATACAAACTATAAGGTGGGTATAAGGCGGTTGTATTTCACAACCTAAAGGAAAAAGGCTCTTAAGTGCTTCGCGCTGCCTCGTTTCCTCCGCTTGCTTGTGCGTATTTGATTTTGAGAGTGAATCGAGGGTTTTGCCGCCCAAAGTATTATTACATATCATATATATTTTCTTGGTTTCATTGATTAAACCCTCTTGAACGATTTGGTGTTCCACCATCGTTCTAAAGTCATCGAAGGCGTTCACTCCACGTGATCGTTTTCATTCCTTGAGGCTTCTTTAATCAAGAGATTTGATTAAGGAGGAGATTTGTGGACTTTTTGTCTACTTAATACATTTCACCAATTTCCAAAAAAGTTAATACCATCAAAAACCACAAAAAAAATTGAAAAATACAAAATACCAAAAAGAATTTTCTTTGCTCGTCTCCACGTTGTACATGACGTTTATGCTAACTCGTAATCAAGCAAAACGTGCACGTAGACGAAAGAACAAAACTCCCACTCTAACTCATTCTAGTGAGGAGTCTCCTATTGACGAACCCATTGTACGAGAAGCACCTACCATGGCGAATCGAACTATGATGGAGTTACTTCAAGCACCCACCGAGGGTTATGGAGAAGCTATTGTGATTCCCGCAATCCTTGCGGAGAATTTTGAGGTGAAAACGGGTTTGTTGTCGATGATCCAAAACAACAAATTCCGTGGTGATGAGAAGGACAATCCTCACAACCATATCCGCCAATTCAATCGTGCCACTTGCAAATTTAAGGATGTCTCGAATGACTCGATTAAGATGATGCTTTTTCCGTATTCCTTAGCGGGGCCCGCTAAAATTTGGTTAGAGAAAGAGCCACCCAATTCTATATTGACGTGGAAGGATCTCGTTTCAAAATTTGTTAACCAATTTTTTCCGCCCTCTAAGACTACGCATTTGAAAAATGAGATTTCTAAATTTTCACAAGAATCAAATGAAAGTTTTTCTACGGCTTGGAATAGGTTTAAGGATATGTTACATGAATGTCCTCATCACGGTTTTTCCGACTTGCACCAAATTGACACGTTTTACAATGGACTTAATGATCATGAAAGAGATTATTTAAATGCCGCCGCGGGTGGTAATTTTTTGTGTAAAACGGTTGAAGAAGCTTTTGTCATAATTGAGAATAGGTCTAAGGTTTATAGCCCTCGTCACTCACCGAGTGTTGCCAAAATGGGCTCATCATCGTCTCGTAGTATCAATGCCTTACAAGATGAAGCAAATGAAGAAAATCGATTTTTTGATAGATTTGCTAGCCTTATGTCCCATTGGAAAGCTCAAGAAGCTTCGAATTCCGCTTCGGTTAAAGCGGTTTCTAAGAGTTGTTTGTCGTGTGGTAGAGCTCATGATCTTTCCGAGTGCATTACCGCGGATGGTAACACTTCGAATGCTTTTGTAGCCACGGGAACTTATAACCAAATCGGTCAAGGTTCCCGCCAAAATCAAGCTCCGCCAAATCAAAATGCTAATAATTATCGAAACAACAACCAAGGTTGTAATTATCAAGGAAATCAAAGGAATTACAACAAGGGTAATTATCAAAGTGGAAATGGGCAAGTTTCAAACCAAAACCAAAACCGTGATTTTCAAAACAATGCCCAAGGTTTTCAAAATGATCACACCAAAAATCTTCAAGGAGAATTTTTGAATTATGATAAGGGTAATGATGCTAAGTTTCATAATATGCAACGTGAAATGGTTAGCTTAAGGTCCGAGTTGAAAACGAGCTTAAAAACGAACTTGCTAATGAACTTAAAACTCATGCTAATAAAATGGAAGGAAATGTCACACGACTCCAACAAAATCAACAAAAAATGGAGCAAGGACAACATGAGATTAAGCAAGAGTTGTTAAAAGCGGATGCTAGGCAATCTAAATTTGAGGGCCGTATGGCTAAAATGTTTGAAGCTATCATGTGTAAGCCCTCTTCTTCGGGTGGTCTTCCTAGTGATACCATCATGAACCCGAAAGGAGAATTGAAGGTTATTACTACTCGTAGTGGTAAAACTTTCAAAGAACCCATTTCTCGTCCAAGTACTTCTATGGAGAAGAAAAAGGAGAAAGACCTTGAGGTTGTGGTAGAAAAGGAGCACATTACAAGCCCACGAAGTACCGCTCAAACCACACCTACGGTTGAACCTACACAAATCATGGAACACGAGATTCCAAGGCCTTTGCCTATGCCTACTTTGCCCCAACCCACACCACCTTTACCCTACCCTTCAAGACGAAACAAGGAAAAGGCACAAGAACGAAATAATTATCAATTTGAACTCTTTATGAAAATGTTTCGTTACTTGCATTTCAATATAAGTTTTGCCGACGCCTTAGTCATGATGCCTCGATTTGCCGCGAACTTCAAAAGTATGTTGAATAACAAAGAGAAATTGCAAAAATCGTCTAGTTGTTCTTCGGTTTTTCTAAGCCGCATACCTCAAAAAGTCGGTGATCCTGGAAAGTTTTTAATCCCATGTGCTATCCAAGACATGGAAGAATGCTACGCCTTGGCCGATCTTGGTGCTAGTATTAATTTGATGCCTCTTGAGATTTTTAAATCACTCAATCTTCCAAATCTCACTCCTTCAAGAATGTCAATCAAAATGGCCGATCATTCTACGATTCTAGCTTGTGGAGTTGCCGTGGACGTCTTTGTGAAAGTTGGAAAGTTCTACTATCCTGTAGACTTTATTGTTGTTGACATTCTCATCGATCCTAAAGTTCCGTTAATTTTAGGTCGATCTTTTTTGGATACCTCGAGAGCACTTATCGATGTGCATGCAAGAAAAATCACTCTTCGTTTCAATGAGGAATAACTCATCATTAATGCAACCCAAAACTCCACTCTTTCTCATGTGTATTCGATCACATATTTGTACAATGTCAATTCCACCAAAAACATTTGTCAAAGATTTCAAATAGAGTTTTAGGAGTTGTTGAGAAAAATGAAGTTTCGTCCCCTCCGCCGGTGGAGGTTAAGAGTGTTAAGCCTACGATTCTAATCTCGAGTGAATCTTCGGATGATGAATACGTTGATCCCGATGGGGAGGTTTTCTTTGTTGACAAAAGATTTGAAAACTTACCACCACCTAAGCCAAAAAGATTTCAAAATGTGAGAATTTTTAGTGTGACTAACATTGTTTTAGATACGCCAAATATTTTCGACATAATTAAATCGGGTTTTCACAAGGAGAGTTTAAAAGATGAAAAAGGAAAAGATTTTAAATTGAATTTAAAAGATTTTTCTACAACTCTAACTCCGTCATCACCGCGTTTATTGAGTACTACAAGCTCGTCTTCTCCTTTTGAAGATGCTTTGTGTGGACTTAGTGTGGGGGAAGCCCCTTATGTTCCCTCCCCTTTCTCTACCGAGGACGAGATATTTGATCCTAGAATTGCTTATATAGGGAAATCTCGGTCTTCCACCGATGCAATAAATGGAAAATATTTTCATTTGATTGGTGCGAGTCTACCTCGAGTAGCTCAATGTTTTCATGACTTACCCATTGTCCCACCCTTCTATTTCTCATCTCTTTTCTTGAAACTCTTTGAGTTTTTGTTGACTATTGATGAAGTGGCGTTGGTTTGTTTTTCCAATGAAAACGAGAACGCCATCTTCGATCCCGGTATTTTGCACCATCAAAGGACTTAGTCCTTAATACCGGTTGTTTTTGGGCCTTGTGTATCATGTAAGCCCCACCAAAAATTGACCACACCATGATATACCTAAATGATCACATTAATGGGGATTCGAGTCGAGCTTTTGACTCGGTTAACAAAAACAAGGTGCCTCGTGGGGGAGACCCATGCTTATCCATGTACGTATTATTGCTTTCTAATTAGTTTAATGTGAGGGGATTTGTGCCCTTCCAACCTTTGTTCCATGGTTGTTTGTGAATTGTGGTTTTTAGATCATGATCTTCACGATTGGAGCCTCTCGTGTTCGTTTTATGGGAGCACTCGATCGTTTGCTATGGAGACCATTTCTCAATATCCAAATGATATATCCTTATATGTTCTAACCTTAGGTTTTTAGCACACTTCATAAACGGCTATTAATTTATTGGTTACACCCTTTCCATGCTAGATTAGGCATTCGACTACGTCTCTAGTATAGGGGTGTTTGCACCCCTAGACTCGAAATATTGAGGACAATGTTTAACTTTAGTATGGGGGGGTGAATAGATACTTGCCTTGCCAAACCTTCACACTTTCCAAAGTTTATCGTTTTGTTTATCGTTTTGTTGCAAAATAAGGCTAAAAATGGCCAAATTTTAAAATTTTTCTCATGTTTTATAAGTGTTTGAAGACACGAATGTAGATTTTCCGATGGCGAGAATAAGAGTAATTTTTGACTCGACCGTGCGTGTTGAGCACTTAGCTTTGATTCCTTAACTTACATTAGGCTAAGTCTCTTAAATGAGGACGAGAAATGATAGAGTTAATTATAAGTTACTATGCTAAACGTAGAGTACTCGTTTCTTTCAAAAACTCATGTGTTCTCGTTGTTTGCTTATTCTCCCTTCGCATGTAAATATTTTTTGCTTAATAAATATTGACTTAGCGGTTTAGTTAGGATTGTTGGGTTTCTAGTCTTTTCTAGTAGCTTCCGTGTAATTAAATTGGGAAGACATTAAGGTATCGCCAGCGTCACGGTTTTGAAGTATTGGCACCCCAATAATCGAAAGCTTCACCTAATAATAAGATTTCAAGTGCTCACCTAAATCTAGCAACAATTTGAAGCCCACACAAGGCCTAAAATCTATGCAAAAATTGAAAGTGAATCAAGCCTTAATCTTCGAAGCTTTAAAGATCCAAAATTCGCTTTAGTGTGAGGATATACGTCTTTGGCTAATAAAACCACCGATGAGGCGGATAATAAAAGGCAAGGCAAGACCGAAGTCATAATAAAAGTTTCATGGCGAAGTTGAATAAAAGATGGAGGTAAACCAAAGATAATAAGGCCCTTCCGTTAGGGGGCGTATAAAAGTCTTGGTAATAAGTCTCATGTTCAAAACCGTTATAAAACCGTGTTTATCGATTCTTCTTGTCATCTTAATTTTTTAACGTCGTTGTCTATTAGGAGGGGTTATTGATTTGATGGTCTTAGTTACACCGTTAGGACTCTATTTTTAGACCTAAATCTCTATTATCGCATAAGTCAACAATGTATCCTCGTGATCATTAAGACATAATAAAATATAAGAGATACAACTTAGGAATAATGGGAGAATAAGTACGTGATTAGGGCATATGAGTAGTGTTAGCATTACTAACTTATAATGACAATGATCTCGTTGCACGCTTGGCATGGAATTAGGGTGAAAATCGAGGACGATGAAATTATTTCTAACGAAGCATTCACGTGTTCTTATTCTATGAACCTAAACGTCCCATTTTGCGATGAAAATCATACATTATGTCTAAAACGCAAGTAGTAGTAATAGTAGTAGTATAGCTAGTTTATCATTTCAATAAAGTGAATAAAATTGAATTTTGGAGATGCTTTGATACTTTATTCTAGCATTGCGTGAGGGCACAGCAATGGTTTAGTATGGGGGAGTGATGAGACTGCTTTTATACATGGTCTCATCGTCCAAAACGGGCTTAAAATACATAAAATATCATTAAATATACCAAATATATGCTCGTGTTTGTTACTTGTGTATTTTTATGTACGGATATTGAGAAAATGGCAAAAGATCACAAGAATCAATCAAAAACGAACACGGGAAACGAAGCCGCACAATGAACCGGACCCAAGTTTGGATTTTACAAAAATGCCCTTGAAGAATTGAAGATTGGCAACTTTAGTCCCTCAACTTTTGAAGATTAACACTTTATACCCCTCAAATATTCAAAATTATGAATAGGGTCCCTAAAGTTTGAAGACATTACAAGAACAGCCCTTGAAGAATGCCAAAATTACACTTGATGTCCTTGTTAAGAGTATGGAAAGTTTATGTGCCAGAAATGACAAAAGCTGAAACTTAAAATCAAAGGAAAAGATGTTTGATGCCATTTAATACAACTTGAAGAAGACAAAGAACCTTGGGGGCCATTTTTGCCAAGACAGCCAAACCCCCACCACCACTCAGACTTTTCCACGTCACAACAACCCACCCATTAACCCATTTACCCATATCCTACCCACTACCAAACCCACCAACTCGGTTTTATTTTAAAAACGTGGTCAACCAGTCAACCTTTCCCACTTATTTCCCACCATAACACTTATTTAAAAACATTTTTTACCAAAAATGGATTAAACACTTCTCTTAATCACCTATAAACCCTAACCCAACCCAGACCTAATTGACTTTAATACAAAGGGGTTTTGCCCCTTTTTGTCCAGATCCTTGATTGAACACTTTCTCACCAAAACCCACTTCACAAACCACCACAAGACACACCCATGTGTCTTGTGGGACCCTCCCCTGCAACATCACTTTCCCCCAATTCCCACACCCGACCAGTTTAACATCCCAGATCACACTCCTTGGTCCCCAAGCTAAATTTAACGTCCAATATCATTCAACAAGAGCTGGCAACATCACATGGGCATCTTGACCAAAATTCAGTCAAAAGAACAAGGGCAAATTTGGATTTTCAGGCATTAGGGTTTTCAAGTTTATTATTTCTTTATTGTAGCTTCTAGTTAGTTCCATTAGCTAGTATAAGTATGAGTGGCCTGTCACTCATACATTTTGTTCCAGTTTTTTTTAGCAAATCCTTGTAATGCCTTTTTAAATTAATATAAAGTTTGGTATTTTCAAAGAAATTGTAATTCCTTTTATTTTATTTTTAAAAGTTTGGTATTGGGTTGCTAGAATCTCTGAGTTCCATTTGATATTGTGAACACTTGTGTGTTTTGAGGTTTTTCAAAAGTTTTTCAAAGGTTTTAAATTTGGTTCAAATTTCAGAAATCAAACTCCTTTGAAGTGAAAGTGGAAAAGGAGTTTGATATTGTCAGTTTGAACTTGTATAAAGCTTGTTAAGTTTCAAAGGTTATTTGGTTTCATAAGTTTAAAGGTTTTAAGTAAAATCAGAAAGTTATATTTGTGCTTGTGTTTTCCATTTTTTCAGCAGGTTTAAGAGCTTTTGTTGCTGTTAAAGGTCCAGCTCAGGTCCGGACCTGAAAGGAGTTGACTTGGCAGTCACTAAGGGTCCTGGATGTAGGACCCTTGAGGTAGTCTATTGTTTCCTATTTCATTTTTCATTTTTCTGAAAATCATGTGATTTTTGTGAAGATTTGATGCAAGTTGTTAAGAGTGTGTTTAAGTGATAGGATATTGCTTTTTTGGTATATTGTACATGATTAGACTGTTTAAATTCAGTTTGGATTTGATTTGTAAGCATTTACTGTGTCAAAAATCAGTTTCATAGTTTAAAGGGGTGTTTGGATCTGCTTGTTAACTGAGATTTTTGAAAAGTTTTTGAAGTTTAAACCTGCTTAGAAATACTTCATAAGGTATTAATAGGTTGCTTGTCACATAAGTTTTCAGTTTGGTGTTGATTTTAAACAGGTTTGTATGAAAAATATTTTGTTTATAGGTTAAAAATCTTTTAAATCATCATTGTGCATGATTTGAGTGGAATTTGTGCATCAAGTCTTGTAGTCTGTTGGATTAAAGGCTAACTTAGGATTGGGTATAGTTTGTATACCATTTTGTGAGTTTATGTGTAAGATTTGAGCTACTGAAATCCATCTTGTGTGCACATTGTATCAGCAAAATACCCCCACAGACCTCATAAGCATATCAGCAACCTTAAGTTGCCTTTTTCTCTTGATTGTGTGCTAAGTGTTTGATTGTTTTGTGTTTATTTGACTCCCTACACTCCAACTGAGTGTAGGGGTGCCATTTTGTCCAACAAAAACGCCACAATGTCCAAAATCAAGCTCCTCTTGATTCCTTTGCACAAGTGAAGAAAGTAAAAAGTCCTTTGTGTTCTTGAAAAGAGAACTGGGCACGTTTTGGTTTCTTTTTTATTTAATCTTTGTTGAAATTTGATTTGGTTTGTGTTTTTGAGTATAAAGGATCAACAAGTTTGGTTTTTAAAAGTTTAAAAAGAAAAAAAAAAAATATCAAAAAGGACGTGGCCAGGACTCGAACCTGCGCCACTCCTCTCACAACACACACTCCTTACCGCTGCCCTAGGGTCATTGACTGGTAAGAGTTTGCATAGTCAAATATATAAGGTGTGATTGTTTGTGCTTATTTAATATAAGCCGTGACTGTTTTAGCTTATTTTAGCTTATTCATTAAGCTTAATTGCACTAGATCATTTTTCCTAGGTTCTTATTAGTATTTTAGACTTTTCTGTTTTAAAAGTTTATTTTTCCCTTTATTAATTTATTTATTAGGATTATTTTTAGTTTAATTTTTAGAAAGTAGATTAAAAATAGTAAAAAGCATTTTAAAAATCCAGAAAAATAGTTTTTAGTTTTTATTTAAGTTATTTGAGGTTTACATCCAAAAAAGTTTTCAAAAAGTCTTATTTTTAATTTTATTTGATTTTAGGTTTTTTTAACAACTTTAAAATTTAATATAAAATTAAATATAAGGTTTTAGGAACTTTTGATTGCATTTCTGTTTTAGTTACATTATTTAAGATTTTTAGTAATTTTTTAGAATTTATTTATAAACTTTTTATTTTTTTGATTATTTTAATATTATTTTATTCCCAAAAATAGAAAGTTGTTTTTTCTACTTTTTTTCATTTTTCCTAGGTTATAGACATTAAATTAGGAACTTTGTAACTTTTCAAATATTTTTTAGGTTTTTCATTTAATTTTTAGAATTAATTTAAGATTTAATAGATTTTAGTAGTTTTTAAGTAATTAAAAATAGTTTAATTTGGTTTTAAAATTTTTAAAAAATATTTTTTAGCTTAATTAGGTCATTTTTGAGGTTTACAAACTCTAAAATCTTGTTTAGGGCTTTTTAATAATTAATTGTGATTTTTAGGGCTTTAATTAGCATTAAAAAGTCATTATTTAATTAATTAAAAGGTTTTAGCAAGTTTGGATTTTTTGTAAACTCTTAGAATTTTATTGTGTATTTTTAGTAATTTTTAGGAATTTTTAGGTTAAAATTTTAATTTTTGTAGTTTTACGGTTTTACGTTTACGCCTTTTTCGTCTTAGCTCGATCCGTTTTCGTAACCGTCTTTTCTTTCCTTTCTCATTTCTCATTTCTTTTCTTCTTAATAAAATCAAACATCATTAATCAATTCATTACACAACACACTAGCCTCCTCGAGAACGAACTCACTTCATTGGGTCATAACTTGTGGTTTTCCTAAATCACTCGTTAATGCTTGCCCTATGTTACCTTCCTTTTCCTAAAGGGGTAAAAATACAATTATCAAGAGCCTTGGCTTCAACCCATTTAGTAACGTAGTCAACGGCTACGAGGATGTACTTGTTCCCTTTGGATGATGGAAATGGCCCCATAAAGTCGATGCCCCATACATCAAAGATTTCACATTCTTGTATGAAATTTTGAGGCATCTCATCTTTATGTGTGATCTTGCCTTGGCGATGGCAAGCATCACAATATTTAACCATATCGTGAGCGTCACGATAAATGGTCGGCCAATAGAAACCAGAGTCGAATACTTTCTTCGCGGTGTAATTAGGACCAAAGTGACCACCGGTGGGTCCTTTATGGCAAGCATCAAGGATTTGAACCGCTGCCGTCCCATTAACACATCGACGAATAATCAGATCCGCACATTGTTTGAAAAGGTAAGGGTCGTCCCAGAAATAATGTTCAATATCTTTAAATAAGTTTTTCTTTTGTTGGGACGTGAGCCCTTCCTTGAGAATCCCACCCGCTAAGTAGTTTGCAATATCCGCAAACCACGGGGTGTCATCGAGATTAGAGTTGATAGACATTAAGGCCTCAAGGGGAAAAGAGTCATTGATCTCTTTGTTCGGATGATCCCCTTGATAAGGATCCTCAAGTCTACTAAGATGATCCACGGCTAGGTTTTCAGCTCACTTTTTGTCACGAATTTCAATGTTGAATTCTTGAAGGAGAAAAACCCAACGAAGAAGTCTTGGCTTAGAATCTTGCTTAGTCATCAAGTACTTCCACGCGGAATGATCGGTATACATGATGGTGGTAGAAAGGACAAGATAGGGGCGGAATTTTTCAAAAGCATAGACAACAGCTAAAAGCTCTTTTTCGGTTGTAGTATAATGCAATTGAGCCCCCGTCATTGTCTTG
Organism: Glebionis coronaria; assembly: GCA_025667525.1. Taxonomy (NCBI): domain Eukaryota; kingdom Viridiplantae; phylum Streptophyta; class Magnoliopsida; order Asterales; family Asteraceae; genus Glebionis; species Glebionis coronaria. The sequence goes on from CM046880.1 coordinate 241,749,717, forward strand.
CTAGCATAGTGGATTGGTTAGAAGTGTTTGTTCACTCTTTGGCCCAAAACCGCTCCAATAGCAAAGTCGCTAGCATCACACATCAACTCAAAAGGTAGCTCCCAATTAGGGGTGAACAAGACGGGTGCCTTAGTCAGCTTATCCTTAAGCAAGTTGAAGGCTTCAAGACACTCTTTGTAAAAGATGAAAGGAGTATCTTTTTCCAAGAGGTGGGTCATCGGGCGAGCGATTTTAGAATAATCTTGGATGAATCGACGATAGAAGCCCGCATGACAGAGGAAACTTCTCCCACCCTTCACGGTTGAAGGTGGAGGCAATTTAGCAATAACATCGACCTTAGCACAGTCCACTTCAAGACCGGATTTGGAGATTTTGTGTCCTAGCACGATGCCCTCTTTTACCATGAAATGGCATTTTCCCAATTTAGAACAAGGCGAGTGTCTTCACACCGCTTAAGCATGCGTTCTAAATTGGCAAGGCAAGCAGAGAAAGAATCGCCATAAACCGAGAAATCATCCATGAAGACTTCCATAGTTTCTTCAACCATGTCATGGAAGATAGCCATCATATACCTTTGGAAAGTCCCAGGAGCATTGCATAAGCCGAAAGGCATGCGTTTGTAAGCAAATGTTCCATACGAACAAGTGAATGTGGTTTTCTCTTGGTCTTTGGGTCGATGGGAATTTGGAAATACCCGAAGAAACCGTCTAAAAAGCATTAATAGTCATTCCCTGCTAGACGTTCAAGCATTTGGTCCATGAAAGGAAGGGGAAAATGATCCTTTCTCGTAGCATCATTGAGTTTGTGGTAGTCTATACAAACTATCCACCTTGTAACGAGACGAGTATGAATCAACTCGTTTTTTTCGTTGGGAAAAACGGTGATTCCGCCTTTCTTAGGCACACAATGGACGGGACTAACCCACGGTGAATCCGAGATAGGATAGATCATTCCCGCATCAAGAAGTTTGATAACCTCTTTTTTGATTACGTCATGGATCTTAGGATTCACCCTTCGTTGGCTTTGAATAGTGGGTTTAAAGTCGTCCTCCATGAGAATTTTGTGTGTGCAGAAGTGAGGATCAATTCCACGAATATCAGAGATCTTCCAAGCAATCGCTTTCTTGTGATTCTTCAGCACGACGATAAGTCGGGATTTTTCTTCTTCTTTCAATTCCTTAGCGATGATGACCGGTAAAGTCTTGTTGTCCTCAAGGAAAACGTACTCGAGATGAGACGGAAGATCCTTAAGCTCTAAATCCGGAGGATTTTCGATGGACGGCGTAGTCAATTTTGGATCATCGGTAGAAATATACTTAGGAGATGGTGGAGGAGTTTGGTCCTCATTGAGAAGTTTCTCAATGGTACGAATGTCTTCATCCCAATCGGTGAGAGAACCATCATACTTAAGATCGAGAGGACCCAAACTAGCTTCAAAATCATCTAAGTCACTTTCTCCAAAAGGAGTCAATGACGGAGCCATTGAGGCAACGGTCTCAACATTGGGTAGAGAAGAAGAACCACTTTTACAAGCGTCTTTGAAATGTTCTTCACAAGCTTCATCAAGAACATCAATGAAATTAACACTCTCATTTTCTGAAGGCTGCTTAGAAAGTTTACCCATGTTGAAGACGATTTTATCGTCACCAACTCTCATGATTAATTCGCCTGCGGCTACATCAATGAGAGTGTGACCGGTCCTCAGAAATGGACGTCCAACGATTAATGGAACACGGGGGTCCATCTCGTAGTCAACGACAACAAAATCCGCCGGGAAGGTGAATTTGTCAACTCCAACGAAGACGTCTTCAGCTATCCCCATAGGATAAGCAACCGTACGGTTAGCTAATTCCAAAGTCATTCGTGTGAGGACTAGCTCGGGGAGAGATAATTGCTTCCAAACACTTAATGGCATTAAGTTAATACTAGCACCTAGATCGGCTAGGGCCATGCAATTCTCTACTCCCAGGAAGTTGCAAGGAATCAAGAAACGACCCTGATCACCAAGCTTGGTTGGTAATTTCCTTAAGAGCACTGCGGAGCAGTTCTCATTAAGTTGGGTCTGAGCGATATCGAGAAGTTTCTCCTTATCACTGAGAAGATCTTTAAACATTTTAGCATATTTGGGCATGTGAGCGAGAGCCTCAGCAAAGGAGATATTGAAATTCAGTTGTTTGAACATTTTAAGAAAGTTCGAAACCTGGATATCATCCTTGTTCTTCAATTTCTCTTTCCTCAACCTCGAAGGATAAGGTATATTGGGTTGAGATGAAGGCTTTGGGATAGAATTCGCACTCACATCCTTGGGTGGTGGAGGGGTAGAAGGAGAAGGTGGTGGAATAGAAGATGGAGGATTCGGAGAAGGAGACTCGTTTTCCTTTGTCACAATCACCGGTGTAGGTGCAAGAAGCTCGGGTTCCTTTAAACCTTTTCCACTATGAGTGGTGATTGCTTTCATCTCCCCTCTTGGATTAGCAACGGTATTACTCGGAAGAGAACCCAATCCAGAGGCTTGATTACTAGGGAAGAAACTAGACATCATATTCCTCAAGTCATTCGTTTGACTTGCCAAAGTGTTTCGCATATCAGCCCGAAGATCATTTTCTTGCTTAACCATATCTGCTTTCATGTTGGCCATTTCCCGCTGGAGATTTTGCACGATCACATCATTAGTCCTCATGTAGGTTTCAACATCTTGGTGTAAGGCTGTTTGTTGGTTGAGAGGAGGAGCATGGTAGGCGGGTGGTTGATAAGCAGGTTGTTGGTAAACTTGGTTGTTTCTTTGAGGTGGATATGGGTTTCTTTGGTTTTGATATTGATTTGGAGTTGGAGCACGTGGTTGGTTTTGAGTGTTGCGATTGAGGTTGTTTGGGTTTTGTGGGGGAAAACTAGGTGGTGAAAGAAAGTTGTTTGAGCGATAGCTAAGCAGGTTGCGGTCACCTTGAGGACGTGCTTGATAGCCTCCCGTAGCATAGGTACCGTTGGCGGCATACACATTTTCCGAATTGTCGTGAGTCGAAGGACAATCGGTGTATGAGTGAGATCCCCCGCATATATCACATGAATGGCTCAAAACATTAGCTTGGGCATTGAATTGTTTGGCATTGTTGGTAGTTTGTAAAGCAAGCGATTCCACAAGCGAAGTAAGCTTATCAATTCTTTTGTCGGAATCACTAGTACTAGCACTTGCTACATTAGTTCTAACACTCTTGGTTTGAACTCTAGATTTGTTCTCAATGATATCCCAAGCAGCATTAGAAGACTTAACCAAAATATTACCCCCCGAAGCACTGTTTAGTGAATCTTGGTCATTCATGCTTAAACCATTGTAAAAAGTATTGATTTGATGTACTTTTGTTTGACCATGTTGTGGACACTTTCTTAAAATTTCCTTAAAACGGTCCCAAGATTCACTAAAAGACTCACCATACTTTTGTTCAAAGGTAATAATTTCATTCCGCAAAGCGGTAGTACGTGAGGGTGAGAAAAAGTAGTTGATAAACTTAGTCTCTAAATCTGTCCACGTAAGAATACTTTGTGGCGGTTCCTGATCAAGCCAATTACGGGCTTGTCCCTCTAAGGAGAAAGGAAAAAGTTGCAAGCGAATCACTTCTTGTGATACCCCATTGTACTTAACCGTATTGGTAGCTGAAGAAACCTTTTAATGTGGTCATGAGGATCATCAAGTGAGCGTCCCAAGAAGGGTTGAGCAGAGACCATTTGTATAAAGCCAGATTTGAGTTCAAAGTTGTTGGCTCCAATCTCAGGAATGACAATTGCATCGGTGTTGCCTTCTACGTGCGATTGCAAAAGCTCGATCATTGGTTGATTGTCCATGGTGACAATTGGTTGAATAATGACTTCGGCTTGAGCTACTCTCTTCTTACGAGCACGAGTACGCATGCACACCTACAAAAGGATTAGAAAAATAGAAAGGGAATATTTTTGGTTTTTATGGTTTTTCAATTTTTTTGTATTTTTGAAGATTTTATATTTTTTAGGATTTTTGAAATTTTTAAAGCAAGGAAAATAACGTTCAAAGATGAATGGATCCCAAAATCCAATGCGTCTCTCACTAAAAACCTTTAATCTTAACGAAACGAGCCGGCAGCGGCGCCATTTAATACAAAGCTTTTGGCTACGTATAAAATATTATCGTCCGAATCTCTTCGAATTGACTATTGGTTCAAAGTGCGACTCAATTGTTCTTGGTGGAAACGAAAATGGTTTGGTTGATTATCTATTTTTAAACTAATGGCAAATAATGAGTGTCGTTGAGTAAAGTAGAAGTTTAAAGATTATATTAAGGTAACGAGTAAAAAGTAAATGATTGAAAACTTAAAGAGAAATACTTGAAAACTTTATAAACCTAACACTTGAAAACTTTGCAACACTAATCGGAATATGCCAAAAGAGAATGATCGGAATATGAGAAAAGATCACCAATCGGAATGTTGGAAAACAGGAGTGATCGGAATGTTGGAAAACAGCATCAATCGGAATATCAAAAAGAACCTAATCGGAATATCTTTAAAACACTAGCCAATCGGAATGTTACGAAAGGGGCCAGATCGGAATCTAAACAACTCTCTGCCTTCGGAATATATAAACCCTAATCCGATCACTACGATCGGAATAAGGGTGCTGGGTGGTGGTCGGAATAAGCTGATCGGAAAGGGGTTTAGACCCTTTCCGATTTAAATGGGATTCGAGATATAAGCTAGTAATAAGCTATTATGATAAGCTCACACCAAGACTACCCCGAACCAAAAGTGAAATATACTAAATAAGCACAATCAACAACTTATCCAAACATAAAATAAGCAAACCTTTAAATCAAATCATAAAAAGATGAACTTTTTAAGAAAACTTTTAAAAGTAAATAAGCTAAAAGAAACGAATAAGCCAATAAGCACAAGGAACTTAAAGCTCAATCGAATGAAAGATTATGTAGGAACAAAAAGATTAACTTTTTAAGCACAAAAACATCAAGATCAACACGGATTTAATGTATTACGCACCAAAGTTAATCTAAAATCAAGAAAGGTAGAAAGAGATTAAAGATTAAAAGCTTAACAAGAACTTGATTAATGAAATCAACAATACATAAAGGTTTAATCTTGAAAGATTAAAAGAAAGAAAGATGAAAACTTAGTGAGAGAAAGTTTAGAACTTTCTCTCTCTAAAACTAGAAAGAAAAGTGAAAAATGAAAACTAAAACTAAAAACTAACCCCCCTCCTAATGTGTATTAGGAGGGTATTTATAGGGAAAATGGAAGGAGTGCATGTGTTGCATCTTCTTTCTTTCTTTCTTCACGTCTTCTCGACTCGATTTAATTCTTTGTCTTTTCTCGACGTCGTCTCGGGATTTGAACTCGTCTTGATAATTTTCTTCTTTAATTTAGACTTGAGTTCTTCGACTTCATTAAATTTCCGTCTTTAGACTTGTTCTTCGATAAATCTTCAGAATAGGTCTTGGACTTCCGTTCTTTTTACGCTCTTGATCTTTTGACTTCGTCTTTTCCCATTTTCTTCGATAAAAGCCCGTGAAAGCCCGTGTTTTCTTCCTTTTTCATCTTGTGGTCCTAAAACACAATAAAAACACAAACCACGCATAATTCCGACTTTTACGACATAAATCACACGTTTTGGTCTCGTTATTATTAGAAATAAGTGGTAAAAGGATAAGTGTTTTCACACTTATTAGACACCAATTCATCTAAAACGGACAAGTATAGATAGGGTAGATCAGTGTGTACATTCGGGGTGTACTTTCTGATTTTATTTTGGACACGTAGTTCAATGTTTGTGTTGCGTGAGTTTGAGTATTCACCATCGGACATGGTAACTTACTCAAGTGCTTAGTCATTATATAAATGACTTAGCTACTGGTCCAAGTAAGGTTAAAGGATAGTTTGACTTGCGTTGACTTGGCGTCGTATAACGAGTCATTTTCAAGTGTTCAAGTGTTTTAACGTGTTGTGTTGGAATACATGGTTAGTATGAATTCATTTTATTCGTGTATATGGTTTAGAAACGTGTATACTTTGAAAAAATTTGAGTCATATTATATTTGGTACACATCGATATTCGAATTCGAGTCTTAACGCGCGCCTTGTTTTGATAGGTTGCGGTTTTCGTGTTTCCCCGGGCATCCATATCGTCAGTGATCGTCTACCACTACCGTTTCTACTCAGTTGCTGAGTACCGTGATTGACTTACCTCGTGGCTAAGGTGAGTTCATAGGCCCTTTTTACTTGTACGTGGTTTCTAAACACGGGGTGAGATTTTACATAGTGGAACACAACCAAATTAAAAACTGTATTGTTATCCAGAACTCATATGTTATTCTGAACGTGTATGCTTTACAGATGATTTCAATGGTATTATTGCTTTTAGACGTTGGCCTTGAGTTTCCTCTCCTATAATGAACCGTTAATTGTCCCGTATGCTTTGCGCTAAGCGCGAATGTTGTGGGTGGATCCATCGGGATTGACAATCCCCGTCCCGATTACTTTGACGCACTAATATTCGTTTATACTTGAGTATTTAGGCTGAATACTCCCTAGAGGAACTTACATTTGAGTTAAGCTTCGGTTCATGAGACTGAACAGCAATAATATGCATCGTGACTATGGACGTACATAGTTATCCCCCCATTACGTGTTTTACAAATTCTATTGTGTTCCACACGTTTACTGCTAAACCTATGAATATCACTCAACTTTGTGTTGACGATTTTACATGTTTAATCTCAGGTATTATTACTTAGCTTTGCTTGGATGGGAGCCCGCAGGATATTATTGCAGCTTGGAGATTTCTGTGATGCTTTTAAAAGACTGTTTTTAGTAAAAATTGTCAAGAGTTTATTCTATCTTTTGGGCAACTTTATGTTATAAATTGAGTCGAAATAATATAATTTTCCGCTTCTAAAACTTTGGGACCTATGTTTAAAAACTCTAACCTTTTATGATGTAATGTACATGTTTTTATTTCGTTAGCTTTGTATGAACTGTAATTCAATGTTTCTTGTACTATGACGTGTTACCCCTTCGTTGCCTAGTTGTTCCATGTAAGATGTTAGGGGTCTCACAGGTTACTCTTGTGTTTGGTTCTGAATCATTGTGGGTTAGTGTAGAAAATTGCATATCTTGTGTTTTAAAACCTCAATCTGAATCATGGCTTAGAACTAGTTAGTTTAGGTTGATGTGAGTTGAAACTTGGTCACCTAATAACTTGAGCTTAGGACTAAGGCTGAGAAGTGAAAAATTGTCAGTTTAAACCATTGGATAACTTGTTTTGATCATTTTAATCTCACCATAGTGTCTAGTGCATCAGCAATTGCCTTATCTACTTAACTAGTCATATCAGCAAGTCACATTGGCCTCATATTAGTTCTAATCTTGTGATTGATGTATGAAACCTGTTCAAATGCCTTGATTAGAGTAGAATATTGATTATTCTAGCTGTTGTATGCTTTTGGTAATCATTTGTTGGCTTAAACTTGCTTAATCACTTGCTATAATCATCAGACCTAGCTTATTCCATATCTGAGCACATTTTGAATTAACTATATCAATTGGGTGGGTGATTTGTGTTTTTACTGCTTGTTTGTGACTCCCTACAAATCACTGGTTGTAGGGGTGCCTTGCTTGTCCAAAAAAACCCACTAAATCAAGCTAAAAAGGGAATCATTGAATCATCAGTGGGAACTCCTTTCCCATTGAAGGTTACTACTGGTAGTTATAATTTGTAATCAGCTTATCAATAAGCTATTCTAGCTTATCCAAATGTGTAACAACTCTCTTTTTGTAATCAATCTTACTCATTTCATCTAATTAGCTAGTCTGGAAGTTTTAGCTTTTGGTTTTAAGGTTTGACTAGAAAACGATCTCCTTTGTCTTTTTCCAAAGTACTTATTAAATCATTCAGCTTAATTGTCTTTGCTTATTTGAAATTTTGTGATTGATTTGTCTTAATTAAGTCATTTAAAACATTTTGCAAGTTGAATCAGCTCTTGAATCAGCCTAGAACTAAAAAACGACTATTTTGTCGTTTTCTATAAAGAGCTTTGGCTTATTTCAGGCTTATTTATTGAGTTTTTTCAATATTTCTTCTTACAAACAACATTATAATCCCAAGAGAAGGATGTGTGTCAATTTTCAGCTTATGGCATTAGGTTATGGCTTAATGGGCTTAATGGCCCATTAAGAATAAGCTGGGTGTTTATTAAGCTGTGATAAGCTTACTTTCAACTTTTGGACCTTTAGAATTTTTTGTTTAAAATCCAATTTTAAGCTAAACTAGAGATTTTGGGCTAATTTGGTTGACTTTTGTCTTATTGGGCCAAAAAGCCCATTAATTTGGATTGTTTTCATTTTAGGCCCATTTGGAGGCCCATTAGGGGAATTTAGGTCATTTCACTTTCATTTTCTGTTTATTTAGGTTAAAATAAGTTTGTTTGCAAGTTTTTAGAACTTTTTTATATATTTATAATTTTTAATATTATTTTAATATTTAAATTTTAGTTTTTTAATTATTTTAAATAGTTTTAATAGGTTTTAAATTTTGGGAAAAATACTTTTTAACTTAGGTAAAATATTTTTGAGGTTTACAAATTGAAAAATATTTGTTTGGGCTTTTTGTTGATTTATTTAATTATTAGGGCTTTAATTAGCATTTAAAAACTAAATATTAATTAAATAAAAGGTTTGAAAAAGTTTTGATTAATTGTAAACTCTTAGTTTATTTTTAGGAATTTTTGGTAATTTTTTGGTAATTTTTAGGTTAAATTTTTTATTCGTTACGTTTTTACGTTTTACGTCATTCGTCGTAGTTTAATTTTAATCGTAACCGTCATCATTTTTATTTTTCCTTTGTTCCATCAATATTAATCTCAAATTTAATCAACGTTAACACACAAATTAATCCTCCTTGAGAACAAACTCACAACACAAAGGGTCATAAGTGTTTACGTTTTCCTAAACGTACGCTTTATACTTACCGCTTTTACCTTGTTTTCCTAAACAAGTGTAATTTTACCCCAATCATTTTGGCGCCGCTACCGGGGAGGCGTGTTGTGTTTAAATTTTGAACAATTTTGTTTTTGATATTATCCATAAATAGTATTTGTGTGTTTAGCACTCTAAGCACACGTATCATTGGTTTTCGTAGTACTATATTATATTACGTATCACAATAAATCCACAATATCTACAAAAGCGTGAAAACGCAACCTTAATTGGGATTTCATCACTCAATTATTGTATTCGAATCTAAAGCAAAAGAAAAAGGCAAAAAATATAATTACTTTCAAGAAGCTTAATTTTGATTAACACAAACTATAAGGTGGGTATAAGGAGGTTGTATTTCACGACCTAAAGGAAAAAGGCTCTTAAGTGCTTCGCGCCGCCTCGTTTCCTCCGCTTGGTTGTGCGTGTTTTGAGAAAAAGGGCTAATCGAGGGTTTGTCGCCCAAAGTATTACTTACGTATTATATATTTGATCGGTTTCAAAGATTAAACCCTCTTGAACGTTTTGGTGTTCTACCAACGTTCTAAAGTCGTCGAAGGCGTTCAATCAACGTGATTGTTTTCATTCCTTGAGGCTCCTTTAATCGAGAAATTTATTCGAGGAGAGATTTGTAGATTTTGGTCTACGTAATTCACAAAAAATCCAAAAAAAGTAAAAACAATTAAAAACACAAATTTTTTTTGAAAAACATAAAAACACCACAAAGAATCTTCTTTGCTCACCCCACATTGTACGTTACGTTTATGCAAACCAACAATCAAGCAAAATGTGCACGTAAAAATCGTAATCGAAAGGAAACAACACCAACCCTTTCTAGTGAAGAATCTCCAATTGACGAACCCGTTATAGAACAAGAAGTCACCATGCCTAATCGTACTATGATGGAGTTGCTTCAAGCACCCAACAAGGGTTATGGAGAAGCGATCGTGATTCCCGCTATCCTTGCGGATAATTTTGAGGTTAAAACGGGTTTATTGTCCATGATCCAAGCTAACAAGTTTCGTGGTGACGAAAAGGACAACCCTCATAACCACATTCGCCATTTCAATCGTCTTACGTCGACTTGCTAGTTTAAGGACGTCTCGAACGACTCGATTAAGATGATGCTTTTTTCCGTATTCCTTAGCGGGGCCCGCAAAAATTTGGTTAGAGATAGAGCCACCCAATTCTATATTGACGTAGAATGATCTCGTTTCGAAGTTCGTGAACCAATTTTTTCCGCCCTCTAAGACTACGCACTTGAAAAACGAGATTTCAAAGTTTTCGCAACATATTAACGAGAGTTTTTCAACGGCTTAGAATAGGTTTAAGGAAATGTTGCACGAATGTCCTCATCACGGTTTTTCAGCTTTCATCAAATCGATATGTTTTATAATGGATTGAATGATCATGAACGTGATTATCTTAATGCCGTCGTGGGTGCTAATTTTTTTTGTAAAACGGTCGAAGAAGCATTGGGGATTATTGAGAATAGGTCTAAAGTTTATTGCCTTGGTAGCACACTGAGTGTTAACATGGCTTCGTCTTCATCGTCACTTACCATTGATGCTCAACGAATTGAGGCTAATTTGGAAAACAAGATATTTGATAGGATTAAGGGATTGTTAAAAGAGTTTAAAGTTGGTGAACAACCCGCTCCCGCTACGGCTAAAATGGTTGAGGTTTCTTGTGTTTATTATGGTGGAGCTCATGATTTCTCCGAGTGCATTACCGCCAGTGGTAACACTTCGAGCGCCTACGCGGCCACGGGAATTTATCACCAAAACGGTCAAGTTACCCGCACTAATCAATTGACTCCACCGTGTTTTCCACCTAATCAAAACAATCAAAATGCTAATAACTATCGCAACAATCAAGGTGGTTACCAAGGCAATCAAAGGAACAATTATAAGGGTAATTACAACAACAATGGGGGGAATAGTAGTCAAGTGCAAAACCAAAATCAAAGTCGTAATTTTCAAAAGCCGAGTCAAGGATTTCAAAATGCTTACATTAAAGAGGTTCCAAATGACTTTTTGAATTACGCTACGGCAAATGAAAAAATTCTCGAGAATATCCAAGAGCAATCGGCTAGTCAAGCTAGGGAAACGGCTAAAAACACAAGGGAATTAGCAAATTTCGCTAAGGAAAATGCCAACATGAAAATTGAATTGAAAAATGATTCTAATTAAATTAGAGGTCAAAACAACAAAATCGAGCAAAGTCAATCTAGGCTTGAACAAAGGATAGACCAAAGTGTCGCTAATGCTATTTTGGAAGAAATTATGAGAACATAACCTCTACTTTGGGTGGTCTTCCTAGCAACACCATTTCAAACCCGAAGGGAGAGATGAAAGTGATTACCACACGTAGTGGTAAGACCTTTAAAGAGCCGACTCCTAAACCAATTACTCCTACTTATGAGAAAATTGAGGAAGAACCCGCGGTTGTGGTCGAAAAGGAGCAAATCTCAATCCCACGAAGTACCGCTCAAACCACTCTTACGGGCGACCCTTTACCAAGTTTGGAACCCGAGATTCCAAAGGCTACGCGTACGCCCCACTCAAAACCACCCTTTTCCTTCCACCCATCACCACCCTTGCCTTACCCATCGAGACTTCATAAGGAAAAATTGCAAGAACGTAACAATTATCATTTTGAGCTTTTTATAAAAATGTTTCGCGACTTGCATTTTAACATAAGTTCCGCCGATGCTTTAATTATGATGCATCGATTTGCCGCCAACTTTAAAAGTATGTTGAACAATAAGCAGAAATTGCAAAAATTGTCTAATTGTTCATCGGTTTTTCTTAACCGCATACCTCAAAAAGTCGGTGATCCCGTTAAAAATTTAATTCCGTGCGGTATTCAAGATATGAAAGAATGCTACGCCTTGTCCAATCTTGGTGCTAGTATTAATTTGATACCTCTTGAAATATTTAAGTCGCTCAATCTTCCTAATCTTACTCCTATGAAAATGTCCATCGAAATGGCCGATCATTCTACGACTCCCGCATGTGGGACGACCGAAGACGTTTTTGTGAAAGTGGGAAAGTTTTACTATTTGGTTGACTTTATCTTTGTCGATATTCCCACGGATCCTCAAATTCCTCTCATTTTAGGTCGTTCATTTTTAGATACGTCAAAAGCAATTATTGACGTACATGCTAGAAAAATCACTTTACGCTTCAATGACGAGGAACTTGTTATAGACGCACTTCAAAACTCTAAACTTTCTCATGTTTATTCTATCACGACTTTAAACCATGTTGATTTAATCGATGTCGTTTGCGAAGAATTTCCACAAGAAATTTTAGGTTTTATCGATGAAGCAAATAGTGGCAATCCCACTATGCTCGATCCAATCCTTGATAATTCGACACATTCGTTCACCCCATTTGAAGGAGGTGGTTTTACGTTGGAAGAATTTGACGTTCCTCGAACTTGTAACGAAGACCTCGACGACGATGAGGAATTTTCCATTATCAAGGATTTTCTTAACGATTTTCCATTTCCTCCGCCGGTGGAGGTTATGAGTATCGAGCCCACATCTTCAATCGAGAAACCACCAACCCTAGAATTGAAATATCTTCCTCCTCACCTCGAATACGTATTCTTGGAAGGAGACGATAAGTTGCCGGTTATTATTGCGAAAGATCTTTCCGGTGAAGAAAAAACCACACTTATTGATGTCTTAAAAGCTCACAAAGGGGCAATTGCGTGGAAACTCTCCGACATTAAGGGAATCGACCCTAAATTTTGTACGCACATAATTTTAATGGAGGAAGACTACAAACCCGCAATCCAATGTCAAAGAAGGGTAAACCCCAAAATTCACGACGTCATCAAAAAGGAAGTTCTTAAACTACTTGACGCGGGAATGATTTACCCTATATCCGATAGCCCTTAGGTGAGCCCAATCCATTGTGTCTCTAAAAAGGGACGAATAACCGTTGTGCCAAACGATAACAACGAGTTAATTCCAACTCGACTCATAACCGGTTGGAGGGTGTGTATTGACTATCGTAAGTTGAATGACGCCACTCGTAAAGACCATTTTCCCTTGCCCATCATGGATCAAATGTTGGAGCGTCTTGCGGAAAACGATTTCTATTGCTTTTTGGATGGTTTTTCCGGTTACTTCCAAATTCCCATCGACCCTCGTGATCAAGAAAAACTATGTTTACGTGCCATATGGAACGTTTTCCCATCGTAGAATGCCATTCAGACTTTGCGTTGCACCAGGAACTTTTCAACGGTGTATGATGGCTATTTTTCATGACATGATCGAGAAGACGATGGAAGTCTTTATGGATGACTTTTCCTGTTTGGTGATTCATTCACTTTATCTTTAGGAAATTTGGACAAAATGTTAAAACATTGTGAGGAAACCAACCTTGTGCTCAGTTGGGAAAAATGTCATTTTATGTGTAAATAAGGAATCGTCTTAGGGCACAAGGTCTCAAAAGCGGGGATTGAGGTAGACAAATCTAAGATAGACGTCATCGCCAAATTACCTCATCCCAAAACCGTCAAGGTAGTTAGGAGTTTCCTAGGCCACGCGGGCTTTTTTCGTTGATTCATTAAGGATTTTTCAAAGATATCTCGACCGATTACACGCCTTCTCGAAACAGATGCTCCTTTCGTCTTTAACGAGGATTGTGTACGAGACTTTGAAATCCTTAAAAGGAAACTAACCGAAGTTCCCATTCTTGTTGCTCCAAATTGGAACCTCCCCTTTGAGCTCATGTGTGATGCTAGTGATTACGCTATTGGGGCCATTTTGGGGCAACGTCATGCAAAACACTTCTTGCCTATTCACTATGCTAGAAAAACGATGACCGAGGCTCAACTTAAATACACCACAACAGAAAAAGAATTACTTTCAGTGGTGTATGCATTTGAGAAATTTCGACCTTACCTAGTTTTGACGAAAATAATAGTGTATACAGATCATTCGGCCATCAAGTTTCTCTTCTAAAAACAAGATGCTAAGCCGAGATTGCTTTGTTGGATTCTCCTCCTACAAGAATTTGATGTCACCATACTTGACAAAAAAGGAGCCAAGAATCTTGCGGCCGATCACCTCTCTCGAATGAAATATACTCACCAAAGTGTTTACGAGAACAAGGAAATCACCGAAACATTTCCTCTCGAGACACTTGGTGTAGTGAATTCTTAGGAAGACTCTTCTACCCCATGGTTTACGGACATCGTAATTACCATGCGGGGAATTTCATCATTAAGGGTATGACGACAGAACAAAAACAAAAATTCTTTCGTGACGTCAAGTTCTATTTTTGGGACGACCCTTATCTATTTCGGACTTGTGCGGATCAAATCATTCGATGTTGTGTGTTTGGCACCGAAGCTACTAATATCCTTAGAGCTTTTCACGAGGGACCCACGGGTGGTCACCATGGTGCTAATCTTACAGTTAAGAAGGTCTTTGATGTCGGGTTCTTTTGGCCTACTATTTACCGAGATGCGCACACACTAATCAAGTCGTGTGACTCGTGCCAACATCAAGGAAAAGCCTCACAAAATGATGAAATGCCACAAAATATCATCCAAGTGTGTGAGATCTTTGACGCGTGGGGCATTGATTTCATGGGACCGTTCCCATCATCCTGTGGTAATAAGTATATCCTTGTCGTCGTTAACTACCTATCTAAGTGGGTTGAAGCTAAGGCTTTGCCCACGAACGATACTCGTGTGGTAGTCAAGTTCTTGAAGCAATTGTTTTCTCGGTTTGGAACCCCTCGTGCTATCATAAGTGATCGTGGAACCCATTTTTGCAATGATCAATTTGAAAAGGTTTTAAAGAAATATAGGGTTACATATCGTCTTTCTACGGCTTATCACCCACAAACGAGTGGGAAAGTCGAGGTTTGAAACCGAGCATTGAAAAGGATTTTAGATAGGTTGATAGGAGAGAATCGACAATCTTGGTGGGATAAGCTTGACGATGCTTTATGGGCCTTTCGTACCGCCTATAAGACGCCCATTTGGTGCACTCCTTACAAGCTTGTGTATGGGAAGAATTGTCACTTGCCAATTGAACTCAAACACAAAGATTATTGGGCCCTAAAGCATTGTAACGATGACATGGAGACCGCGAGAAAACACCAAAAAATGCAATTAAATGAATTGGATGAATTAAGGGACATTGCTTATGAAAACTCATTGATTTATAAAGAAAAGAGTAAAAAGTTTCATGATTCTAAAATTAAAAACCGGGTTTTTAACGTTGGGGATCAAGTGTTGCTTTTTAACTCGAGATTGAAAATATTTTCTGGCAAGTTGAAATCCCGTTGGTAAGGACCATTCACAATCACCCAAGTATTTCCATATAGGACCATTGAGCTAGCTCAAAATGATGGTCCTAACTTTAAGGTGAATGGTCATAGGGATAAGCACTACTTTGGTGGGGAAGTCCCTTCTTTGGACGACTTCCACCAAGTCACTTTCCCCAATGATAATTAGTATTGAGAGGATCGAGTCGAGCTCATGAATCGGTAATCAAAAACGAGGTGCCTCGTGGGGGAGCTCCCATGTTTATCCGTGTACATATTATCGCTTTCTAACGTAGTTAATGTGAGGGGATTTGTGCCCTTCCAACCTTTGTTCCGTGGTTGTTTGTGAATTTTGGTTATTTAGATCATCATCTTCATGATTGGAGCATCTCGCGTTCGTTTTACGTGAGCCTCGATCGTTTTCTTTGAAGAATTTATCGATATCCAAATGATATATCCTTTGTTATTCTAACCTTAGGTCTTTTTAGCACACTTCAAAAACGTCTATAGATTTAATGGTTCTACCCTTTCCATATTAGATCCTAAGCATTCGATTACGTCTCTAGTATTGGGGTATCCCACCCTTAGACTCGAAACATTGAGGACAATGTTTAACTTTAGTATGGGTGGACGAATAGATACTAGACCTTGCTAAACCTTCACGCTTTACAAAGTTTATCTTTTTGCTTTTCGTTTTGTTAAGTGTTTAAGACACGAATGTAGATTTTCTGATGGTGAGAATAAGAGTAATTTTTTACTTGACCGTGTGAGTTGAGCACTTAGCTTCGATTCCTTAACTTTTTAGGATAAGTCTCTTAAATGAGACGAGAAATGATTGCGTGAATTATAAGTTACTATGCTAAACGTAGAATTCGCGATTCTTTGAAAAACTCATGTGTCCTAATTAGTTGCTTATTCTCCCTTCGCTTGTATATAATTTTGCTAATAAATATTGACTTAGCAGTTTAATGTTAATTGTTGGTTTCTAATTTTTTCTAGTAGCTTCCATGTAATTAAATTGGGAAAATATTTGAGAATCGTCAGCGTCACGGTTTTGAAGTATTGGCACCCGGAATAATCGAAAGCTTCACCCAATAATAATTTTAAGTGCTCACTCACCTAAATCAAGCAAAAAATCAAAGCTCACAAGGCCGAAAAATCTATGCAAAATTGAAAGTGAAAGCCTTAAACTTTGAAGCTTTAAAGATCCAAAATTATGTTTTACGTTGAGGATATACGTCTTTGGCCATAATAAACACCTCATGGCGAGGTTAAATAAATGGCAAGGCAAGACCGAAGCCCAAAAAGTGGAGGTAAACCTATGATAATAAGGCCCATCCGGTAGGAGGCGTATAAAAGTTTTGGTAATAAGTCTCATGTTCAAAAGCGTTCTAAAACCGTGTTTATCGAATCTCACTTGTTGACTTAAGTTTTTGACATCGTTGTCTGTTAGGGGAGGTTATTAATTTAATGGTTTTGGGACACCGTTTCGTTTATATTTTTAGACCTTAATCTCTATTATCGCATAAGTCAACAATATATCATCATGATCATTAAGACAAAAATAAAATATAAGAGATACCAATTAGGATTAAGGGAGTATAAGTACATGAGTAGAGCATATGAGTAGTGTTAGCATTACTAACTTATAATGACAATGATCTTGTTACACGCTTAGCATGGAATTGGGTGAAAATCGAGGACGATGAATTTATCTCTATGAGGCACTCAAATGTTCTTATTGTATGAACCTAAACGTCCCATTTTGCGATGAAAATCATACATTATGTCTAAAACGATAGTAATAGTAGTGTAGTAAGTTTACCTTTCAATAAAAGTCGATAAAAATGAATTTTGGAGATGCTAAGATACTTTATTCTAGCATTGCGTGAGGGCACGACAATGGTTTAGAATGGGGGAGTGATGAGACTGCTTTTATACATGGTCTCATCGTCCAAAACGGGCTTAAAATGGTAAAAATATCATAAAAAGTGCTATAAATATGCTTGTATTTGCTCAATGTGTATTTTAGGTACGGATATCGAGAAAATGACAAAATATAACAAGAATCAATGCAAAAACGAACACGGGAAAAGAAGCCGCACAATGAACCGGACCTAAGTGTTGACTCTCCAAGAAAAAGTCCTTGAAGAATTGAAGATGTACAAGAAAGGTCTTTCATCACTGAAGAAATGACACTATATACCCTTGTATATTCATAATTATAAGTTTGGTCCCTAAAGTTTGTCAAAGGTACAAAAAGGACCCTCAACTTTAAAGAATTGGCAAGAATGGTCCCTACAAAATGAAGACTTGTCACTTTTAGTCCTCCACAAAGTCAATCTTACAAGTGAAGACCTTAAAGTTTTAAGAATAGTCCTTTAAAGCCCTTCAAGAATCAAGTAATGGCAAAATATACCCTTGATTATACTTTGTAAAAGTTTATGTGGCCAAAGTATAAATTTTGAAACTTCTTTACAAAAGTAAATCTGCCAAAGTTGGATTTGCAAACAAGATGGAAAGAGAGGGGCTAAACCTGGGAGACATGCAAACTTACCTTAACCAACCAGCTGCTGCCACATCATCCCACTAACACCCCTCCACCAATCACATTCACGCATCATGCCACCTCACCATCCCACTAACTAATTTATATAATCAGTTTTAAAACTAATTATTAAAACACTAAGCATGGCGCCAAATATCAACTTTTCCCCTAAACTCGATTAAACCCACATCTGCTTAACCTTCATACCTCATAAACCCTAATCACTAATATCCTTTAAACGAAAGGGGTTTTGTTTGATTAACTCTAGATTAGTAATTCACCTTTTCCTAATCCTAACCCCACTCTCAAAGATGCTGCCAACTCACCCATATTGTCACATGAGCCCTCCCCTACTACACTTTTGGGAAGAAGACAAACCATTGACAGAGAATCAACGCCCCACATCATGTGCTTTATTCCTACGCTTATTTGGACGTCCAAGATTGATTCTGAAGTTGCCAAACCACATGGGATTTTCACATGAAGCTTAAACCGTTTTCAAAAAGGGGCATCAAACAAGCATATTCGAATTTTCTCAAGGGCAGTTCTGGAAACTTAGCAACTAGGGTTTTTAGAATTTCAAGGATTGTACCCCTCTATATAAAGGGACGTAGTTTAGCTTTAGTGCTTGTTATTTGTTTTTTCTAAATTTGGTCACAACATTGTAAATCATCTTTTCTTTGAATGAGAAATTGAGTATTGTTTGTTGACAAAGAAAGCCAAGTCCCTTAATGATTCTTGTTATTGTTTACCTGTTTTGAATTCGTCTCAAAAGTTGTTACTTAGTTTTAAGCATTGGTGTTTCAAAGTTTTCCAAAATCCTAGATTTTCTTCAAGAATCTAGTTCAAACATTAAGTATTCTTAAACCCTAGATTGATCATCTCACCCTGATAAGAAGATTATCAAGGTGAAGTGAAATCTTTGGCTTGGGAAAGCTTAACTTGTGGGGCTAAAGCTCTTTGAAGAAAAAATCTTTTTACTTTTCCATTTTCCTTATAAAACTGTCATCACCTTCTTTGTAGATCTTAGCATGTGTTGTTAAAAGCTTGTTCTTGTTTAAGCTAGAACATAAGCTACAAATTCGGGGGTGTGGATGGTACATCCCTAAGGTTTGCCAATTTCCCATTTTCTTTCTCTATTTTCTGTTAAATTGCATGAGACATGATTTTTGGTTGTATGCTTTATGCTATGAAATCTATACTTGTTATCTGATTATTGCATTAGAAAGATCTTAATCAAGTGTTTAATTCATATGTTATTGATTTTTAAAACAAAAGTCTTTGAAAAATTTTGGAAATCAGTTTTAAAAGGGTGTTTGGGATTACATGTTTTGTGAGTTATAATGGAAACCAAGTAGGTATTAAAGGTTACTCTTGTGTTTGGTTCTGAATCATTGTGGTTTAGTGTAGAAAATTGCATATCTTGTGTTTTAAAACCTCAATCTGAATCATGGCTTAGAACTAGTTAGCTTTAGGTTGATGTGAGTTGAAACTTGGTCACACAGTAACTTGAGCTTAGGACTAAGGATGAGAAGTGAAAAATTGTGAGTTTGAACCATTATAAAAAGAGAGTTGTTGCACGTTTGAAATTGGGCTAATTTGGTTGACTTTTGTCTTATTGGGCCAAAAAGCCCATTAATTTGGACTGTTTTCACTTTAGACCCATTAGGGGTATTCAGGTCATTTTACTTTCATTTTCTGTTTATTTAGGTTAAAATAAGTTAGTTTGCAAGTTTTTAGAACTTTTTTATAAATTTTGAATTTTTAATATTATTTTAATATTTCATTTTTAGTTTTTTAATTATTTTAAATAGTTTTAATAGGTTCTAAATTTTGGAAAAATACTTTTTAGCTTAAGTAAAATATTTTTGAGGTTTACAAATTGAAAAATCTTTGTTTGGGCTTTTTGTTAATTTATTTGATTTTTAGGGCTTTAATTAGCATTTAAAAATTAAATACTAATTAAATAAAAGTTTTGAAAAAGTTCTGATAATTTGTAAACTCTTAGTTTATTTTTAGGAATTCTTTGGAATTTTTTGGAATTTTTAGGTTAAATTTTTAATTTCGTCACGTTTTTACGTTTTACACATTCGTCGTAGTTTAATTTTAATCGTAACCGTCATTATTTTTATTTTTCCTTTGTTCCATCAATATTAATCTCAAATTTAATCAAGTTTAAAACACACATTAATCCTCCTCGAGAACGATCTCACAACACAAAGGGTCATAAGTGTTTACGTTTTCCTAAACGTACGCTTAATACTTACCGCTTTTACCTTGTTTCATAAACAAGTGTAATTTTACCACAATCTAGGTTCTATTTTTTTAGGATTTTTTCATTTGTCAAAAAATCGTAACCCTAATAAATAAAACGCTGTGGTGCCTAGCTAGCTCCACGGCTTGTTCTTGTGCATATTATGTCTTTTATGTGTACTTAGGATTATTTTTGTTTATATTCTTAAGTGTTATTTATTTTTCATATGCATTCATTCAGCGGTACATGTACTATTCGTTTCCATGAGAAGCAAGAGGATTAAGTGAACCTAATAATTCAACTTGTCGCATAAGAGGGATGCAACCCCCGCTACGCGGATCATGAATCATTACTAGACACCTTATTCACAAGATGTTGTAATAAGTTTCCACATGTCGTCCTTATAAAGTGCCAGATATGATAAAGACACACGGTGCACGTCTAGTAAATTATAGACTTGGTTTTTTATTGTAAAGACGTGATAAATCACGCATGGATATTTAATCCAATGGATACACAATTATCTAAATGAAAAATACTAAGTTTCAAATAAACACATCAAAGTGCCGTGAACGCTCACGACCAAAGTAGTTACAATAAAACTGTTGTACAAAAATATAATCAAGTGTTTGAATGCCGTGGACATCCACGGACGAATATTAAATTACATAAGTTATTGTTTGTTACAAAGTTTGACAAGTTAATGGGGTAGCATTGATTCTCAAGCTTTTTCTGACGCTGCGCTAGGGACTCAATGGATGATCCTTCTTGTGTAGCATGGCTCTCTGCTAGTAAGGTCATGCGATGCATGGTCGGGGCCATCACGGGCACTCCGTCAGACCTGGGAAGGTGGGCGGATCCTGCAGTAGGGCGCGACATGTAATGCGACACCCTTTCTTTTTTAAGGCGTGGTCCACGTTAGCCTTAACAGCTTCCTCCAAGCTTCTTTCTCCCTTGAGGGCCCATGGGTTCTCGGACGGAGGATTATCTGCATAGATGGGCACAGTAAGTTGGGAATTGAAATCCGCTTCTACGGACAAGTGCTCCATGATCATGTCGATAGGTGCGTCCTTTATCGCCTCGATCTTGTCCAGCAAGGGGTACTCGATTTGGTCCAGGACCGTCATGGACACAGTCATCTTATCTTCAGCATCCGGCTTGTGGTATGCATGATCTTTGATGTCCTTACCCTGGCTTATCCACTCAGATGCGGCTACAAGCCTCTCGTACCTACCGCGGTCAATACCGTCCGACACAACATCAGCGAATGGCTTGGACAATTCAGGAGACTCTACAATTTTGTTCACGGCCAATATCAGGTCAGATCCTATCATCTACCTGCGGACGGTGATGGCTGTGAGCAGGTGAGGGTATGACTCCTCATCAAAGTCCACAACCATGGCATCCAGCCTTGTGTCCATCTCCCCAAGTCGCTCATCCACGACCTTCTCATGCTCAACCCTATAGTACACAAAGGCCGAGGCCAGCTGCTCCTTACTCTTCACTATTAGGCGTAGCTCATCGTGCTCCTTGGTGAGGGCAGTCGCGTCCTTTATTAGCAATTGAGCATGTGCCTCTGCTGCTGCTACCTGTTTGTATAAAATTTAATGGTTATTTTGCAAGTCTTATATTTTTCTATAGGAGAAGTAAGTGTGATGGGGGGCGTACCTTGTCATGAAGAGCTTGGGCCTCGGTTTCTAACTCTTCAACGCGGCATTCACGGGCGGCGGCATAGCTTACATGCTCCTTTATGGTCGCCTCGACCATAGATAGATCCGCCTGCAGGGTAGAAAGGTTTGCTCATGTTTTTCTACTAACTTTTCCCTACGGTCAATCTTCCTATCTGCGCTCCTTATATGACGTAGGTCCGTTTCAAAGCGGTGGTGCAGGGTCGCACTGACAGTCATCTGGTGCGTCGTGGCCACATTGAATTGATCAAGAAGATCTCCGTGGGTAAGCGCATTCAGGTCCTGAGCCAGGCTAGGAGGTGTTAGGTGATTAACAAATTCCTTACACTCCTCCTCCATCTCTAGCCTAGTCAGCTCGGACAAATTCCATGTCGGGAAGAGGCGGGGTGCTAGGCCCCTCAGATTGGGGCTCCTATAAAGAGGTGGGAGGAGGAGTTAGTGGATTTTCTTGCATCGCGGGCGATGGTTGTTTATCGGCATTCTCCTCATGCGACACGACCGTAGGCTCCACCCTGTTATTTAATGAATTTATCAGTATTTATGCTTATACTTGCAAAAAAAAAGGGAAAAACAAAACACAAAACACTTACATTGGTGTTATTAGTGGTGTAGTGTTGGCGGGGGATACGACACTCACCGGCGTAACATTTTCACACCGTCGTGGACACCTGTTCCTCTTTCACGGCGGGTGGGGGCATGGGGTTGCTTTTGGGGCGCGGTGGTGTTGCTGCTTTCCTGGTATGAGGAGTGGTCTTTGCGTAGCCTCTTGGCAGGCGCGTTGAAGGACCGCACCTCTACTTCCACCTCCTTCACGAGCTTCCTTTTCGCTTTTCGTTTCTTTGGGGTAGGCCTTGGCTACACCGAGGGGCCTGTCTCATTGGCTACCTCCTCCTCACCAATATCATCAAACATCTGCTCAACATCCTCTAATAGATTTTCGATATTATCATCTTGATTTTATTGATGAGAGGTGGTGGTGTTTTGGGTCGTGCCGGTTGGACCGTCCAGTAGTGGCGCGCTACCATCCTCATTGTAAAAATCCAGAGGCGACTTATCGATCTTCGTGTTTCCCATGTCGGACTACGGCTCTGGCACTTCCTCAAGAAGGACGATCAAGTTTTCGGTGGCAACCAGTAGAGGGGGCTCGCCCTCGCGTAGTGGCTGCACGCCTTCGGCGACCTTTTTTGGGTCTCCTTGGCGTAGAAGTCCGAATAGTCTCATCTCTGCGGACACATGCACACAAATATGTTAGTTCGATTGTAAGCATGATATATATGTGTATTGAAAATAAAAACACCCACCCTGTCTACGGTCGGTCAAGAAGATAGGATATTTGTCCTCCCTGCTGTAGTAGTTACGGCTGATGCCTACCAAGCACAAAAAATTCTCTGGCATGCCTTTGTGGAAGTTTATACGATTGGTATCTAATGACATGACATCCCTACTACTGTATGTGTTTTTGGGGGGTGGATAATCTACACTGACTGTGGTTTTTAACACAAACCGGGTGGGGAATACCTTAGAATCTACAAATAAGTAATGGTCGTACCAGTTTTTTAACGAGTCTAAGGCCTTATTATAACACATGGGTGTGTTGCCCGGAAGTTTTTTAAACAACAGCCAACCGTTGACCATTTGTTGTATATAGAAAACCCTAAAGAGAGGTACGGTGGGAGTTATGTTACATGTATGGCATGTAATCTCAAACTGGTTGGTCTTACACGGTCCTATACAATGGAGTTGGGTTAGGTGGAAATCGTAGTATGTTAGGATCTCTAAAAGAACCTAGACAGCGGGATATGATAGTTAGTCGAGTCAAAAAGGCGCGTGTATACACCTATTTTCCCAAATGGAGTGTCCGTGATAGCTTCATCATCACCCGGATAGGTGGGATGTACGCTTTCAGGTATGTAGTAGTCAGAGCAAAAATCTAGGAATTTATCCGGGGACATAACGTTGAGCACGGTCGTGATAGTGGGGTTATCTTTCACCATGTTTATAAATATATGGAGAAGGGCGCAGTGATCTAACCTGGTGTTACGAATTTCCGTGAAATGAAAGTAGAAGGAATGAAGGAAATTGCAACAATGGTGGAAGATAATATGAACTGTGTGTGTGCACAGTCACACACACTGCTATTTATAGGGTTGCCTCAGGTTACGAGGCTGGCCAGATGATTGCCACGTGTAATCCACTACGCCCATCCAACGGATGGGATTCATGGCACAGATGAAACGTTAGAGGGACCCACGGGTCACCTCATAACAGTTTTACGTTGCTCAAGAGTAGACCTGTCTAGTGCAATTTTGTAGAGATACACCCGAACCGTGACTACCATTAATGCCATCATTAATGTTGTCCCGATCGGCAGTATTTATGGTGCGGCTATTTTTGTAAAGACAGTATAAGAGACATTGGTTAGTCTAGAGGTTACGCCTACGGCCGTAACAACTAGACTGGGGGACATGATGACGTATAGTCCCAAACCGGGTCATGAACCCGACCCACGGGTACTACCCGTATCCGGCCCATTACTAATGGGTTGGATTAATGTTCTTTGGGCTTACAGGCTTCGAATGAAAAGTGGTCGCATAGATATGTGCGGCCCACGGCCCGACACAGCCGGTACAGGGTTAGAGAAAATCACAATCTAATTAGGATTAGGATTTACCCTAAAGTGGAGGATTTACACTAACCATAATTAGAAGATAGCAATCAAGCTAATTATGGTACTTATCCTTTGCTTGGGGCCGAAGCATTGGTAACAACCCATTATGGTTTTACCGCCTATATAAGGAACCCACAAGGGTTCCACAAAGGTATCGGATTCTTCATACTCTCACTCTACATCCGATTACTAGCCCTAAAACCGATTACATACTCTCACGTTGGAGTCTAATCGTGGGATACATTCCCACGGTAAGCCTAACAGCGTCTTACTTTTAGTGTGCAAGATCCCAACTAGAAGTTTACTTGGTGCAGGAGCCGGAGCCCAAGCATCCGAATTGAGCCTAATTCGGGTCAAGCTAGGATCATCCAACTTTTGTATCAACAATCACATACCACAAACAAATGTCAAGGTAAGGATGCCAGAACAAGCACATAGTCAAGTAATGATCAAAATAATGCTCAACAGGGCGTGTGGAAGTTCAAAAACGTACCTTAGCGCCAAAATGCATCCCATGTCTTCTAAGGACCATGGCAACACCCAAACATGACCAAAGTGAGTACTAAGTATTCAAGGACTAGTATCACTTACACCATTCTTGATATCATCATCCTAATATGTTGAAAATCAAAGGAGATGAGTCTTCTACAAGTGCAAGTAACTCAATCCACAATCAAGTTAATGATTAGTCTTCATGAGTACCTACACAAAGAAAGATGCAAACTAGTAGATACATTTCAAGAGTAAATCTAAAATATATATAAGCTACTAAACAAGATATGATGCTAGATTTATGAATTAAAAGGTGTATTTTTAATGAAAAATAGTTTTGACCAAAGGGAAACTTTAGTACAATGAACCCTTTTAATTTGAGGAGAAAATGGATTGATCTAAGTTTTAAAGCACAATATACTTTAAAGATCTTGAGTGACCATCGCTCTGATACCAATTGTAGAAACTAGAAGGGAGGGGGGGGTGAATAGTTTCTTTCAGTTATAGTCCTAATAAAAATTCTTTCAATTAGGTTTATCAAAAATTATATTTTACTTGAAAACTAGTTTCATAGTTCTTAGGTTCAATTCTAATGCAATAAAAATATCTAGTGACAATGAAATGTAAAGAAATAATGAAAACATAAGTAAAGAGTAACTAAAGAAGCAGCCTAAAGAATGACACCAAGATTTATAGTGGTTCGGAAACGAAGCTCTATCCTCGTTCCTACTCCACTCCTTGAGTACACCTTACTCGAGATTTACACTATATCCACAAGCTCCCTTCTTGGCGGAGAAAACCTTACAACGTCGCTGATGAGACTGTAATTATACATAGTCTCATCGTCCAAATCAGGCTTAGAACGCTTAAAATATCATCAAAATACCCAAAAATGTGCTTGTGTTTGTTCATTGTGTATTTTAGGTACGGATATCGTGAATTCAGCAAAAGATCAAAGGAATCAAGCAAAAACTAACACGGGAAACGAAGCCGCACAATGAACCGGGCCCAAGAATGAAATTTCCAAAAATGACCTTGAAGTATTGAAGAATTGGCAAGAATGGTCCCTCTACTCTTGAAGACTTGACATTTTATACCCTTGCAAAACTCATAATTGCATTTGGGTCCCTAAAATATTGATTATATACAAGTTTGGTCCTTGAAGATTGGATTTATTACACTATTGGTCCTTATACAAAGTTTGAAACTAAGGTGGGCCAAATTCAGCAAGTTGTCCAAACATTTTATAAAAGGAAAAAGGAGTTGTTAGCTATTTATAACAATGTAGCATCTTTATGGGAATTGGGGGGCCATTCCTGTCCAGACAAGAAACCTTCACCATCCAACCAAAGCTTGCCACGTCACCCACTTTCACCTTTCACCCAATCAACAACCTCCACATCCTCCACCCCCTCCACGTCTGCTTTCCACCAACAGTTAATAAACTCAATTAGTTTATTAATTAATTTTCCCACTAAAACACTTATTTAAATTTAACCCTTCCCTAAAACGGATTAAACCACCCCCTTAGCAACCCATACACCCTAAAAATTAACAGGGTTAATTACCCCCAAATCAAAGGGTTTTTCACCTATTTTTTCCAGATCATTGATTAATCCCACACTAAACCCAACCCACCAACAAACTTCCTCCCCCGTGACTCCCCATGGCCCACTCAATGTCCCCTGCCCCTCCATATTTGGTAAAAAGAGAATCACAACAGCTAATCAACGATTCCAAGCCAAAACTTGGTCCCAAAGTTTGGAATAGACGCCCAAGATCATCTCAGCAAGCTGTCATTCACATGATACCATAAGACCAATTCAAATTCAGTTGACCAAAGAGCAGAATTGTATTTTCATCAATTAGGGCTTTAGCTTTGTATTATTTTATTCAAGTAGACTAGAACTTTCTGTATTGTAGTATAAATAGGACGACTTGTGTCCTATTTATTTTTGTTCCAGAATTTGTAACTTTTTTTTACTTAATGAATATTTAGCGTATTTTGTTCAAATATTACAAGTTTTGAGTTCCATTTTATCATTATTGCAATTTAGTCTAAACTTGTTTTTAAATTCGTGTTTTATTCTGTTTCATTAAAAAATATCATGTTCAAGATTTTTATCAAAAGTTTTTAAGATTTTCAAAATTTTCAAATCAAGATTATGTGGAAGTGAAAGTGGAAATATGAGATTGGTTTGTCTATTCTGATTTGTTTTTTTTAGTATTGGGTAAAAGGTTTCAGAAAGTTGGATTTCAAGTTTTTTTAGAAAGTCTTTATTTTTTTAACAGTTTACTGTAGCAAAAGCTACAAGCCAAAAGCTTGTAGCCTTTGCTACTTGGAGTTTGTTTATTGCTTGTTGTGGTTGTGCAGGAAGAAGGCTCTCATACAAGACCATAATCCACTCATTCTTTTCCATCTTCAGTTCTTGTTGAAGATATTGTTTAGCCCTAGGTCCCTTGTGGATTCTACCAGCAGGGTACTCTCTACATGTTGTCTATAGCACACATCAGCTCTAAAAAGATCAAGTAGAAGGCATCAGCAGGTAGCTATTGGCTTGAACCCTGCTTGCTCTTTTTTGTGTGAATTTGTGGATTATTGATAAAGTGTTGATATACCTGTTTTTGTTATTTGTTTATGATTGTTAAAGTTTTTTATGCATGCTAGAATAGGTTGTGATTTGATTCAACTTGATTTGCATATATTTGGTTTGTAAAAACCCATTTCTGAAATATAAGAGGGTGTTTGGGTTCGTAAGTTAGACCAAGTGATTGACACTCACTTGGCTTAAAAACAGCTCAAACAGTCTCCTTTGGTCAGCTTTAGGTATTTTGGACATTTAGTTTGCAGGAGAATAGGATTTTAAAAGGTTTGCTTGATAAATTTTGGCAAAACTGCTTAGAAAATCAGTAACTCTTTTATCTGCCTTGTTTTAGTATAACTTGCCTTGAAATCTTGTGGACTGTTAGATAATAGGTCAATCTAGGGTTTTAGATAGCTTGTATGTTATTTGGTTAGGATTTGTGCAAGTTTTGAAGCATTGAAATTCGTTTTTGTGCAAAGTAATTTAGGTTACTGTTCATCAGAAACCTACATGCTATATCAGTAACTATAGTTGCCTCTTTGTGTGTGATTTTTGTGAACAACCTGCCTGTTTTCTTGTTTATGTGACTCCCCAGAACCCAACTGGTTGTGGGGGTGCCTTTGGATCCAAAAGAAACAAAAAATCAAGTAAGATATAAGCACATTTGTGCCCAGACCTTGAATTTGCACTATCAGTGGGAACTGAGTTCCCCCTGCTAGTTAGATTATTGGTACTGCTTTGCTAGAAAACAAAACAAGTCACATGTCACTATCAGTTTTTCATATTTTTTGTCTTTAGTGAGCTAAAATAGGAATTAGGACTTGATTTAAGTTTCATTATTTTTCTTATTTTATTTTTGATTTTTCTGTCCAATTTATTTTTTAGTTACTGTTCATATCTTATTTTTTAGATTTAATAGCTTTTTAAATTACTTTTTAATTTTCTGTTTTTGTATTTTAGTGACAAAAACTTATATTTTTTAGTTTTAAACATTTTCATAGACTTAGAAAAACATTTTAAGATTTTTGGTTTAAAAATATTTTACTGTTCACATTTTTAATTAATTTTTAGAATTAATTTAGTTTAATTATTAACAGTTTTGTCCTTTAGTGAATTTTTTTACTTTTTTCAAAATTTTTTATTTTTCTACTGTTCATTGGAATAAATTAGGATTTTTAAAATTGTCAAATTATTTTTAGCAATATTTTATTATTTTTTATGATTATTTTAGTTTAAAGATAGTTTTTAGTGATTTAAAAATAGAAAAATAGTTTTGAAAATTTAGGAAAATTACTTTTTAGTCTTTAAGTAATATAAGTGAGTTATTAGTTCAATAAAATAATATTTTAGGCTTTTACTTAGTTATATTTAATTTTAGGGCTTTAATTAGCATTTAAAATTGAATGTTTAATTAATAAAAGGTTTTAAAATTTATTTATTGGATTTTTATTCTTATTTATATTATTTTAGACTTAGTTTAAACTTTTAATTAATTTTTAGGTTTAATTTTTAATTTTGTTGCGTTTTATGTAATTACGTCATCGTTTTACGTCAATACGTCGTAGTGTAATCGTAGTCGTAGCTCGTCTTTACTTTTTCTCTTCTAAACCAAAAACGTCACTAATCTAAACCTTGATTTTATACATTGGCACATTAATCCACACACCTCCTTCGAGAACGAACTCGCATTTATTCGGTTTTACGTTTTTCCTAAAGCGTAAGACTTAATACTTGCCACTCATATACGTTTTTCCTAAAACGTGTACGATTTACCTACATCAATTTTTGGCGCCGCTGCCGGGGAGGTGTTTTTAGTGTGCCATTATTATTATCGTGTTTGTGTGAGTAGTGCGTTTTTGCTTTTCATTTTTGGAAAGCGTAAATAACGTATATACTCATTTTTGTTATTTTTCCTTATTATATTATAGTATCCAAATAAAACGTGTTTAGTTTTCCTAAACTAAACAGACAACAATCTTTTTACTATATTGTAGATATCCCATTATCGTTTTCGTTTTTCTTGTGAATATATTACTATATTGTACTTACGTAGAACAATAATTATACAAGTACTCCAAAAGCATGAAAACGCAACCTTGATTTGGGATTTCATCACTCGATCATTGTATTCGAATCCAAAGCAAAAGTTTAAAGGCAAAATAGATAATTACTTTCGTGAGGCTTAATTTCAATTAACACAAACTATAAGGTGGGTATAAGGCGGTTATATTTCACGACCTAAGGGAAAAAGGCTATTAAGTGCTTAGCGCCGCCTCGTTTCCCCCGCTTGCTTGTGCGTGTTTTGAGAAAGAAGGCTAATCGAGGGTTTGCCGCCCAAGTATTATCTACGTATATTATATTTGCTTGTTTTCAAGATTAAACCCTCTTGAACGTTTTGGTGTTCCACCAACGTTCTAAAGTCATCGAGAACGTTCACTCCACGTGATCGTTTTCATTCTTTGAGGCTCCTTTAATCGAGAAGATCGATTCGAGGAGAGATTTGTAGATTTGTGTCTACGTAATACATTCAAAAATCCAAAATTTTTTTTGAAAAACAATCAAAAACCAAAAAAATTGAAAAATCAAAAAACCCCAAAAAGAATCTTCTTTGCTACCACCCATTCTACGCTTAGTGCATGCGCACTCGATCGAAGGATTATTCCAATTCTAGCGAAGCTTCGAATCGACGCAATTGTAATCGAAGGAATCGACGACGTAGACGAGATTTAGAAACCTACGTTCCTAATATCGTTGTTGAAGAAACCTTAGACGAGATGGCCGACAATCGTTCGATGATGGAATTGCTCCAAGCGCCCACCGAGGGTTAAGGAGACGCGATCGTAATTCCCGCTATCGAAGCGGAGAATTTTGAGATTAAGAGCGGAATGCTTTCGTTGATTCAAGCTACGAAGTTTCGAGGTCGTGAAGTCGATAATCCTCACGACCATATTCGGAATTTTGATCGTCTTTTAGCCACAAGCAAGTTTAAGAACGTTGACACCGATGTCGTCAAGCTTATGCTTTTTCCTTACCCGCTCGATGGTGCCGCCAAGGATTGGTACGAGAAAGAGCCACCTAATTCGATAACTACGTGGAAGGATCTCGTCTCCAAGTTCGTTAATTATTTTTCCCACCGTCTAAGACAACGTTTTTCAAAAATGAAATTACGAAATTTGAGAAAAAACCGAATGAATCTTTTAGAGACGCGTGGGATCGTTTTAAGGAATTGCTTAGGCAATGTCCTAACCATGGTTTTTCCGAGTTGCACCAAATCGATACGTTTTACAACGGTCTTAATTTTCAAGAAAAAGATTCGTTAAATTCCGCCGCCGGTGGCAACTTTTTGTGTAAGACTCCGAAAGATGCATTGATAATTATCGAAAACCGATCCAAGGTTTACCAACTCCGCAACGCACTGAGTGTTGCCAATGTGGCCAATGTTAGTAGTTCTAATCGCGACATTGAGAGAGTTGATGCGAAAGTCGATAAGTTGACGAATGTGTTCACGTCTTTTCTCGTTGAGATGTAAAAGAAAGACGCTCCCGCTACGGTGAAAGCGGTTGAGGTTTCATGTACGTTTTGTGGTAGACCTCATAATTATTACGAGTGTGCGGCTACGGAAGGCCAAACATCGAATGTGAGTGCGTTAAATGGAAACAACAATTTTCAAAATCAAAATAACGCGGGTCCATCACAACAAGGCAATTATAACCAAGGCAACAATTTTTTGAATCAAAACCGAAACAATTTTCAAGGAAACAATCAACAAGGGAATTTTCAAAATCAAGGTTATAATCAAGGTCGTAATTTGAATTGGCAAAACCGAGATAACAACAACAACCAAAACTCGAGTTTTCAAAACAACAACAATCAAGGAAACAATTTTTCAAGTGGGAATCAAGGAAATTTTCAAAGAAGTAATCAAAACCAAGGGAACTTTAATTCAAATCAAAATAGTTCGTCAAACAATTTCCAAAATTACATGAAAATGAATGAGGCTAATATGAGACGATTAGAGGGAGAAATTGGTACTTTGAAAAACGACTTTACTAATACTTTGAAACTGCAAAACACGAAGATTGAGCAAGGACAAATTGACATTAAAAAGATGTTTTCGGCCATTATGTACAAGTCCTCTGGTGCGTCATCAAGTTCGTTACTTATTGACACCGTTGCAAATCCGAAGGAACAATGTAAAGTCGCCTCGTCCCGTCAGAAAGGTCGTGTGATTACCCCTAACCTTGAAGGATTTCGAGTTGTTCCTTCTTCTCAACCCTCGACTTCTAAGACGTCTTATTGTTCTAAAGTCGATGGGGTGAACGTGGCGACCAAGTAAAAGAGTGCACACCCTCGTGTACCTCAAATTCCATCCACGGTTCAAAAAGAGAGCTTTATCGACCTTACCAAAGTAACCCTTGAAAAAACTTGTGCTTCAATCCTTCTTAAAAAACCCAAAAGGCGTATGCCGAGAAAGGAAGAGGATCCGGGCCAATTTCTATTACCTTGTCATTTTTCCGAGATTGAGGGATGTTTAGCCCTTGCCGATTTAGCTGCTAGCATCAATCTTATGCCTCATTCTCTATGGAAATTGATGAGATTGCTTTCACTTACCCCCACGAACATGAAAATCGAGCTTGCAAATTGTACTCCACTTAGACCAATTGGAATAGCCGAGGATGTCTATGTCAAAGTTGGAAAGTTTATTTTTCCCGCGGATTTCGTTATATCCGATTACGAGTGTGACCCTAAATGTCCCATTATTTTAGGCCGACCATTCTTATCGACGGCTCGAACCGTAATCGACGTTTACGAGGGGAGACTTACTATGAGATATGGGTATGACAAAATGGACTTTTTCGCTAGAAAATCCCAAGTGTTTAATGATAATGAAAAAACCGAGGTTTCAAAACCTAATGATTCAAATCCTAATGATTTCAAAATGTTCACTTTAGCGAAAAGAATGAGGCTTAATGCATGTTTTGAAAGAATTAAGAAAAACGGTTTTAAAGATGATGATTTTAATGATAAAGAATACGTGTACCTAATTCAAAAGGGTATGTGTAAATTTATGAACGAAAATTCACTTTGGGATGAATTCGATGAAACAAGTGAAACACCAATTTCGAAGGGCGACGTTAGTGCCATCACGACAATGACCAAAATGGACTCATCTTCACCACCTTCGAAGGACCACGTATTTGAGGCTTCAACTTCTAACTCCACCGAAGTGCCTCCTTTGCCTAGCCCAACACCCGTTGAGGCTAAAGGTTTTATCGACATCGATCCTATCGTCTTAGAAAAGTCACCTAAGCATAGTCATTCGACTTGTAAGACCATGGTTGTGAGTGCTCACATCGACTCTTTCATTGACGATGACGATGGCGATTTTGCCGAGATAGATCACGTACTTCGAAATCCACATGCAATTTTTGATTCTCCTAAAAAGAAACATGTGAAGTACGATGATTATGAGTTTGATCCCGAGATTGAGGAAATCATTGAACGAGAGCAAGCTCTTATGCCTTCACTTCCACCTACGAGTGAGGTCGATCTTTCCAAAATCGAGGATGAACTAAATGAGTTGGAACGTCTTATTTTCGATGACGAACCAACTCATGTGACCACCCAAAATCTAAATCTCGAGGAGTTACCTAATCAACACTCCTCAAATAAGAATTACGTTTACCACATTCATGAGGATTTAACTTATCAACAATCCCCACAAATGGATGATGGTTTCGTGCTTGATCGTGATCTTTTCGAGAGAGTTTCTAAGATACTCAATGAGGGGAATGACAAACCCTGGTTTGAGAAGCCTATCTTTGAAGAAGAAATCGATGAGATCGACGCTCATGAGGATGACGAGTATGTTGACCCCGAGGGGGCGGTGTTCTTTATTGAAAAATGTTTTGAGAACTTATATAATCCGCCACACCCTCCCACCAAAGACTTAAATGTGAGGATTTTTAGCGCGACTAATTTTGAATTTGACACGCCAAATATTTTCGACATTATCAAATCGGGTTTTCATAAAGAGTTTTTAAACGATGAAAAAGGAAAAGATTTTAAAAATGTTTTAAAAAATTTTTCTACATGTTTAACTCCGTCATCACCGTGTTATATGAGTGCTACCACCTCGTCTACTCCTTTTGACGATGGTTGGTGTGGATCTAGTGTGGGGGAAGCCCCTTATGTTCCCTCACATTTCTCCACCGAGGACGAGATTTACGATCCCGGAATCGCTTGTAAAGGGAAATCTCGGTCTTCCACCGATGCAATAAATGGTGTTGGAAATACGTTTTACGTATTAAGAAGGATCGGTCACTCCAACAATAGTCCATGTCATAGCTCGTAGTTTAGTTACTTACATTTATTAAACAAAGCCCAAAACCGAGCTCATGGATTGTATGGGCCGGCGGCCTAATGTAAACCCAAGTCCATCTCATGGGCTTGGGTACATAAATCCTCTCCTTTGATGGAGAGGGTGTGTGGTTATTCATTTTTTCATATAGTTCTTATAAGTTTCTCTCTCTAGAATTGTGTGTAATCCACCATCTCTCTATCTCTTTCTCTCTCTAAAACATAAGCAAGATTTACATATCTAACAAATGGTATCAAGAGCTTGGGATGAAATATAGGTTTGTTTTTAGTGTTGCGTATGTTGTAATAAACATTTAGTAGCTTCTTGATTTTTTTCTTGCCGATTCATCAAATTTTTTTGTGAATTTGATTGCGATTTCAAGCAGTATAACGTATTTAATCGTGTTATAGTGTTTTTGGTATCTTGGTTTTGGGTAAAACACAATCTTTCTTGGATCAAAAGTTCAAAAAGTTCTTGTTTTCGTCTTTCCGAATTTCAAGCTACCATCACCATCGGAAAGTATAAGTAAAAAGGGTTTTATCGCAATAACTATCACCATCGGAAAGTGACTGGTTCTACTTTGCGATACTTGGATTTCGATACTTATTCCGATCTGGACATTCCGATCGATCTTTGCGATCTGGGATGCCGACGGTTATAAGGAATTTTAAGTCTTTACTCTGCCTAATTTGAGTCAGCCATATTACGATCTGAATATTCCGACAGCACTTTGTGATCTGAGCATTCCGATAGAACTTTGTGATCTGATCATTCCGACTGGACTTTGCGATCTGAGCATTCCGACAGCTTTGCATTGCGATCTAAGCATTCCGATACCAGCAACATTCCGACAGTGTTACATTAAGATCTAAGCATTCCGATAGTAAGACATTCCGATCTGGACATTCCGATCTGGGTATTCCGACAGAAAGCAATATTCCGATAGAACTTGTTTTTGGATACTTAGTGGATTTCTTCTATTTTGCATTAAATTTGGTAATTTGGAAAATTTCAAAAGCAAACACACCACAACACAAAAACACTTAACCTTATTTCATTGTTCGATCAACTTTGTAAATCTTAACTTATTGAAATGGAGTACACATCTCTTACGGATAAGTCCATCCTCTCGGGTACGGATAATCGTCCACCAATGTTGGAGAAGTCTATGTACGAGGATTGGACTTCCCGAATGGAACTTTACATGTTGAACAAAGAGAATGGACATCTCATTTGGGCATCGGTGCTCAATGGACCATTAGATTATGGTACAGTGACGGAAGGTACGACTACTCGTCCTCGCACAACGGGTGAGTTGACTGGAGATATGAAGATTCAAGACAAATGTGATAAGTATGCTACAAATATCATTCTCCAAGCCCTTCCTCCAGATGTCTACAAACTCGTCAGCAAACACAAAGTTTCCAAAGAGTTATGGGATAGAATTCGGGTTCTAATGCAAGGCACCTCGTTAACTAAACAAGAACGAGAGTGTAAGCTTTATGATACTTTTGATAAGTTTGCCTATGTGCCAGGGGAGACTCTCAATGATTACTATCTGAGATTTACCCTATTGTTGAATGAGCTTAATATCTATGGCATGGCAATTCCTACCTTTCAATTGAACACCAAGTATTTGAACACTCTTCCTCCAGAATGGAAAAAAACGTGAGGGATGTTAAATTGGCTAAGGACTTGCATAACACCAATGTGAATCAACTTCAAGCTTTTCTTCAACAACACGAATGCCATGTGATCGAGGCTCGGTTGTCTACACCTCAAGTTCATGATCCACTTGCAATGTATGCTTCTCAACAAAACATGGCTTATACTTATCAACAACCATCATACTTGCAGCAGCCACCACCACACACCTATCAGCAACCACAGAAACCATCTTATCAACCATCGATGAGGCCATAGCAAGCATTTCAACCAAGTGTTCATCAACAATCTTTTCTACAGCAACCAACATATCAGACATCACCATCACAAGCCAACACTTCTCCAATCGGCTATACTCCTCAGCAAGGATATTTTCCATTAGAAGCACAACCAGCACAAGCTTTCTACTCTAATGAACTTCCACCAATCCAAGCATCGGTCTTTACTCCAAATGATACGCCAGCTGATGTTCTAAACCATCTCATTGCCTACTTGTCAAAACTTGTTGCAACTAGAGAATTTCAACCAACAAACAATCAGCTCCGCAACTCATCAAATCCTCGACAACAAGCCACTGTTCAAGATGGTCAAGTGACGGTGCAACCTATTCAGGGAAGGCAAAATTCATATGGACCTCCTACAAGGACTGGGAACAATCAAGCTGTGAATTCTCAAGCTAGTGGAAATGGAAGTCCTATTGGTCCTAAAAAGGTTGTGGCTTGCTACAATTGTCGAGGACAAGGTCATATGGCTAGGGAATGCACTCAGCCGAAAAGGAGGAGGGATGATGCATGGTTTCGTGAAAAGATGTATTTGGTTGATGCTCAGTCTAAGGGGAAGATTTTAGATTCAGAGGAGTTAGCATTTCTTGCAGACCCAGGGGAAGCAGATACTGAAGGCATTGCAGTCGTTTCCACTTCTAATGCAGCTTATCAAGCAGATGATCTTGACGCATATGATTCGGATTGTGATGACATTCACTCTGTCCAAGCTGCTCTCGTTGCTAATCTCTCTCACTACGGTTCTGATGTCGTAAGTGAGGTACCAACCACATCCAATAATATTAATGATAACCAACATCAAGTTAGGCATTAAAATGACAACCTCGAACAGCATTCGGGAACTAGTAACTCAAATAATGTGGTACCCAATCCTACACATTTGAGTGAACCTCAACCAAATGCTACGACGTGTATGGAATCTTATGCTCAACATGATTTGGTCATGGTGCCTAAACATATTATTGATCAAATGCATATGGCTCTCAGACAATCCGTAGATACGAATTCCACCCTAACTGCTGAGCTTGCGTTGCATAAAGAAAAGGTCAAAACTTTTGAAATGGTCCTTCAAGCAGAGAAAATAACATGTTCTGAATTTGACCAATTTCGTTTTGAAAAGATTGAACACTTGAAAGAAATAGAATCATTAAAATCTAATCTTTCCAATGAATTAAAAGCAAAAGAGTCGGTTGTCAATGATTTCCAGAAACTTAAAATGGATTTCGAAACTCTCGAGTCTAAAAAGTTTGAATCGGAAATTAATGCTACCAAACTTCTTAAATTCAAAGAACAACAACTTTTAAAACAATACGCTTCCACAGAAAAGGTTCATCTTTTAACTAAATCATTTAAAGAACTCGAACTTAAGTGTCTTCAAGATTTACCACCTAATCCCGGTTATGCAAAACAAGTTCGGGAATATATTCCGTGTCATTATGATATGACCCTAATTGGCAAATCGAAAGAAGCACCTTTTGTTCGTAGTACTGAGGAGACACAGTCACTTGCGGATGAAACTCATTCTAAAATGCTTTCCGAATTCCATACGATTGATTATGATAAGTATAACAAAGATCAATTGTCTAAAAAGACCCGCATTCGCTTACAAAAGGAATTAGCTGAATTGACAGTTCTTGTGCCCCAAAGTTTGTCAAATGAAAACCTTCTTAATACCTCCCCTACACTTGTCAAAACGGATTTAACAAAGTTAATTCCACCGGTAAGTAAGGCGTCCGTTAACTTAAATGCGATACACCAACACTTAGCCGATTTTAACAAGGTCATTTTGGAACGTACGACGGCTTCGGCCATAACGGAAGGTGAATGGAACTTTGAGCACACTAGAGCTGCATTTCGAGACGAAATTGTTCTGTTTGTAAAGAATGTTAAAGCTTGTCTTAGTACTCTTGATCAAGATTTGCTTTTGGAAATTGAAGAAGTTAGACGTGTTTTCAATGAAATGGATGATGCTTATGAAAACAGTTTACTTGAAATAGAACGGGTTTCACGCCAAAATGATCAGCTTCTGAAGCAAGTGATGTCTCATGATATAGTTTCTGTTTGTGTAAATAAAAGTGTTGATAATGATTCTATTGTGCATAATGTTGAATCTGTGGATAATTTGGTAGATAGTAATTGTCACGAATCTGACGCTGAATTTTTAAAGCTTCAAGATTCATATTCTTCGCTTTCAAAACGATTTGATGAGATTCAAACACATTGTATTTCGCTTGAATGCAAGCAACAATTTATTCAAGAAATCTTTGAAACGTCATTCGAAGGTGTTAATATCGATGATGCAAACTTTGAAAGAATTTTTGATTGAATTTACAATCAAAACAGCGTCAGCCAAGTGACAAAGTTTCTAAATCTTTGCCGATAGACATAGAGAAATCTAAGGAGCTTAACTGTGTGAACGTACTTGAGGCTGCTGAGAATTTTAAACTTAATCTAGATAATCGAGTTTCCAAGATTTTGTCCAAAGTTGATAACTTAAAACAGAAAAATACACGACTCTTCGATTCAGTAAAGCCCACATGTGCTAATACCACTGCACAGAATCAATCGTTGATTGAACAATTGAATCGAAAGTCGGTGGAAATATCTGATTTGAGGGAACAAATTTGTGACAAAAATCTGGTCTTGGCTGAGTTAAAGGAAACACTTCGTACTCTAAAAGGTAAGAATGTTGTGGATAACGCAGCCACTGTCTCAGCATCGTCCTCTAGTGGAATCAAAAGGAACCTTATAGCCGTTACACCATTTAATAAGGGCCCTAGGACTAAACCATCTCAAAATTTGGTCACTAAAGATAAGGCGGAATCAAAACCAGCTTCTAATATTCCCGTGTTGCCTTCTACAGGAGTAATCACCACTACTAAGGCTCAAAGATATAAGCTTAAAAGCAACAAGAAGAATGATAGGATCTTGCCCCCATCTAGTAGTCAAGTGAAGAAGAAAGTAGAAGCCCTTCCTAGGAATGTTATTTCTGTTTTGAATAAAAAGAATCATGTAGCTAAACCTAAAGGCTCTGCGGTTGTGCAG
This sequence comes from Glebionis coronaria, assembly GCA_025667525.1. NCBI lineage: Eukaryota > Viridiplantae > Streptophyta > Magnoliopsida > Asterales > Asteraceae > Glebionis > Glebionis coronaria. Next base: position 241,788,610 of record CM046880.1, read on the forward strand.
CATTCTAAGCCTACTGTGAATTCTAATTTAAAATGTTGGAATTGCAATGAATGTATGTTTTCTAGTCGTCATGATTCTTGCCTTATTGACCATGTGAATGAGATGCATGCCCAGAAAAATGGATTAGAATGGAAACCGACTGGGAAAGTGTTAACCCAAGTTGGTTGGATGTGGCGCCCCACTGGTAGAACTTTCACTATAGTAGGAAATGCTTGCCCTTTGACTAGGATCACTCCAACTAAAGCGAAGAAAGCGTGTCCTTTAATTAGGAGTACTAAGGCTACCAAAACACAAGCGTGTCCTTTAACTAGGAACACCGAAACTACCGTAGGAACCAAGTGCCCTTTAAATAGGTCTACTCCCACTGTAGTGCCGCGAATAATCCAAAACCTAAGAAAGTTGGAACAGTAAAACCTGTTAGTTCTAAGACTCACAATAGAAAACGCAGGAAATCTAAGGGTCACAAAAATGTTAGCAATTCTGATAATATTTTATCTGTATCTACTAACACTCCGGAACCAATAGTTTCCAATGCATTGTCTATTTTTTGTTGTTGAAAACAGGTGGTCCAATTTGTTCTCTGGTATTTGGACTCTGGTTGCTCCAAGCATATGACCGGAGATCGCTCTCAGCTCAGAAATTTCGTCAGCAAGTTTCTTGGTACGGTTCGATTTGGAAATGATCATATTGCAAAAATAATGGGTTACGGTGAATATCATATTGGGAATGTTATAATTTCAAGAGTGTATTACGTGGAAGGTCTTGGTCACAACTTGTTTTCTGTGGGACAATTTTGTGATGCAAACCTAGAAGTTGCTTTTCGAGAGCATACCTGCTTTATTCGTAATTTGGAAGGGGTTGATTTATTGAAAGGTACTCGAGGGAATAATTTGTATACTTTGTCTCTACAAGACATGATGGCCGCTTCTCCCGTATGTCTTCTCTCCAAAGCATCGAAGACTAAGTCATGGTTATGGCATCGACGGTTATCTCATCTTAACTTTGACGCTATTAATCACTTGGCGAAAAACGAACTTGTTCGTGGTCTTGCTAAACTATCATTTCACAAGGATCATTTGTGTTCCGCGTGTACAATGGGGAAAAGCACTAAGAAGTCTTACAAACCCAAGACTAAAGACACCAACCAAGAGAAACTTTATCTTTTGTATATGGATCTTTGTGGGCCAATGCGTGTTGAAAGTCTTAGTGGCAAAAAGTACATCCTCGTCATTGTCGATGATTACTCTCGGTTTACATGGGTGAAATTTCTTAAAGCAAAAAATGAGGCACCTAAATTCATCATCGGATTTCTCAAGATGATTCAAGTGCGTCTCAACACTACTGTCCGACGCATTCGTACAGATAATGGAATCGAATTTGTGAATCAAATTTTGCGTGATTATTATGAAGAAGTTGGCATTTATCATGAAACATCCGTTGCTGGCACTCCACAACAAAACGGTGTCGTTGAAAGACGAAATCGCACACTTATGGAAGCTGCTCGAACGATGTTAATTTACGCAAAGGCTCCATTGTTTTTATGGGAAGAAGCAGTATCTACCGCATTGTACACCCAAAAACGGTCACTAATTCGGAAACGCCATGGTAAAACACCTTATGAGCTTCTCCATGGAAGTACCAGATTTATCATATCTTCATGTATTTGGTTCTCTTTGCTATCCAAATAATGATGGTGACAATTTGGGAAAACTTCAACCAAAGGCTGATATTGGTATTTTCATTGGTTACACACCCGCAAAGAAGGCATACCTAATCTACAACCGTAATTCTCGCAAGATCCTTGAAACTATGAATGTTGATTTTGATGAGCTGACAGCAATGGCTTCTGAGCAAAGCAGCTCTGAACCCGCACTTCATGAAATGGGACCCAGTAACATTAGTTCTGGTCTTGTCCCAAACAACCCTACTTCATCATGATTTACACCACCTTCTAGGACTGAATGGGATACGTTGTTTCAACCGTTCTTTGATGAATTATTTACTCCTCCAAGTATTGTTGCTCTAGAACCTGAGGTAATATCTCCGGTAACCGAAGTTGTCGCTCCTGCAACCGAAGCACAATCAGATACGTCTGCACCTACAATTGGTCAAGATATACCATCAACGAGTAATTCTCAACCAACACCCGAACCAACTACCCATGTCATGCCTATTGATGATGAAGAGGATGATGATGATCACGATTTAGAATTTGCTCAAATGTGTGAACTTCCATTCTTTGGTGTACCTATTCCCGACCCTAATCAAGACGGGTCGTCCACCTCAGAGGAAGCTCCAACTACAGTTTACTCCAATCCACGGATTCGTGAACATGACAGCAAGTGGACAAAGGATCATCCGATAGATTATATTAGTGGTGACCCTAATCGTCCGGTATCCACACGAAGTCAGCTACAAGAAAATGCAATGTTTTGTCATTTTGATCCTTTTCTCACTGAAGTTGAACCTAAGACATGGCAACAAGCTTTTACTCAATCCTGTTGGATAGAAGCTATGTAAGAATAACTTAACGAATTCATACGTCTTGAAGTTTGGGAACTTGTCCCATGCCCGGATCAAGTGCAGTTACTCACTTTGAAATGGGTTTACAAGGTGAAACTCGACGAGTTAGGCGGAATATTGAAGATCAAAGCTAGACTTGTAGCTCGTGGATACAAGCAATTATTGGGCATCGACTTTATGGAATCATTTGCACCTGTTACCCGTTTGAAAGCTATTAGACTATTCCTCGCTTATGCAGCCCACATGAATATGATCGTCTATTAGATGGATGTGAAGACGGCATTTCTGAATGGTGAAATCAAGGAAGAGGTCTATGTACAACAGTCGGATGGTTTTGTGAATCCTAATTATCCTAATCATGTGTACAAGCTTAAGAAGGCTCTCTATGGGTTGAAGCAAGCTCCACGCGCATGGTATGATCTACTGTCACAATTCCTCATTACGCAAGGCTTCGCTAAAGGCAAGGTGGATCCCACGCTGTTCATTCAGAAACGAGGTAAAGATATGATTATGGTACAAATATATGTTGATGATATTATATTTGTAGCCTCGACCCAAACCTTATCGGATGAGTTTGGGACACTCATGTCTTCCAAGTTTAAGATGTCAATGATGGGCAAGGTATCATTCTTCTTAGGTCTTCAGATATCTCAGAGTCCTAGAGGTATCTTTATCAATCAATCCAAGTATGCCCTTGAATCGCTAAAGAAGTATAAGATGGAATCTTGCGACCCTGTGGATACTCCAATGGTGGAACGAACTAAGCTTGATGCAGATCCACATGGAGTTGCCGTTGATCCGACACTTTATCGTGGAATGATCGGTACTCTTCTGTATATCACAGCCAGTCGACCTGATCTTCAGTTTGCTATATGTATGTGTGCTCGGTATCAAACTCGACCTACTGAGTTACACTTAGCTACTGTGAAACGCATCTTTCGATATCTTAAAGGAACCATTAATTGGGGACTTTGGTATTCAAAGGACTCTTCGATTGCACTTTTGGCATATGCAGATGTGGATCACGCGGGTTGTCAAGACACAAGGCGTAGCACGAGTGGAACTTTGCAACTACTAGGAGATCGACTAATCAGTTGGGAATCGAAAAGGCAGAAAAGCGCTGCAATTTCAAGTACGAAAGCAGAATACATAGCTATGTCCAGTTGTTGTGCTCAAATTCTTTGGATGAGATCGCAATTAACCGACTATGGTCTAGGTTCAACAAAATTCGGATGTACTGCGACAACAAGAGTGCAATTGCCTTATGCTGCAACAATGTTCAATTCTTTCGGTCGAAGCATATTGACATTCGCTACCATTTCATCAAGGATCAAGTGGAAAATGGAGTAATAGAGCTTTATTTTTTCTGATCTGAGTATCAATTGGCGGATATTTTCACGAAGGCTTTAGATCTCGCTCGAATTGAATTTTTGGCCGACAAGCTAGGAATGAGAACTTTCTCGCCTAAGACTCTAAAGGAACTAGTAGATGAAGCGAAAGAATACTGGTGGTAAACTATTCTCCGTATCCTTGGTGATCATTTGTATATATTGTTTATATTTTTATCCACAAAAGAAAAATACAAAAATATAAAACCATATAAAAACCATAAAAATTGAAATCTAGAAAAATCCCAAAATATTTTTACTTTATTTTTCAAAGGCATGTCTTTTGGTACGATAATATTTATGGCCTTAGAAATGTTATTGACACGGTGTCATAAATAGAGTTCGTACAAAAGTTGTAAATATTTCATAAAACATGCCCTTATGGCTTGTAGTTATTTCTGACTGCAATCCGGTTTTCATACTAAAGCCAAGTATTTCTTATGAAAGCTTTGGCTAACAACGGGAATTAATTTTCTCGGGCAAGGTTTACTTTAAAACCTTGTAAGGGATCAAGTTTACTTTATAACTTGGTCTAACACAAATTTATGTACGCCTCAGTGCATTTATTTGTTAAAACAAGAGAAGTCTTGTTTTTATGAAGCTATCATCTCTACAATCATAACAATCTATAATTGGTATCTACATACTCGACGATGCGACTACTCAACCGACGAGTACAGCTCTTTCAATAGAACACGGGTCAACAATTGAGGGGGAGCAATTGTCAAGCATTCAGAATCTTTGATGCCGAATGTGCCTAGTTCACAAGTTGGTGTCAAGACAACAATACCAATCGTACATGTGGTGTCAAGAGATGACTTCAGACGTGAAGAGACGACCAACACTTGCCGACAAGAACCATTTGATCTTATCATGTGATGTTCTCATCTATCAGGTCCAACCTTGTCAATCCTTTTCTAAAATGGTGAATATGTGATCATGTTACAAATCGGTATCATATCTCATACGTTTGATATCATGAAGATAAAATGGACTTGCATTTTTCTTCCCAAAACCTTTGTTAAACCTTCATTAAATCAACTGATATTAAAAACATCGATTGGGTTAATATTTTTAATATGGGGGAGAAAATGTGATTTAATATAGGATCTTATCACAAATGGTTTGACTTAATGTGTTGGCTCATCCCGACATATGCGAAATGTTTTCGAATATCGTGGCATATGTTAAAGGGGAGCAAAATGGATTCTCTATATCAAAATGGATTTTCATGGTGACATATACTTACCCAAAACCCATTTATTTCACGACGATGAAGATTGTGGTGACATAAGGATGGTAGGATAGGTTAAGTCCAATGATTCTTCTAGAACCGGAGGAATCTTCACAAGGACACTCTATAGCTAGAAATAGTAGTCCTTAGGAAAGATGGAGAAAGATTGTGAACGTAGCTGAATGCCGACCAAGTACTTAAGTTAGCACTGGAACAATCACAACAAGGTGCTAGTGATGACGTATTGGTAAGCATTGAAGGGGTTGAAGAATGAAAAAGAATTTTAAAGATAAAGGGTGTAAAGAAAGAAGCCCTCCTTACAACTTTAGGCAGAAACTGGGTCAATACATATGCTATTAAGATCATTTTTAATGATTCTTGATATTGAAGATAGACATCATGGAACCAGTGATGCAATGCACAACCCATCCCAGCTAACTCAGATATCTCTTAAAATCTATTTGTTTTAATCACACGGAGACAACACATTATCTATTGATTTATTCACTCCGAATAAATTGGTATTGAAAAGGTGGCACTCCTTTCCAGCCTCCGATCCCTAAAATCCAAAGTGCACGATCGAGTCTAGAGCCATTTGAGATTATCAAATACCTCATTAGGACACACTTTCATAATTCCTTGCTTCTTCACACACTGTGAAAAGTAAGAAAGATTTAAAGAGTCTTACGCAAAATCTTCATGATCTTGCCTGAACATCCGAGTAATACGAAAGTATTTACAATGAAGATGGAAATCCTTCTTTAGCGAATACCAAAAAGCTCATGGTAGGTGACTTGTGCGATTCTTTATGAATCAAGCTTGTGATAACTGGAAAGCAACAGTGGTTTAATTCTTAACTGAATTTAAACACGTTCCAGGCCTCTACGCAATATCTTATTGATCTTGCCAGAACACTCAGAGTGATACCTTAGTGTTCACAGTGATGAGTGGAAATCCTTCTAGTGTTAACAGCACTTGGTAGGTAACTTGCAAGATTCAATATGAATCAAGCTCGTGACAACTGGAAAGCAACGATGGTGCGGTTCTTAATTGAATCAAACTTGTTTCAGGAATCAAAATTGACGGCTTCAATCATGCGGATAATTTTATCCAAATGATTCACTCTTTATGTTCGCAGTCAGCTTTGGACGGTCGAGTAAAGAGAACGGGTTTACCCGCGAAATCTTGTCAAGGAGATTTTTAATTAAATCTACCTGTCACAAGTACGATATTTTATATCGTCCAACGGTCTTCACCGACCGGAGGTAAAATGCTACCGAATTAGAATGAAATGTTCAAAGCCATTTCGTTCGTGTCTACTTATGTTGCGGCATTTGAAGATGGTGGCGTTGCGGGATCCAAGAAGAAGTCATCCCCGCATGCTTATACTTTATGCACTTAATACCTCATTTAATTCAAGAAAGTCTAAAAGTTAAGTCTTCCGCTGTATCGAACTCTGAAGCTTTCAAGAATTACTAAGGTATAAGTATGTGGGACATGAGGTCACGAAGAGGCGAAGATCACAAGTGATGGATGCACAAGATCAAGGCAAGAGATCAATTCTTAAAGATTGATGTCAAGATCACATCAACATGTTCACCAGAAAAGAAAAACAAAAGAAAGACGAAGACTACGAGCTCATAACAAGCATAGTATGCTAGGTTTATCTTATTATTGTAACTTGGGTAATGCCATTATTTGGAGTGACCTCCCTTAGGGGGAGATTGTTGGAAATATGTTTTACGTATTAAGAAGGATCGGTCACTCCAACAATAGTCCATGTCATAGCTCGTAGTTTAGTTACTTACATTTATTAAACAAAGCCCAAAACCGAGCCCATGGATTGTATGGGCCGGCGGCCTAATGTAAACCCAAGCCCATCTCATGGGCTTGGGTATATAAACCCTCTCCTTTGATGGAGAGGGTGTGTGGTTATTCATTTTTTCATATAGTTCTTGTAAGTTTCTCTCTCTAGAATTGTGTGTAATCCACCATCTGTCTATCTCTTTCTCTCTCTAAAACATAAGCAAGATTTACATATCTAACAAATGGAAATCATATCTATTTGCTTGGTGTGAGTCTACCTCGAGTAGCTCATTATGTTGACTTACCTATTGCCCCACCTTTCTACTTCTCATCTATTTTCTTCTACCTCTTTGAGGTTTTGGCACGTGTTAAAGTGGCGTTGTTTCGTCTTTCATCCGAAAACAAGGACGCCATCTTCGATCCCTGTATTTTTCATCATCAAAGGACTTAGTCCTTACTACCGGTTGCTTTTGGGCCTTGTTTATCATGTAAGCCCCACCAAAAATGACCATACCATGATTATCCCTAAATGATTACATTTATGGGGATTCGAGTCGAGCTTTTGACTCGGTTATCAAAAACAAGGTGCCTCGTGGGGGATTCTCATGCTTATCCTTGTATATATTATTGCTTTATTAGTTTAACGTAACCAGGGGACTTTTGCTCTTCCAACCTTTGTTCCGTGGTTTTTTGTGATTGTGATTTATTAGGTTCATCGTCATCATTGAAGCCTCTCGTGTTTGTTTTACGGATCACTCGAGCTTCGATCGTTGCCTTTGGAGATTCCGATATCCGATGATATCCTTTTATGTTCTAACGTTTATCTTATTAGCATAATTCATAAACGGCTTTTAGGTCATTCGTTTTACCCTTTCCATGCTCGAGATTAAGCATTCGACTTCGTCTCTAGTATGGGGGTGTTTTCACCCCTAGACTCGAAACATTGAGGACAATGTTTAGTTTTAGTATGGGGGGTGAGTATATACTTCACCTTGCTTACGTCACCACGCAATCCAATTTTCATCTTTTTGCTATCGTTTTGTTGCAAATAAGGCTAAAAATGGCCAAATTTTAAAATTTTTCTTGTTTTTCAGAAGTGTTTAAGACACGAATGTAGGTTTTCCGATGGTGAGAATAAGAGTAATTTTTGACTTGACCGTGCGTGTTGAGCACTTAGCTTCGATTCCTTAACTTTTTAGGCTAAGTCTCTTAAATGAGGACGAGAAATGATAGAGTTATTTATAAGTCTCGTAATCGTCACGATCTCATGTGTAGTCATTATTAGCTTATTCTCCCCACGCTTTTGATAATAAATTGTTAATAAATATTGATTTAGCGGTTTAGTCACTATTGTTGGTTTCTAATTTGTTTTAGTAACTTCCATGTAATTAAATTAGGAAAACATTGAGGATTCGCCAGCGTCACGGTTTTGAAGTATTGGCACCCGAATAATCGAAAGCTTCACCTAATAATAAGATTTCAAGTGCTCACCTAAAATTAAGCAAAAATTTGAAGCTCACAAGGCCGAAAAATCTATGCCCAAATTGAAAGTGAATCAAGCCTTAATCTTTGAAGCTTTAATGATCCAAAATTCGCTTTAGCGTGAGGATATACGTCTTTGGCTAATAAAACCACCGATGAGGCGGATAATAAAAGGCAAGGCAAGACCGAAGTCATAATAAAAGCTTCATGGCGAAGTTGAATAAAAGATGGAGGTAAACCATGATAATAAAACCACCGATGATGGCGGATAATAAAAGTCATGGTAATAAGTCTCATGTTCAAAACCGTTATAAAACCGTGTTTATCGATCCTTCTTGTTGACTTAATTTTTTGACATCGTTGTCTAATAGGATGAATTATTAATTTAATGATTTTGGTTACACCGTTAAGACTCTATTTTTAGACTTAATCTCTATTCACGCATAAGTCAATGATGTATCCTCGTGATCATTAAGACAAAAATAAAATATAAGAGATACCAAGTAGGAATAAGGGAGTTTAGGTTCGTAAGTAACACTCATGAGATGTGATCGTGTTGCTAACTTATAATAACAATGATCTCGTTACACGCTTAGCATAGAATTGGGTGAAAATCGAGGACGACGAAATTATTTCTAACAAAGCATTTACGTGTTCTTGTTCTATGATCCCAAAAGTCACTTTCTCGTGATGAAAACAATACATTATGTCTAAAACACGTGTAGTAGTTTATTTAAATTTATGTCTTAAATAAATGTCATCATAAAATGAAATTTGGAAGTGCTATGATACTTAATTCTAGCATTGTGTGGGGACACGGCAATGGTTTAGTATGGGGGAGTGATGAGACTGTAATTATACATAGTCTCATCGTCCAAATCGGGCTTAAAACGCTTAAAATATCATCAAAATACCCAAAAATGTGCTTGTGTTTGTTCATTGTGTATTTTAGGTACGGATATCGTGAATTCACCAAAATATCAAAGGAATCAAGCAAAAACTAACACGGGAAACGAAGCCGCACAAAGAACCGGGCCCAAGAATGAAATTTCCAAAAATGACCTTGAAGTTTTGAAGAATTGGCAAGAATGGTCCCTCTACTCTTGAAGACTTGACATTTTATACCCTTGCAAAACTCATAATTGCATTTGGGTCCCTAAAATATTGATTATATACAAGTTTGGTCCTTGAAGATTGTATTTATTACACTATTGGTCCTTATACAAAGTTTGAAACTAAGGTGGGCCAAATTCAGCAAGTTGTCCAAACATTTTATAAAGGAAAAAGGAGTTGTTAGTTGTTTATAACAATGTAGCATGTTTATGGGAATTGGGGGGCCATTCCTGTCCAGACAAGAAACCTTCACCATTCAACCAAAGCTTGCCACGTCACCCACTTTCACCTTTCACCCAATCAGCAACCTCCACATCCTCCACCCCCTCCACGTTCTGCTTTCCACCAACTGTTAATAAACTCAATTAGTTTATTAATTAATTTTCCCACTAAAACACTTATTTAAATTTAACCCTTCCCTAATACGGATTAAACCACCCCCTTAACAACCAATAAACCCTAAAAATTACCAAGGTTAATTACCCCCAAATCAAAGGGTTTTTCACACTTTTTTCCAGATCATTGATTAATCCCACACTAAACCCAACCCACCAACAAACTTCCTCCCCCGTGACTCCCCATGGCCCACTCAATGTCCCCTTCCCCTCCATATTTGGTAAAAAGAGAATCACAACAGCTAATCAACGATTCCAAGCCAAAACTTGGTCCCAAAGTTTGGAATAGACGCCCAAGTTCATCTCAGCAAGCTGTCAATCACATGATACCATAAGACCAATTCAAATTCAGTTGACCAAAGGGCAGAATTGGATTTTCATCAATTAGGGTTTTAGCTTTGTATTATTTTATTCAAGTAGACTAGAACTTTCTGTATTGTAGTATAAATAGGACTACTTGTGTCCTATTTATTTTTGTTCCAGAATTTGTAACTTTTTTTTTACTTAATGAATATTTAGCTTATTTTGTTCAAATATTACAAGTTCTGAGTTCTATTTTCTCATTATTGCAATTTAGTCTAAACCTGTTTTTAAATTCGTGTTTTATTCTGTTTCATTAAAAAATATCATGTTCAAGATTTTTATCAAAAGTTTTTAAGATTTTCAAAATTTTCAAACCAAGATTATGTGGAAGTGAAAGTGGAAATATGAGATTGGTTTGTTGATTCTGATTAGTTTTTTTTAGTATTGGGTAAAAGGTTTCAAAAAGTTGGATTTCAAGTTTTTTCAAAAAGTCTTTATTTTTTTAACAGTTTACTGTAGCAAAAGCTACAAGCCAAAAGCTTGTAGCCTTTGCTACTTGGAGTTTGTTTATTGCTTGTTGTGGTTGTGCAGGAAGAAGGCTCTCATACAAGACCATAATCCACTCATTCTTTTCCATCTTCAGTTCTTGTTGAAGATATTGTTTAGCCCTAGGTCCCTTGTGGATACTACCAGCAGGGTACTATCTACATGTTGTCAATAGCACACATCAGCTCTAAAAAGATCAAGTAGAAGGCATCAGCAGGTAGCTATTGGCTTGAACCCTGCTTGCTCTTTTTTGTGTGAATTTGTGGATTATTGATAAAGTGTTGATATACCTGTTTTTGTTATTTGTTTATGATTGTTAAAGTTTTAGATGCATGCTAGAATAGGTTGTGATTTGATTCAAGTTGATTTGCATAGATTTGGTTTGTAAAAACCTATTTCTGAAATATATGAGGGTGTTTGGGTTTGTAAATTAGACCAAGTGATTGACACTCACTTGGCTTAAAAACAGCTCAAACAGTCTCCTTTGGTCAGCTTTAGGTATTTTTGACATTTAGTTTGCAGGAGAATAGGATTTTAAAAGGTTTGCTTGATAAATATTTGGCAAAACTGCTTAGAAAATCAGTAACTCTTTTATCTGCCTTGTTTTAGTATAAATTGCCTTGAAATCTTGTGGACTATTAGATAATAGGTCAATCTAGGGTTTTAGATAGCTTGTATGTTATTTGGTTAGGATTTGTGCAAGTTTTGAAGCATTGAAATTCGTTTTTGTGCAAAGTAATTCAGGTTACTGTTCATCAGAAACCTACATGCTATATCAGTAACTATAGTTGCCTCTTTGTGTGTGATTTTTGGGAACAACCTGCCTGTTTTCTTGTATATGTGACTCCCCACAACCCAACTGGTTGTGGGGTGCCTTTGGATCCAAAAGAAACCAAAAATCAAGCAAGATATAAGCACATTTGTGCCCAGACCTTGAATTTTCACTATCAATGGGAACTGAGTTCCCCCTGCTAGTTAGATTATTGGTACTTCTTTGCTAGAAAACAAAACAAGTCACATGTCACTATCAGTTTTTCACATTTTTTGTCTTTAGTGAGCTAAAATAGGAATTAGGACTTGATTTAAGTTTCATTATTTTTCTTATTTTATTTTTGATTTTTCTGTCCAATTTATTTTTTAGTTACTGTTCATATCTTATTTTTTAGATTTAATAGCTTTATAAATTTCTTTTTAATTCTCTGTTTTTGTCTTTTAGTGACAAAAACTTATATTTTTCAGTTTTAAAATTTTTCATAGACTTAGAAAAACATTTTAAGATTTTTAGTTTAAAAATATTTTACTGTTCACAATTTTAATTAAATTTTAGAATTAATTTAGTTTAATTAAGGTTTAATTATTATCAGTTTTGTCTTTTAGTGAAATTTTTTACTTTTTTCAAACTTTTTCATTTTTCTACTGTTCATTGGTATAAATTAGGATTTTTTAAACAGTCAAATTATTTTTAGCATTATTTTATTATTTTTTATGATTATTTTAGTTTAAAAATAGTTTTTAGTGATTTAAAAATAGAAAAATAGTTTTGAAAATTTAGGATAAATACTTTTTAGTCTTTAAATAATATATGTGAGTTATTAGTTCAAAAAAAATAATATTTTGGGCTTTTTCTTAGTTATATTTAATTTTAGGGCTTTAATTAGCATTTAAAATTGAATATTTAATTAATAAAAGGTTTTAAAATTTATTTATTGGATTTTTATTCTTATTTATATTATTTTAAACTTAGTTAAAACTTTTAATTAATTTTTAGGTTTAATTTTAAATTTTGTCGCGTTTTATGTAATTACGTCATCGTTTTACGTCAATACGCCGTAGTGTAATCGTAGTCGTAGCTCGTCTTTACTTTTTCTCTTCTAAATCAAAAACATCACTAATCCAAACCTTGATTTTATAAATTGGCACATTAATCCACACACATCCTTCGAGAACGAACCCACATTTATTCGGTTTTACGTTTTTTCCTAAAGCGTAAGACTTAATACTTGCCACTCATATACGTTTTTCCTAAAACGTGTACGATTTACCTACATCAGTCGCTTACATTATTTTCTGACACTAAGCTAAATGTCGAGACCTAATATTAGCTAGGACCAATCTACACAGGTCGCCTACTTTGTAACAATCGCAAAAATTCGACTTGTTTAATTTATTTAAATCCAAGTTAACGGGTTAGACTTGTTCGTCTATTGAATTTTCCCTGTTTGATTTCATGCAAAATGTGTACCTACTCACTTGATATTGAATGAATATTATTTTGCGAGGCTGTTCTTATTGTTTTCACTTATGTTCGTATGAGCCTTAAACAAATTATACGCGTACGATTTTATACTTACTATATACATAAGGCGACAAAATTAACCCGAACTTGAGAGCTCACGACCTTTACATTTCTTTTTGACCTTCCGTCCTTTTGAAACACTAGACGATTCTTTGAACCTTCTCTTAAACACACTACACTAGCAAAACAAGAATTAAACGGGTAAGTCTTTACAAATGACTTTAGGAATTATAAGTTGCATAAAAATGTTAAAAGCACTATAAAACTCATTTTGTTCCACCAAACCGTGACTTCCCTCCAATGACATTGGTTGAACTCACTTATTCCTCCTCATAGAAACGTCTCATCTTATCCTACTTATTTCTGACTATGCTTACCAAAAGGAAGCACCCTCCTCTTGTCCCTTCTCCATTCTCCTTATATCACCATGTGACTCCCTTTGTCCCTTTTGTTTGGATCAAAGGTAATACGACACAAACCTAGAAAGCCATGTCCCTTTCTCGCACGTGACTAAACATTTATCATCACACAACCCTTACCCCAAGATAACCTTTCCATAAAACTGAAAGTTTATGGACTTTAAAATCGATCGTCGTGTGATAGGATCGAACTCGAGATCACGGGATTGCACACATTACGTGAAGAGTTAATTTATTTATTAAATATATTTATTATATTTATTAAATCAAACTGCAGCTAACGACCGTTAAGTAATTAAAGGTTAAGTTTTAAACGATCGTTATAGAATATTAAAGAAGCTAAAAGAAGGTGTCAGAAAGTTCTGGAAACCCCCTTTTAGCACATGTTATATCCGGCCTAAATAGAGGAGACAAGAGAGAAGGGAAAAGATTTTGTTGTTTTATCTTGTTTAACCTTGGAAGAGAAGTTTTCCAAGGGCTATATAAACACACCTAAGGCTTCATAATTTTTCATCCCATTCTCTCTTTTCTTTGTCCTAACCGCCGGCCAAACACACCCTTATTAGGGTTCTTCTTTAATTTTCTATAAGCTATTTTAGATCTAGTCCTAGCCCCTCTCTAGGGTTGTTGGGTAGATCTTCCATAGACTTGGAAGGCTCGGTTCTGTTCGTGCTAGACTCACGATTAGCTCATCGTATCACGTGTGTACAAGATCATGGTGTGATCTTATTTTAGATTACATCCTGGTAGTGTTCTTGATCTATTTTTACCAGTGATCATTCTGCTAAGGAAAAGGTATGTAACCCTAGCCTTGATTAATTATAATTGTGTTATTTATAGATCTTGTTAATCTGCTTCCGCTGTATGCTCTTTGATCTATGTTAGGGTTTTTATAATTGTTATGATGATCTTAAACCATCAGTGGCATCGAGAGTCGTTTTAACATGATTATAATTATCAAGATCTAAAGTTTTTTAACTAATATTGATTTGTGTTAAAATTACATGTTGTTTTTAGGTTTTATAAAAATTAGGGGTTTTGTTTTTAATTGTTTAAAAATGGATTTGCCGTTTTTTTTATATATATATAAAAAAAAAAATTTGTAAACCCTAAAATTACATGGTAATTAACTTTAGATTTATGCATGAATTAATTGTTATGTCATGTGTGGTTACGATCCGTAGTAGTTTTTTAATTGTTAAGAGAATATGGAAGATCCGTAATAAACATGCATGTCTTTACGGATCATATAATTTTGATTGCTATTTGCTTTATTTGATTCAAAGTTTTAAAATTAGGGAAGACTTTTTATGTTAATAAAAACCCTAGATTTGATGTTCTTTGAATAAATTGTTATGCATGTGGCTATTTGATTTAGTTTTTTTTGTACTACTTGTTTTCATGCGTTTTTAACATTGTATGTTGTAAACAAGGGTAATTTTTTTAAGGAAAAAATAATATGGACTAAATCCTATCAAAATTAATGAATTGTTTTGAGATCTAAATTACATATGATTTGTGTTGATTAGAATTGCAATAGCAACTTAACGGCCTACTCAATTTTGACAAACTATAAAGTGGGCATAACGCACCGCTGGTCAAGTACCCGGTTAAGGAAGGAGGTGCTATGCTTTTACGCTGACCAATTTCCCGGCTCGCCTGTGAGTCAAAATTGGAATTACCTACGGTTGCTATTGGTATAATTCTTTAAGGTTGTTTGGTTTAACCAATACCTCAACTTGCAAATATATGATGAACTTTTAGTCTCACCGAAAAGTTTACTAAACGTTTTATTAAACTTATGCTATGGAGATGTATGCATGCTTCTCCATACATGATTTTGACACCAAAATCTATACCCTAAAAATTTAAGTCATATGCCCTCTAATTGACGAACACTTGAAGTTACAATTGTCGTCATATAAGATATCGGACGATGTTGTAATGGAGAGAAAACTTCATGACTGAATAAGATTGCACATGAAGGTTTTACGTTCTTTAGATTAGTCGACTTAATTGAGTTACTCAGTGAGAACTGGAAACTTAAGGCATAAAGAAGGGATAAAACATGTTTACAATGCAAAAGTTTTGGCAATGTAAATCCCTGACATATCTAGAAATTGCAATATGATTTGGCAATTATTGTTCGACAAGTTACTATGTTGAATACATTTGTCACTAGCAGATCAACTGATGTGATAAATCTATGTCAATATGGATTCTAGTTTTTCAAGGAAATACTATGGTTTTATTACCGGGGTAATTTTATTTTCTTGAATTTTATTATCGAAAATACTAATGTTTGAACTTATTTCTGTAGAAATGGCTCAACCCGAAAACAATCTGACAATAAGCTCGGCGTTCAAAGCATTTTTTGAACGGCCTGAACTTACTGGCCATAATTTCAATGATTGGTACCGCTCACTAAGAATTGTTCTGAGAGCAGCGGGTACCATCAATATCTTGGAAACTCCTTTTCCGGAGGATCTTGCTGAAGGAGCAACTGATGCGGAAAGGCTTCAACACGCTGCTAACGTTAAGAAGCACCATGAGGTGGCTGCTGTAATGTTAGGGAGAATGGCTCCATCACTTCAAAGGAAGTATGAGCTATTTCATCCTAAGCAGATGCTTGATGAACTCAAGGCAGTGTATGAAACGCCACAAGCTGTAGAGATCTATGATCTGGTTGATGCTCTACATAGTTGCAAGCAAGCTCCTGGAAAGTCCGTAAGTGCACATTACATGGAGATGAGGGGTTATATGGAACAATTCATCGCACTAGGACAACCCTTCGATCATAATATGGCTATTAACTTGATCAATAGGTCCCTTAATAAGGACTTCGGTGAT
Source organism: Glebionis coronaria (assembly GCA_025667525.1). Taxonomy (NCBI): domain Eukaryota; kingdom Viridiplantae; phylum Streptophyta; class Magnoliopsida; order Asterales; family Asteraceae; genus Glebionis; species Glebionis coronaria. Next base: position 241,804,965 of record CM046880.1, read on the forward strand.
TTTGTTCGTAACTATAATATGCATTGCACGGGGAAGACAGTGAATGATTTGCATGCAATGCTCATTGACTTTGAAAAGGGTTTGAAAGATAAGGCACCCACTGCTACTCCTCAAGTACTTTATGTACAAAAGGGTAGAGTGTCGAAACCAAAACCGCAAGGGAATAAGAAGCAGAAAGGCAAAGGCAAGGTTGATAAGAGCAAGCAAGTTGCGACTACATCAAAACCTAAGCAAAACTTTGCTAAGAAATCTCTGAAAGATGAGACTTGTCACCACTGCAAGATGACTGGACACTAGAAGAGGAATTGCTCTCTCTATCTCCATGAAATGGCAGAACACAAGAAGAAGGCTGAGCAAGCTGCTGCAGCACCATCTTCTGGTAACTTATTTATGATAGAGTTATTTAATCTTTCATACAAATCAAACTCATGGGTATATGATACGGGATGTGGTATTAATATTTGTAACAAGCTGCAGGGATTTGAGTTGAAGAGGAGACTTACCTATGGGGAACAATTTCTGCAAGTGGGCAATGGCGCACAAGCAGCAGTTGAAGCTATAGGAATATTTAAATTAGTTTTACCTTCGGGTTTAGTACTATCTTTAAATAATTGTCATTATGCACCTACAATTGTTAGGGGTGTTATTTCCTTTTCTAGTATGTTGGATTTTGGATTTACTCACACGATTGATAATAATAGAATTTATGTTTTCAAAGATGGTATTTTGATGCAATTTCTGTGAATGGTGTTTTTGAAATTAACATGCATGATATAAATCCCAAGAGGAAAAATAATTCTGTTTTTAGCATGAATAAGAAGAGTAAGTTAGACAAGAACTCTTCTTATCTTTGGCATTGTAGACTTGCCCACATTGGGAAGACTCGCATACAAAAGCTTCAACGTGATGGGCTTTTGGAAAATATCAATGATATATCATTTGATAAATGTGAATCTTGTATCTCTGGGAAGATGACCAAGAAACCTTTTAATAGCAATATTGAAAGGGCTACTGAACTACTTGGTTTGATACATACTGATGTGTGTGGACCACTTAGACATGTGTCGAGGAAAGGTGCTAGCTACTTCTTGACGTTTACGGATGATTATAGCCGTTATGGTTATGTTTATTTACTTAAGCATAAACATGAGGTATTTGAAACATTCAAAACGTTTAAAGCCGAAGTAGAGTTACAACTGGGAAAGAAGATTAAAGCTCTTCGTTCTGACCGTGGTGGTGAATATTTAAGTCAAGAGTTTAAAGATTATTTAAGTGAGAATGGAATTGTTCAGAAACTTACTTCTCCGTATACTCCACAACAAAATGGTGTATCTGAAAGGAGAAATCGTACATTATTGGATATGGTACGATCTATGTTTAATCTTACAACTTTACCATTATCTTTTTGGGATTATGCTCTTGAAACTGCTGTTCGTATTCTGAATATGGTTCCCACAAAGAAGGTTGATAAGACACCATATGAACTATAGCATGGCAAGAAGCCATATTTGTCTTATTTGAAAGTCTGGGGTTGTGAGGCGTATGTGAAACGTGACTCTGGAGATAAACTCCAACAACGCTCAGTAAAATGTATCTTTGTAGGTTACCCTAAGGAAACTATGGGTTACTACTTTTATTATCCGGCTGAGAACAAGATAGTTGTGGCTCGGTATGGAGACTTCCTTGAAAATGATCTTGTAAATCAAGAATTCAGTGGGAGAAATTATGATCTTGAAGAAATTCAAGAAGATACATTGCCTTCTGAAAATACTAGCGATGAAATTCCAGTAGAACCAGAAAGTCTGAGTGTTCCACCAGAATTAATTCCTCCACGTAGGTCTCAAAGGACTATACGTGCGCCGGACAAACTATGTCTTTACATAGAGGATGATGAGGAGGAAGTAGGGGATCTTGGTGAACCTGCTAACTATCGATCCGCAATGTCAGATCCAGAAAAGTCAAAATGGATGGTTGCGATGAATGAGGAAATGAAATCCATGGAAATCAATGATGTTTGGATTCTTGTGGACGCACCTAAAAATGCTAAAGTAGTGAAAAATAGGTGGATCTATAAGAAGAAAACTGACATGGATGGCGATGTACAATCCTACAAAGCACGTTTAGTGGCTAAAGGTTTTACTCAAACTTTTGGCATAGACTACGAGGAGACATTTTCTCCTGTAGCAGACTTACGAGCTATTACGATTCTCATAGCTATAGCAGCATACTATGACTATGAGATATGGCAAATGGATGTTAAAACTGCCTTCTTGAACGGTCGCTTAGATGAAGACATCTATATGCAACAACCGGAAGGGTATGTTGATCCTAAATTTCCAAAACGCGTGTGTAAACTTCAAAGGTCTATTTATGGTTTGAAGCAAGCATCACGTCAATGGAATAAGCGATTTGATGAAGAAATCAAAAAGTTTGGATTTATTCAAAATCGTGATGAGCCATGTGTATACCGCAAAGCTAGTGGGAGTAATGTAGTGTTCCTAATTCTTTATGTCGATGACATATTAATCATGGGAAGTAACATTCCAAGACTTAAGGAAGTTAAGGATTATCTTGGTAAATGTTTTTCTATGAAAGATTTGGGAGATGCTGCATATATTCTGGGAATTAGAATCTATCGAGATAGGAGTAGACGGTTAATTGGTCTTAGCCAAGATGCTTATATTGATAAGATATTGAAGAAATATAACATGCATAACTCTAAGAAAGGTTTCTTACCGATGGAGGTTAAGCATGAGTTAAGTCATGAGAAAGATGCATCATCACCTGAAGAGGTGGCTTACATGAAGAAGGTGCCTTATGCTTCGGCTGTAGGATCTATTATGTATGCTGTAAGATGCACAAGGCCCGATGTGGCGTTTGCTCAGAACTTGGTCAGTAGATACCAACAGAATCCAGGGAAGTCCCACTGGACTGCTGTTAAGCATATTTTGAAGTATTTGAGAAGTACGAAAGATATGTTTTTGGTATTCGGGGGTAAACCAGACACAGAATTGAATGTAACAGGATTCTGTGATGCGTCCTGGCAATGTGATAAAGACGATACGAAGTCTCAGACGGGTTACGTGTTTGTCATCAATGGAGGAGCAGTTGACTGGAAGAGCAGTAAGCAGAAAACCATTGCTATGCATGCGACTCAATCTGAGTACATGGCCGCTTCAGAAGCTGCAATGGAAGCTGTTTGGATTAGGAAGTTTATTGGAGATCTTGGAGTGATGCCTTCAATTAAAGAACCTATTGATATATATTGCGACAACTCTGCGGCAATAATATTCGCCAATGACCCTGGAGTCATGAAGGGCGCCAGACACTTTAAACGTAGATATCACTACGTTCGAGAACAAGTGGAAGCTCGAGAAATAAAATTAATAAAAGTTCACACAGATGATAACGTAGCTGATCCTTTTACTAAGGCTTTATCTAGGCCAAAGGTAGTTAAGCATGCCAAGGCAATTGGGCTGCAACTAGCTAGCGAATTCATGCAATAAATCTGTTGATTAGTATTTGGATAAAGGATGTAAGACATTATTAAATTGATGAAATAAAGATTGGGTTTCGTTTATTTTCTGTTATTTAATTTTGTATCCTATTTTACATGTTTTAATCCGTGAGCATTTTGATGTTTCTAAATGTCCGTTGTCGATTAATAATATGGGAATATTATTAAACTAAGACAATTCAAAATGGTGACAGAGTATACTTGAAAGTATATTGGTCAGTTTTGGATGATATTTGATGGATCAAATATTGGACTTATCCCAACTATGTGATTTTACTTTATGGATCTTTGTCATTAAGTAAATCATAAATAGTTATCCTTAGACCTGAGATGCCAGAAAACTGCATTGAATATAGTACATTTCTGTAAGGTAACCTAACGCTAAACGTAACTGGTAGTCATAAGGGTTATTTTCAGAAGTGTTGCGAAGTTCATGTGTTTTGCTTGTAGTCGAAATGGGATTCGTTTCCTTCAAAATTTATTTTGAAGTATAAATACAACTGGGCCCCTCGGGGGAATAGTAAGATGTTTGTGTGGCCACACCCAAATGTGTTTTGGTAATCTTGCTATATCTGTAAACGAGAAACAGAATAGTTAATGAAGGAATGACTCAGATCCATATCCTTATTAACAATGTATTTGAAATGAGAGGATAATAATAATGATTATATATCATTAAAAGGTTTTGTCCAGGAAGCCTTACTCGAGTTGTACTAGTGACATTGTTAGTGTAACTAGACGCTAATCAATGTGATCACGACATTCGAATTTTGTCCAAGTGGGAGCTGAAAGTTTATGGACTTTAAAATCGATAGTCGTGTGATAGGATCGAACTCGAGATCACGGGATTGCACACATTACGTGAAGAGTTAATTTATTTATTAAATATATTTATTATATTTATTAAATCAAACTGCAGCTAACGACCGTTAAGTAATTAAAGGTTAAGTTTTAAACGATCGTTATAGAATATTAAAGAAGCTAAAAGAAGGTGTCAGAAAGTTCTGGAAACCCCCTTTTAGCACATGTTATATCCGGCCTAAATAGAGGAGACAAGAGAGAAGGGAAAAGATTTTGTTGTTTTATCTTGTTTAACCTTGGAAGAGAAGTTTTCCAAGGGCTATATAAACACACCTAAGGCTTCATAATTTTTCATCCCATTCTCTCTTTTTTTGTCCTAACCGCCGGCCAAACACACCCTTATTAGGGTTCTTCTTTAATTTTCTATAAGCTATTTTAGATCTAGTCCTAGCCCCTCTCTAGGGTTGTTGGGTAGATCTTCCATAGACTTGGAAGGCTCGGTTCTGTTCGTGCTAGACTCACGATTAGCTCATCGTATCACGTGTGTACAAGATCGTGGTGTGATCTTATTTTAGATTACATCCTGGTAGTGTTCTTGATCTATTTTTACCAGTGATCATTCTGCTAAGGAAAAGGTATGTAACCCTAGCCTTGATTAATTATAATTGTGTTATTTATAGATCTTGTTAATCTGCTTCCGCTGTATGCTCTTTGATCTATGTTAGGGTTTTTATAATTGTTATGATGATCTTAAACCATCAAAAACGGTCTACACGAGAACGTGATGAGAACTTTGATTACTTTGCACTCCCAATTACAAGAACAACTCGCCCTTTTACCCATCTCAGGACACACAAACGCAATTACTTGCAATCCACTCACCTCCTCTATGGTAAATCCACACAAAAACAACATGAAATGAAACCAATAAGACCCTAGTTACATTCACACACATTATCCTTAGGCTTCTTATTTTCTCTAGCACCATCACAACAGAAGCATACACAACATCAACAACAGCACACACCAGCACAGACATGAACTCATCAAAACCAGCTCCTTGTCTGGAACAACAACAATATCAACCCAAAACCTAACCTGAATCACAAAGTTACAAAATCCTAACCAAGAGAAACGTATCCAACCTTAAATAAAACCTAAAAATCCCATGGCGAGTTTGTAGCTGTTGGGAACATCTTTGTGTTTGGGCCGACGTGAGCAAAGGGTTGTCATTGTAAGCTAAAACGGTCGGTTTCAGTATGGGTTCGCTAGTGGTGTTCACGGGTTTCTGGTTATCGAGGTCGGTTTAGATATCACAACTACACACTCTCCCCCTGTAAGTCTCTAAAATATTACTCACTTTCTTTTCGCGCCTTAGAACCTAGATATGTGCTTGTGTAAAAACAAATGAACTTTTTTTTGTAAACATTAAACCTGGTTTAACAAACAATAGGTGGAGGGGGTATAAGTGCAGTGTGTGTGCTCATACTCACAGTGGCATGAAGCAAGCCTAGCACGAGAGAAACTCTAAACTAGACCAAACATTTGGGAACAAACCCGAATTGACGAACCCAAGTATACCATACCATAATTAGGTTGAAACAAGAATAACGTACATGTCAAATCGAAGTGTCATAGGATTATCCTTAAAGAAAAGAAACGATAACTTTATGTGTAGGCTTGTAATAGTAAGTATGCCAATGTGAATTAATCCTGAAATAACTTTGTATAACAAGCTATGTATGGGTTTACATGCGTGCGTGAAGACTAGTAATAATGAGAAATTCAATATGTTTCCAGCTCTCTAATGTTTGTATAAGTGCATGTATGTTTAAATGAAACCTATAACGAAAAATAAGCGTATTCTTTTATGGATGTGCCTTTACGTGTGAGTATACAAGCCACTATAAGGAAACTATAATGTTTTTTTTTCTTTCTGCTTAAGAATGGGAATACCAAGCTGCGTGTGAGTCTTCTTTGTAAACAAAGAATTAATATGCATGAAACAAGAAAGCAGGTTACCAAGCCATATATACATATCTGTGACATGCATGTGTGTTAAAATGAGAAATAATGAAGTACTAGTATATAATTTCCTTGTGGCCAATTGCAGGCCTAAGTAGTACAAGGAAGCAACCAAGTAAACTTTACCTTTAAAAACTTGTTTTCCATATGTGATAAAATTGTAGAAAAAGCAAAAGGATAAAAAGTTTCTGTTGCGTGTGTGGACAGCAAACATCAAACCAAGAACATTTATTCCTTTTAACCGTTGAATAAGTTGTTGTATGAGTGTTCAAGTAACAAGATGAGTTGTGTGTTCATATTTCTACGTGTGTAAAGAATGGTATTTCTGTGTGGGCTCCTACAAAGGTGTCGTGTATTCATGAATGTGTGTACAAGCAGCAACAATAAAACCATAAACCAAAAGTACACCTTAACTTGTAAACTAGTAATAGATGAAAGTGAATGTACTAAAGGTTTGAATGTGTACTATGTGCGTGAGTTATATGTGTATTTCAATCGTGTACCTCATGTGAGATCCTTCAAAACAAACCTACTTTTCTTTCTCTAACACAATAGTGGGTAGGAAAGTGTGAAGCAGTAATTAAGATATGTTGTATAATTTGTAAAGAGTATGTGTGTCAACACAACCATGTCAAAGTAGATTGTATCTGCAAGCCTAGCTCAAATAGACAAAGCCACATTCTACTTCTCACTTTTAAAAATTCGCTTGTACAGTATGTTAAAAGAAAAAGCTAAATTATCAGTTACTTTCTTCTTTCTTTTGACCTGACCTCACTACTTCGCGCCACTCTTAAGCACACCAAACTAGTGGGTCTTATAAAAATTAAAAGATGAGGTTAAAGCCAACCTGGCCTACTTTCCAAAGATGCCATTTATTCGTCTTACGGGTCATTATCTAACCCGTCACACGCGTCCAAAAATCTTAGAAAACCATCTTATAAAAGAAGTAAATAAATACTAATCACCATGTTCTGGGTAGCCTACTTCGGCTTACATTCTGAGACTTTTAGAGACCATGCCCGAGGTTGAGCCCAACTGATTTTTGTTGAACTCGTGGTCTCGTTTTCATATTCATCAGCCGTTTATTTTTCGGGTTAATAACGAACGAATTATCCAAATACAAAAGTGACCTTTCGACCCAAATGAAATAATTGTAAAAATGACATTTATATTTTATAAACTTAAACGCAAGCACATACTAGGGATAAAATGTTGTAAACTTATTCATGTTGTATATTTAGCGTAAGTACAAATTATTTTACTTAGGTTACGAGTAGCGCGTTCTTGCATCGATTTGCGTGCCCATTTTTTGTGTCACTACTGTTGCTTCCGCTGTGCTAATTGATCGACGTGAGTTTCATACACTCACTTTTTACTTGTTTTGTATACTTTTGTGGTGAGAACATTGGTTGTTTTAAAAGGATGAACATAATTGCTAAAACTTGATACGTTTGCCTACATGATGTCTAAGTAGCGATATCCCTAGATTCTTTAGCCCACTATCGTGAACTGTTAATTACTTTGTGTAAGCGCGAATGTTATGGATAGATCTATTGGGATTTACCTCCCTATCTAATGTTGGTTGTGTGACCAAATTAGATACACTTACATTTGAGGTCGTTACGAATGGTTTGGGATAGGCATTTGCTCGGGCTCTCACATTATCTTGTTAGTACGGTTAACGCTTCGGTGTCATGAGCTTAGACGTAGGGAAATGTAAACATATGCTATTTGAAATCTTGTATTTGTTATAACATTATATGCCGGTTGCCTGACTAAATATTATGGTTCATCACACTATTTAAACTTAAACCTATGAACTCATCAGCCTTTGTGTTGACGCTTTAGCAATGTTTTTCTCAGGTATCAATTTGGAGGAGTGACTTGGTTGTGCCATGGGAGATAATAAATTTGTGACTATCAATTGGTGTTTTGAGCTTTTACTTATGTTACAGAAGACTCTGATTTAAATTATGTTGTTGTACAAAAATGCTTTGAATAATGTCTTATACTTATACTCATTTAAATCAGTTAAAACGACTTATTTAATTGTCGTTCTTTATTATTATGTCTTATGATAGTCATGATAGTCACACCCTAGTGTATTCACATACATTGGTAATTTGAGGGTGTGACAGATTAGTATTAGAGACATGGTTATAGAGAACTAGTTTACTTTTATAAAAATCATTTTTACAAATGTTTTGGTCAAAAATGAAATTTTGGGAAAAGAGTAATACTAGACTATAACCGCTTCTCTATCTCCATGGTCCACTTCACTCCACGTCTTCGATACAAGTAAGTTGTGACTTAAATGATTCCATTTGTTTTGTCATGCTATGCTGAAACTTGATTGCTACGTGTTATTCGCATTATGCATCCCAATTCCTTGTTTGAATGATATACTTATACGATATGTGTTAAAACGACTTTTATTTTGAAGCAAAATGCATAACATCCTTGTTTGGATTGTTATGCTACTCAAATGGTTTGTGCCATGCGTATTCGAACTAGATGGTTCGTGCCATGCGTATTCGAACTAGATGGTTTGTGCCATGGCTAATTGGACTAAAATGGTTTGTGCCATATTTATTTGGATTAAAACGTACACATTATTTTTCTATTTCATACTTCGATTTAAATAGTCCATGGGACTACTGTTGACTATCTAAACATTGTGTGTTTCCATAGTACCCTATATCGATATACACCAAATTAAAAATATCGTCTTGCTTCCTAGAACCAAAAGTTATATGAATGTCTCTGCATACCATATGTGTGGTATTATTAATGTTAATTAGTAGTAATACTTAACTCAAGCGGTGCTATTATAAAAGTCGAGAGGAGAAACCATTTATTGGGTCCGGTAAATTGTTACTCCACTAAAAATTTATAATAGACTCGGTTGAGAAAAAGTGACCTACTTAATTAACGGTTTGGAAAGTGAGATTGAATGTGTAAATTATTGTATCAAATTATTGTTTCGCTCATTTTGAGCACGACCGAGGACCGACGACGCTGCCACTATTTAAGACGACATATGAAGATAAAACACTTTATACAAGTATCACCTTGTGATGCTCCATGAAGTTCTACAATTCATAGAACGAATAATATTTCACAATATAAGGACTATCCATTAGTACGCCGATGCGTAAGTCGAATGTTTACCCAAGAGACTTTTCATTTGTGATAGATTATGTAAAGGAAAAATCTAAAAAGTTCTAGTCCATTGGTTTGCGACTAATTTACTATAAATTTCTTTTAACATTTCACTTTCACTATAACAACTAAGACTAAGGGAAAGAACCCAAAAACGTAAAGATTATTCCGGTTTCTAAATCAAAGGGACTATCGCGTGTCGCGAAGTTGAGAATCATAGATTTGAAATGTGGCTACCTATTGGAAATTTTAATTTCGGAATGGTTGATTATGAGTCGTGAGTGAATTCAAAACCAAGACAAATCATCAAATATGTTAAGAGGTATAACTATACTTAACAAGTCTCAAGATTGTTGTTGTTTCATTGGATTGCGAGACTAAGTTAAGTGCCATTCGTTATACAACTTAGGGTCTCTAATGAGTTTTTTTAGGATGGGTAATACTCATGAATCTACATGTTGAGTGATAAGTTTGATCTTTAAGTTATGACATAATTGATGATTTTTGTGTGGGTTTAATCGATGTTAAATTGTGTGAGTAATACTTAAACGCGAGTAAAACGCGAAGACGAGAACAAAATAAATGAAACACTTGTGATATAATAGAGCATAATCAAAACTCAGAGATATTCATTTGATGGAATTGAGTAATTGATTAGGTTAAAAACAATGACAATGTGCGGACTAACAATCCTAAGTTATGGAAAGAGTAAAGACGAACATAAAGAACTAGAAACGGCTACGGTACACCCATAATTCGACTAAACTTCAAAGACATACTTGCTCATCCGAGTTACAAGTAGTAGATGTTTAGCAAGAAATATTGCCAAAAACGAATATTGGAGAACACCTAAATTTATGAGTAGTGGAATATTGCTTTAAGGATAATTGTTTTTTATTTATACACGATTTATGAGTAATAAGTGAAAGTACAAACATAGTGTGCGAAAGGGCATGTTAGAAGACTCTAAATTTCCGCAATCATCTATGATTTCCATTTAAGGACTACTTGGACATTTAAGTATGCCTATGGAATGATTGTACAAGAACTTCAAAAATAACACCATTTTGTCGAGACTAAAAAGGGGGTCATTCATTGGTTTGAATGAGAACATTGTACTCTGAGCTTCAAGACTATGTATGGAACGAAACTCAAGAATAAAATGAACGAGTCTTTATAATATTATCTCTCGAAATTTGTATTAAAATAATTGTGAGAAAAGCTCAGTCAAATGTGAACGATTGTTAAATTGATCACCGTGAAAGAACTAACAAGAATATACATCGTTTATTCGTTAATTGTACACAGAAAATTTGAAATGACGGAAAAAAGATGCAAAAATCTAAAAGAGGTCATCTCTTGTCAACACCAAAATGCCATTAGGGCTGTTGATGCGTTTGAGGCTAGTATCTGCATGGTCGACCGAACCATGGATCCTAGTGTTTACTAAAATCTAAGGAAATGAGTGTTACACCGGTTAGCACTTTTAGATCTCAAAAAACCCTTTCGAAAACTCAATCAACGTTTTACACCGGGTGTCATTCGAGAAGGACGCACCGGAAATCTTCAAGTAACAACCTATGGGTTTCTACTCTCGTCATGGATAGTGTGTGGAAATCTATGTATTATTAATTTTTTTACTTTCATGCAAATTAAGTGACTCGATGTCCATCGATGTTACCACCAACAAAACTTAATTATGTAACTGTATTCTAAGTTTTTAATTTAATTGTGTTGTCTTATCTTTGAAATATTTTCGTTACATAACCAGTACCGAAATCTTCTGTTTGGAGAAAATTTTACCCAACAAAATTTTACTATTAAAAAGTTTGCACAATATTTTTTTTGTGTCAAGAAAAATATATCGACTAAATTTTACCTAAAAGGGTTTTATAAAATATTTTTAAAACATTATGAAAAACTTTTACTATAAAAAATCATCACCGAGAACTTTATAAGTGGGAATGATAAGAATCCTGATAAAGTAATTTGGAAAAAATTAGTAAATGTATTACTAATAAAACGCCGGAATTAATAAAGAAACATTTTTGGTAAGGACTACCATATGAAGTGTTGGAAAAATTTAGTTTACCAACAACTTGATGTGAAAAACGTAAATAATTGATGAGTATGATGAGAACTAGTACGAAGAATTACGACAGACAATTTGTTATTTTTGGAAGTGAACAATAATAAACACTAGAATGAATTACGAATTATCAATATATAATCTACAACCTCAAAGAAATAACTGATAACGAAAAGGAGGATGCAACAGTTGGACCCGAGACGTACGTAGCCTGATCAACTACGTATGATTGTGGTCGAACGCGAGCATGCTCGTAGTAATCACCATAGAACGAGATATATTACTAGTATTCTGAACATCTTCAAGTTTTGATTTACTTTCCAAATAAATTATCATGTCATATAAACGCCAAATATTCCGATACTGTCATCTAAATTAGAAAACGTTGCATACGCCTTGGAAACAAATTTTTCATACGTCCATTCTTTCGCTACTACGTCGTACGAGATCGTGTGAGACGCGAAGAATATTACGAGTCGAACCAAAGGAAAGCAATGAGACTCTACGACAAGTAAACTCAAAATAGACTTGAGTGAAGATAAACCTAACGGAGCGACAAACCATGGATATTGATGTTGAGGACGAAACAGCTCTTAAGTAAAACTAAATTTAAAGGGTATCGTAATGCTACTATACAATAGTTGAAATCAAGAAAAAATTTTGGTAGAAATGATTATGAGGCTCCGTAAGGATCAAAGCCCAAAGTTAACGGGTATCGAGACCCTATTATAGTAAAAAACAAAATCTAAGAACAATATGGCCGAGATGAGTATAATATTTTTCCAAGGAAATCAAAGAGAAGGATTTGATAGTAAGAGTGGTCGAAATATACCACTCATTCTCCTACCATATGAGAAAATGATTTAAAATAGTCACTAACGAGATTGTACAAGAAGGAAATGCCCTATAGGCGGAATGAAATTTTTGACCACCGTGAGTTGTGATGATCGTTGATTTTAGGCTTTGGAAAAATTGATTTGAGAAACTTTGACATATGTATTACTTATCGCTACCAAGTACACGATCAATGTGAACGGAAATAACCAAACTGTGGAAAACGAATTTCAAACTTGTGATATTACCCATAGGTAGATTTGAATAAACATACATCGTTGAAAGGATACCAGTGTAACTATAGCCGTCGGGATAACATTGGTTGAGACCTTGTGAGAGTAGAAAGGATTGTTAAACGTCATCTATGCGGAAGATGACAACACACGACTCTTTAGAGTTAAATTAATACGCGAGACGACGAGAGAAGTATTGATGAAAAGTATCACTTAACAAAACCAATATTGTCGAGGAAAGTCGACATGCAAAGAAAAGAGAAACTACTAAAAACCACCCAGGAACAACATATGTTCATGTATGATTGTAATAAACTTTTATTCGATCAAAAGTTAAGGTAGTTACAATAGATTTAACTTTATTAAGAAACTAAGGGAAGCACAAACTTTGAATACCAACAAACGCAAGCAAAGTTGTACAAACATACAAAAATTCAATAATTCTTATCTTTTGATTCGTCTAACGACATGGACGTTTGAGTTTCAAGAGAAACTCAGTTTAACGGGTAGCGAATGTAACAATCGCAAAAATTCGACTTGTTTAATTTATTTAAATCCAAGTTAACGGGTTAGACTTGTTCGTCTATTGAATTTTCCCCGTTTGATTTCATGCAAAATGTGTACGTACTCACTTGACATTGAATGAATATTATTTTGCGAGGCCGTTCTTATTGTTTTCACTTATGTTCGTATGAGCCTTAAACAAATTGTACGCGTATGATTTTCTACTTACTATATACATACAGCAACAAAATTAACCCGAACTTGAGAGCTCACGACCTTTACATTTCTTTTTGACCTTCCGTCCTTTTGAAAAACTAGACAACTCTTTGAACCTTTACTTAAACACACTACACTAGGAAAACAAGAATTAAACGGGTAAGTCTTTACAAATGACTATAGGAATTATAAGTTGCATAAAAATGTTAAAAGCACTATAAAACTCATTTTGTTCCACCACACCATGACCTCCCTCCAATGACATTGGTTGAACTCACTTATTCCTCCTCATAGAAACGTCTCATTTTATCCTACTTATTTCTGACTATGCTTACCAAAAGGAAGCACCTCTTGTCCCTTCTCCATTCTCCTTATATCGCCATGTGACTCCATTTGTCCCTTTTGTTTGGATCAAAGGTAAAACGACACAAACCAAGAAAGCCATGTCCCTTTCTCGCACGTGACTCGACATTTATCATCACGCAACCCTTAACCCAAGATAACCTTTCCATAAAACTGTCTACACGAAAACGTGATGAGGACTTTGACTACTTTGCACTCCCAATTACAAGGACAACTCGCCCTTTTACCCATCTCAGGACACAAAAACGCAATTACTTGCATCCACTCACCTCCTCTATGGTAAATCCACACAAAAAACAACATGAAATGAAACCAATAAGACCCTAGTTACATTTGCACACATTAGGTTTCTAATTTTCTCTAGCACCGTCACAACAGAAGCATACACAACATCAACAACAACACACACCAACACAGACATGAACTCATCAAAACCAGCTCCTTGTCTCGAACAACAACAATATCAACCCAAAACCTAACCTAAATCACAAAGTTACAAAATCCTAACAAAGAGAAATGTATCCAACCTTAAACAAAACCTTAAAATCCCATGGCGAGTTTTTAGCTATTGGGAACATGTTTGTGTTTGGGCCGATGTGAGCAAAGGTTTGTCGTTGTGGTTTAATGGGTTTTTCATAGCATAAGTGTACTCAATCGTTCTCGGTATCTAATCGAATTGATTACGGTTTAGGGTAGACTAATTGGTGTTGGTCACTAAAAGGGGGAGCTTGATTTTCTAAGTCTACCAATAACATAAACGTAAAAGCTATTAAAAATAAAGCAGAATGTCTAACCTTGATTTGCTCTTCCAGAATGAATGCTGCACAGTAGAATTTGGTGAAAATAACTAAAGGTAATTATCTATTTTGAAATAAAAGTAAAAATGTAAAAGTCGACACGTAAAAATTAAAGCTTTAAAAGTTATACTAAAAATTAAGGTTTAAAAATAAATGACGAAAAATTAAAACTTTAAAAGTAAAATTGAAAATTTAAACTTTATAAAAACGTAAACTTTATGAAAATTAAGCTAAGATAAATCAATTAAAATAACACTTAAGAAAATTGGCGGGAAAAATTAAAGGTGAAAAATAATTCAGAAAACTAAAATTTAAAAATAAGTTGGAGTACAAAAACTGACCCAAGTCGGAATCCAAATTTTGATCTAAGTCGGAATACAAGTTTTGAACATAGTTCGGAATATGCCAATCCAATCCAACACCTAAGTCTGAATATGGATGTTTGCAAGTAGTTCGGAATCCTCAATTTTGACACAATTCGGGAAACAAGTTCCAGTAGCTAATTCAGAATCTGACCTTCTGATGTAATTCGGAATATGTACTCCGGACATAATCCGGAATAATGGATGCAAGACCAAGTTCGGAATACCTGTTCCTAATGTAATTCGGGAAATCGAAATAGGAAACAATTCGGGATACTGAGTTAGGTTTTGGAGGGAAAAGGAGTTTTACACTTAAGTCTGAATGTAGTCTTTGATCTAATTCGGGAAATAGTATTTTACATCTAAGTCGGAATAATGTAGTATTTGACTCAGTTCGGGAAAAGAGGGTTTTGACAATCCGGATTAAAGCAAAATAAGCAAAATCACAATAAGCACTTACCAAAACTTAAACCAAATCAATTTTTAGGAAAAGCTAATAAGACACAATTTAAAAACTTTTAAAAACACTAAATAAGCAAAAATTTAAAATCAACTTTTTATAAAAATATTAAACTACCAAAATCAATTTATTCAAAAACTAATAAATATAAAGATTAAGCAATAAGCACAATAATCTAACAACCTCAAAAACACCAACTCAATAAGCATAATCCAATAAGCCAACCAATCACACCATCAACAAAATTAAACCAACTACATGATTAATTAAACAAAACAATAGATTATGATTAAGAAAGGTAGAATAGAATTGATGGGGAACAAGAATAAACTGGTTGATATCTTTTATTTAATTTTCTTATTTTGTGGTATCTTTTAATTAATTTTCTTATTTTATGTTTTTGGGAAGAATAATGTTTTCTTTTTTCCCAAGTTTAGTTTTCCTATAAAATTAGGAATTTGTTCATTGTATTGGATATTGAGTGTTAAATAAAAAAATGTCTTGTGTTAATTGACATAAACCAAGATTAGGGTTTATTGTTTGATTTTCAACCTAATAATCGGTATTCGTTGAATCAACGATTGTTGGAAGAATTTGTCTCTAGTATTCTTCGGAATTAATAGATCAAATTTATCTATCTTTAATTGTTTCTGGTATTCTGTGGGAATCAACAGATTCAATTGGTCATTATCCTTGTTTCAAACTACATCAGTTGGTATCAGAGCCGAAGTTCCTGATTAAGATGTTAGAATATCTATTTTTTATGGTGATGGTTCACGTTCTACTGAATGGACAGATCATGGCATGGAGGGTGACGATTATGAAGGACCTCCAATATTTGATGAATATGAAGAAGAATCAATGGCAGTTTATGATACTGATCTTGAAGATGTCATTGCGGAGAAGGATTTTTGGGGGAAGGAAGATTTGTTGGCGAAGAAGACAACATCGAGTACGTTGTAGTTGTGGCTAATGATCTTTGTTCTTCCATTATCCAAACTACATTAAGTGTTGATTATTCAAAAGCCACAGTTTCAAACCCTCATGAGTTAATTTGGTTGCAAGAAGGTAAATGGGTGGATGTTAGTATCATGACTGAAAAAATATATATCAAGAAGCCGCACTTATGGTCGGTAAGTTTGGTTTTAAAACGATCAAGGTTCGAAGTCGATTCGTCGTAAATAAAGGGAATTTGATGCAAGGGATATAAATTTGGATTCTACGAGTACATGGGAAGAGTGAGACAAACTCGAGGACGAGTTTTTTGAAGTGAGGGAGAATGATGGGGAACAAGAATAAACTGGTTGATATCTTTTATTTAATTTTCTTATTTTGTGGTATCTTTTAATTAATTTTCTTATTTTGTGTTTTTGGGAAGAATAATGTTTTCTTTTTTCCCAAGTTTAGTTTTCCTATAAAATTAGTAATTTGTTCATTGTATTGGATATTGAGTGTTAAATAAAAAAAATGTCTTGTGTTAATTGACATAAACCAAGATTAGGGTTTATTGTTTGATTTTCAACCTAATAATCGATATTCGTTGAATCAACGATTGTTGGAAGAAATTGTCTCTAGTATTCTTCGGAATCAATAGATCTAATTTATCTATCTTTAATTGTTTCTGGTATTCTGTGGGAATCAACAGATTCAATTGGTCATTATCCTTGTTTCAAACTACATCAAGAATTTATTAAAAAGCTTGATTATATTAAAGATTAAGATCAAAGATTACAAGATTAAGATGAAGGTTTGATAAGCTTGAAAGAAAAACTAGAGAGAAGAAAAATAAAAAAACACTTAATTACCTACTAAAATTAAAGAGTAATTAAAAAATAGGGGAAAGGCTGAATTTATGTAACATTTTTGTTCAAATTAACTAATGTACGTAAGATACTTTTTTTATTCCATATATGTGCAACATACTTTCAAATACTTACTAATATACGCAATATTGACCAAAATTTGACTTGTTTTACCTGTTATCAATTAGAATAGTTGCAGTTTGGTCCTTTGGTCGGCGTGGACTTCTCCCGTTAGTCCTTTGACATTTTTTTCGTTAAAAACTTAGTAATGATACTTTGACTTTAATACACACATTTTTATCCACGATTTTATACACACCTTTTTATATGTGCAATTATATACACGTTTTTATACGTGAGAAAGTTTGAACTTTGACAGACGATTTTAGCATCAAAACTGATCCCATAGACTCCGAAAATCACGCGCTAAGTCAATGTATACGTTCTCTACAATTTTCACGTTTTATGTTTTTCATGAAAAAGATATTTAGATGGTCGAAACCCCAATTTAAAACTATGACAGCAATACCAGTATTTTCGGTAATTAAGTAAATCCGAATTTCAACGGTCTCGGTTAGTGCTAAAAACTTACTTTTAAGTCTCTAAACCTATCAGTGACTAAATATAGAGAGTCTATACATAAAATATTATTAAATAAAGTTTAAAACTTATAACGATAGTAGTATGATAAAAAAAATGGAAAATTAATAAGCGCATATCGATTCCATTGCGTATCTGAAAAATATAACAGTGAAAAGAAATTGCTCAAAAAACTTCCCGTTTAAAATCAAACCCAAACACATAACGTTCGTTTGTATCGAAGTGTGTGTATACAAACGTGTATAAAAACAAGTGTATAAAAAAGTATATGAAACTGTGTGTATAAAAAGCGTAAAAAACATTTATATACACACGTTTTTACGCAATTATATAAATATTTTTTACGCAGTTATATTAATATTTTTTACGCTTTTTAATACACACAATTTTATACATACGTTTTTATACACGTTTGTATACACACTCTTCGATACACATTTTTAGACACATGTTTTGTGTTTGAGTATAATTTTAAACGAGAAGTTTTTCGAGCAATTTCTTTTCACAGGTTTTTTTAGATACGTAATGGAATCGATCTGGTGTACTTATTAAATTTTCCATTTTTATCATACTACTTATTTTATAAGGTTTACACTTTGTTTTATAATATTTTACGTATAGAATGTCTATATTTAATCGTTGATAGGTTTAAAGACTTCAAAGTAAGTATTTAGCACTAACCGAGACCGTCGAAATTTGGATTTACTTAATTACCGAAAATACTAGTATTGTTGTCATAGTTTTAAATCGGGGTTTCGACCATCTAAATATCTTTTCCATGAAAAACATAAAACATGAAAGTTGTAGAGAACGTATACATTGACATAACGTGAGTTTTTCGGAGTCTACGGGTGAAGTTTTGACGTTGAAATCGTCTGTCAAAGTTCAGATTTTTTCGCGTATAAAACGTGTATATAATAACACGTATAAAAAGTGTGTATAAAAACGTGTATAAAAATACGTGTATAAAAATAAGTGTATTAAACTCAAGGTATCATTACTAAGTTTTCTAATGAAAAAAATGTCAAAAGGACTAACGGTGGAAGTCCACCCAGACCAAAGGACCAAACTGTAACTTTTCTAAGTGGTAACTAGTCAAACAAGTCACATTTTGGTTAATATTGCCTAAATTAGTATGTATTTGAAATTATGTTGCGTATATCCGGAATAAAAAAGTATCTTGCGTACATTAGTTAATTTGAACAAATAAGTTACATAAATTCAGACTTTCCCCTAAAAAATAAAGACTAGCTCCCTAATGATACATTAGGAAACTATTTATAGGGGAAGGAGTAGGTGCTTGTTTCTTCCTCTTTCCTTCTTGTCTTCTCGTCTTTTAAATAACTTGCTTTCACGACTTTGTCTCGGGATTAGTCGAATGATAACTTGAACTTGTCTTCTAATTTTCTACTTTTAGTAGACTTGGTTCTTCGACTTTGTTAAACTTTCGTCTTTAGACTTTTTCTTCGATAAATCTTCAGAATGGGCCTTTGACTTCCGTTTTTCTTGCACTTTTGATATTTTGACTTTGTCTTTTGTCTTTTCTTCGATAAAAGCCCGTGAAAGCCCGTGTTTCCTTCCTTTTTCACATTTTTGTCCTAAAGCACTTTAAAATCACAAACCACGCATAATTCCGCCTTTTACGACATTAAATACACGTTTTGGTCTTGTTATTATTAGAAATAAATGGTTAAAGGATAAGTGTTTTCACACTTATTACATTGTAAGCTAGAATGGTCGGTTTCGGTATGGGTTCGCTAGTGGTGTTCACGGGTTCCTGGTTATCGAGGTCGGTTTAGATATCACAACTACACACTCTCCCCCTGTAAGTCTCCTAAATACTACTCACTTTATTTTCGCGCCTTAGAACCTAGAAATGTTCTTGTGTAAAAACAAATGAACTTTTTTTGTAAACATTAAACCTGGTTTAACAAACAATAGGTGGAGGGGGTATAAGTGCAGTGTGTGTGCTCGTACTCACAGTGGCATGAAGCAATCCTAGCACGAGAGAACCTTTAAACTAGACCAAACATTTGGGAACAACCCCGACTTGGCGAACCCAAGTATACCATACCATAATTAAGTTGAAACAAGAATAACTTACATGTCAAATCGAAGTGTCATAGGATTAGCCTTAAAGAAAGATAACTTTATGTGTAGGCTTGTAATAGTAAGTATGCCAA
Source organism: Glebionis coronaria (assembly GCA_025667525.1). Taxonomy (NCBI): domain Eukaryota; kingdom Viridiplantae; phylum Streptophyta; class Magnoliopsida; order Asterales; family Asteraceae; genus Glebionis; species Glebionis coronaria. The sequence goes on from CM046880.1 coordinate 241,824,913, forward strand.
TGTGAATTAATCCTGAAATAACTTTGTAACAAGCTATGTATGGGTTTGCATGCGTGTATGAAGACTAGTAATAATGAGAAAATCAATATGTTTCCAGCTCTCAAATGTTTGTATAAGTGCATGTAAGTTTAAATGAAACCTATTACAAAAAATAAGCGTATTCTTTTATGGATGTACCTTTACGTGTGAGTATACAAGCCACTATATGGAAACTATAATATTTTTTTCTTTCTGCTTAAGAATGGGAATACCAAGCTGTGTGTGAGTCTTCTTTGTAAACAAAGAATTAATATGTATGAAACAAGAAAGCAGGTTACCAAGCCATATATACATATCTGTGACGTGCATGTGTGTTTAAACGAGAAATAATGAATTACTAGTATATAATTTCCTTGTGGCGAGTTGCAGACCTAGGTAGTACAAGGAAGCAACCAAGTAAACTTTACCTTCAAAAACTTGTTTTCCATATGTGATACAATTGTAGAAAAAGCAAAAAGATAAAAAGTTTTTGCTGCGTGTGTGGACAGCAAATACCAAACCAAGAACATTTATTCCTTTTAACCGTTGAATAAGTTGTTGTGTGAGTGATAGGTGTGTAAACACCCATCCTTTTTACCACTTAATTACAATAATAACCGAGCCAAAACGTGTATTTTATGTCATTTATGTCGGAATTATGCGTGGTTTGTGTTTTTGTTGTAATTTAGGACGAAAAGGTGAAAAGTGGAGAAAACACGGCATTCACGGGCTTTTATCGAAGAAAAAGACAAAAGACGAAGTCAAAAGATCAAGAGTGCAAAAAGAATGGAAGTCCAAGGCCAATTATGAAGATTTATCGAAGAAAAAGTCCAAATACGGAAGTTTAATAAAGCCGAAGAACTCAAGTCTAATTAATGAAGAAATTATAAGACGAGTTTAATTAATCCCGAGACAAAGTCGAAAAAAAGTCGAAGAATTAAGAAGACGAAAAGACGAGAAAGAAGAAAGAAAGAAAGAGGAGGCAACACATGCACCTCCCCATTTCCTATAAATACCCTCCTAAACTCATTTAGGAGGGTTGGTTAGTTTTAGTTAGGAGTAGTTTTCATTTTCATTTTGTAGGTGATTTTAGAGAGAGAAAGTGACAGTTTCTCTCACTAGGATCTTAATCTTTTATCTTCCTTTCTTGTTTTTAATTAAAACTTTACTTTTAATAGCTTTAATTCTTGCTCTAAGCTTAATCTTATTCTACTTTTCTTAGCTTTTTACTTGTTCTTAATCCGAACTTCTTTACACGTTTTGTTTAAGCTTTATGTTTGATTTATTAAAAAGTTTATCTTTTGGTTAATCTAAGTTTCCTACGAATTAAGCTTTGAGTTTGACAATCTTATTGGCTTATTTTGTATTTAGCTTATTTGTTTTAAAGTTTTCTTGAAAGTTTATCTTTTTAAAGTTTATTTTATAAAGTTATTTATTTCGTGTCTCGAAAGTCTTCAAATTTGTGTCTTATTTTATCCGTATTATTATTGATTTGGTTCAGTTTTGATTTGTGCTTATTCAAGTTAGTTTATTCGATTTGCTTATTTTGGATTGCCTCCCATCGCAATGATAAACCCCTTTGCGACGGGGTATTGCGACGCAGTACATTGCGATGGTTACATCGCATAAGGGTTTTGTATTGTGACGCTTATTGCGATCTGTGCATCGCATTAGGGTTTTGTATTCCGACGCGTATTGCGATTGGGTACATTGCGATGGGATTTATTTTTTTCATTATTACGATGGGATTGCGATGCGACAGGATTCCTTTTGGTCACATTGCGACAGCATTGCGACAGGATTTCCTTTGACATTGCGATGGGATTCCGATTGGGTATTCCGATGGAGTTTTAGTTTTTATGTCTTGTCTTTATTTTCAAATTTAAATTTAATTTTCCCGCCATTTTTGCTTATAGTATTTTAAACTTGATTTGTCTTAGTGTTATTTTTATTAATTGTTTCGTTTTAAATTCACGTTTTATTATTTAAATTGTTTTGTTTTTGTTAGTTAATTGCTTTTAGTTTATTTTTATCATGTTTCGCTTTTAACTTTTTACTTAGAAATAGATAATCAAAACTTTCTTTTTGTTAACCAAAAACGACTGAGTCACACTTTGAACCGGAAATCAATTCGAAAAGATACCGAGCAAACGAACACCTTTCTACTAGCAAAAACCTAATTTCAGTGAGTGTTCAAGTAACAAGATGAGTTGTGTGTACATACTTCTGCATGTGTAAAGAATTGTATTTCTGTGTGGGATCCTACAAAGGTGTTGTGTATTCATGAGTGCGTGTACAAGCAACATCAACAAAACAGAAACCAAAAGTACACCTTAACTTGTAAACTAGTAATAGATGAAAGTGAATGTGCTAAAGGTGTGAATGTGTACTGTGTGCGTAAGTTATATATGTATTTCAATTGTGTACCTCATGTGAACTCTTTCAAAACAAACCTACTTTTCTTTCTCTAACACAATAGTGGGTAGGAAAGTGTGAGGCAATAAATAAGATATGTTGTATAATTTGTAAAGAGTACGTATGTCAACACAACCATGTCAAAGTAGATTGTATCTGCATGCCTAGCTCAAATAGACAAAGCCACATTCCACTTCTCACTTTTAAAAATTCGCTGGGTATAGTATGTTAAAAGAAAAAGCTAAATTATCAGTTACTTGCGTATTTCTTTTGACCCGACCTCACTACTTCGCGCGGCTCTTAAGCACACCAAACTAGTGGGTCTTATAAAACTTAAAACATGAGGTTAAAGCCAATCTGGCCTACTTTCCAAAGATGCTTTTTATTCGGCCTGCGGGTCATTATCGAACCCATCACACGCGTCCAAAAATATTAGAAAACCATCTTATAAAAGCAGTAAATAAATACTAATCACCATGTTCTGGGTAGCCTACTTCGGCTTACATTTTGAGACTTTTAGAGACCATGCCCGAGGTTGAGCCCAACTGATTTTTGTTGAACTCGCGGCCTAGTTTTCATACTCATCAGCCGTTTATTTTTTGGATTAATAACGAACGAATTATCGAACTACAAAAGTGACCTTTCGACCCAAATGAAAAAATTGTAAACTTATTCATGTTGTATATTTAGCCTATGTACAAATTATTTTACTTAGGTTACGAGTAACGCCTTCTTGCATCGATTTGCGTGCCTAATTTTTGTGTCACTACTATTACTTCTGTTGTGCTAATTGATCGAGGTGAGTTTCATAGCCCCACTTTTTACTTGTTTTGTATACTTTTGGGGTGAGAACATTGCTTGTTTTAAACGGATGAACATAAGTGCTAAAACTTGATACGTTTGCCTACATGATGTCTAAGTAGCGATATCCCTAGATGCTTTAGGCCACTATCGTGAACCGTTAATTACTTTGCGTAAGCGTGAATGTTATGGATATATCTATTGGGATTAACCTCCCTATCCAATGTTGGTTGTGTGACCAAATTAGATACACTTACATTTGAGGTCGTTACGAATGCTTTAGGATAGGCATTTGCTCGGGCTCTCACATTATCTTGCCAATACGGTTAACGCTTTGGTGTCATGAGCTTAGACGTAGGGAAATGTAAACGTATGCTATTTGATTATAATCTTGTATTTGTTATAAGATTATATGCCGGTTGCCTGACTAAAATCTTATGGTTCATCACACTATTTAAACTTAAAGCTAGGAACTCACCAGCCTTTGTGTTGACGCTTTAGCAATGTTTCTCTCGAGTATCAAGATGGAGGAGTGACTTGGTTGTGCCATGGGAGATAATAAATTTGTGACTATCACGAGGATGCATTTTTTGACTTATTTCGATAGTTTATTTAGGCTGAAAATAAAGTGGGACGATTTAATCAATAGTTAGCTAAATGACCAAATCTTTTTAAACTGCTTCTCGGGAGCTCTTAAAGTTCATATCTTTGCATAACTCGCTTCACGATTTAAGACCATTCTCGGACCGATATTTGGCAGCGACTTCATACTTCGAATCTTGAGAAACGTTCTTGAAATTATGGTCTTCTCTTCATAATAGGAATTTCTTCACTTGAAGTTTTTGAGAGATTTTTCATACTTGGACCACGACTTCTTCATTTTTATCCTATCTTTATTTTGGATTTTTGATATACAACGATCAACCTCCTTTTAGAACTTGGATCTATTTATCCTCATACCTTGCTAGGGTCTTTTTGGCTAGACTTCTCCATGATCTTTTGGGGAGTATTTGCTTTTCGTCGTGTGTCTCGATCCATCATATTGATTTTTGATAAATGATTCTTCACATCACTTTGGATCTTTAGCAACAAAATGTAGCCCTCTTGTCTTGTTAGGACCTTTTTGGACTTGCCAATCTTCGCATCCCGCTTCAATAAGTTATGCCTTGGCTATGAACTCTAATTAATACCGAGCAACTTTTAAACGATCTTGTGCTAGAAGCAAAGTAACTTTTCAAATCGTACAACCTTACTTATTGACATTATATTTATTAACAAGCGATGGGATAAAAAGCTCATAATTAACTCACATAAATTCATGAAAGAATACCAAACTTATAATTGACTCTATCATATCTCGTTCTCCACAATTTAAAATCTCAAAGAATGAGATTCGTGAATGCTTAGCCAATTAAATCAAAGTTTTGGATTTTCAAGTCATCTATAGGATCTTGCATCTTCTTAGACTTTTTCAAGTTTAGAATTTGCGGTTTAAAGTTCCCTTGATAGACGACTTTCCAGGATCAATTATAGGAACTTGCGAAAAGCTCTTGTTCTTAACCCGTAAGAGTTAAGACTTTCGCGTTTTAAAGTTCCCTATATAAAAGCCTAGCAAAACTTGACTTAAACATGTTAAGGATACTAGCTAGAGTAATCTTAGATAAGTAAACTCGGGTTGAGTCAAAAGATTCATGACGTTGAAAAATTAAAACCACTTTATTCAAAATTTATTCTAGCGAAGAAAGTAAATAACGATAACAAAGGAAAATACTACTATACTACTAGGCCAAAATAGATTAAAAACTTTGAAAATGTCGAAAAATCAAAATTTATGGTTAAAATGAGGACAAATTAATGGAAAAGCCCACTTAACTTCGATAGAACCCCCTACACTTGATATAAACATTGTCCTCAATGTTTAAGCGTGTGGGAGTAAATTCCCCTACACTTAGGACATTATGCACGTTGTTTAAATCTCGCTAAGGAAGAGACGACTATAGTGATTTCAATGTCAACATATAAGATATGAAATATTGAATCACGACAGTTTAGGATAGAACCGGGAAGACGGGTACACGGGATCACGGGTCGTCAAATGTCATCAAAAGTGCTCTTTAAAGCTTTTATCCCTGCACATCATAAGAAACAAGACAACAAACCTTATGTAGCTCCCCCTACACTTATTATGAAAACGGGTAAAGGATAGATCAACGGGTTGCCTCCCGAGAAGCGCTTGTTTTTGTTAACTGAGTCACGAGCCTGACTCGACCCAGAGCTAATTCAAGGGAAACGTGGTGAGGGATGCAATCATCTCATGAGAGATGTCCTTACCAAAGTACAACTTAACACGCTAGCCATTCACTTTAAAATTTGGCCCATCTGGTTGAGAAATCTCAATGGTGCCATAAGGGAAGACTTTGGCGACGGTGAATGGACCAGACCAACGGCTCTTAAGCTTGTCCGAAAAGATTTTCAACCGAGAGTTAAAGAGTAAAACTTGATCACCAATTTTGAACTCTCGGTTTTTGATCTTATAATCATGAATGAGCTTGGTTTTCTCCTTGTAGATCAATGAATTCTCATAAGCCTCATTCCTTAGTTCATTAAGTTCATTGAGTTGGATCTTCCTAAGATCACCGGCTTTGTTGATATCAAAATTAGCCCATTTAAAGGCCTATAAGCCTTATGCTCCAACTCAATGGGGAGGTGGCATGCCTTTCCGTACAGAAGACGATATGGAGTGCAACCAATAGGTGTCTTATATGCGGTATGGAAAGCCCACAAAGCATCATCTAACTTATCGGCCCATGAGGCACGATGCTCTCCCACAATACGCTCTAAGATTCTCTTTAGTCCACGGTTTGAAATCTCGGCTTGTCCATTTGTTTGTGGATGATATGCGGTGGAAAGACAATGATTGACACCGTACTTAGCCATGACTAGAGCAAATTGATCATTGCAAAAATGAGTCCCGCGATCACTGATGATAGCACGAGGAACACCGAATCGAGCAAAAGTTTGTTTCAAAAAGTTCACAACCACCCCCACATCGTTCGTAGGTAAAGCCTTTGCTTTAACCCATTTAGATACGTAGTCAACGGCTACGAGGATGTACTTGTTCCCTTTGGATGATGGAAATGGCCCCATAAAGTCGACACCCCATACGTCAAAGATTTCACACTCTTGGATGAAATTTTGAGGCATCTCATCTTTATGTGTGATCTTGCCTTGTCTTTGGCAAGCATCACAATGTTTAACCATTTCATGAGCGTCATGATAAATGGTGGGCCAATAAAATCCAGAGTCGAAAACTTTCTTCGCGGTATAGTTAGGACCAAAGTGACCACCGGTGGGTCCTTTATGGCAAGCTTCTAGGATTAATAAAGCTGTCGGCCCATCAACACACCGACGAATGACAAGATCCGCACATTGTTTGAAAAGGTAAGGGTTGTCCCAAAAATAGTGCTTAATGTCCTTAAAGAACTTTTTCTTTTGTTGGGATGTTAACCCTTCCATCAAGGCTTCAAGGGGAAAAGAGTCATTAATCTCTTGATTTGGGAGCTCCCCTTGATAAGGATCCTCAAGTTTACAAAGATGATCCGCGGCTAGGTTTTCCGTTCCTTTTTTATCACGAATTTCAACTTTAAATTCTTGTAGGAGCAAAACCCAAAGAAGAAGTCTTGGCTTGGAATCTTGTTTTGTTAACAAGTAATTCAACGCGGAATGGTCGGTATAGACAATGGTGGTGGAAAGGACAAGATAGGGGCAAAATTTTTCAAAAGCATACACTATAGCTAAAAGCTCTTTTTCGGTAGCGGTATAATGTAATTGAGCCCCCCGTCATTGTCTTGCTAGCATAATAGATTGGTTGGAAGTGTTTGTTCACTCTTTGTCCCAAAACCGCTCCAATAGCAAAGTCGCTAGCATCACACATCAATTCAAAAGGTAACTCCCAATTAGGGGTAACCAAGACCGGTGCCTTAGTTAATTTATCCTTAAGAAGATTGAAAGATTCGAGACACTCTTTAGAAAAGATAAAAGGAGTATCTTTTTCCAAGAGGTGGGTCATCGGGCGAGCGATATTAGAAAAATCTTGAATGAATCGACGATAGAAGCCTGCATGACCAAGAAAACTTCTCACACCCTTCACGGTTGAAGGAGGAGGTAATTTAGCAATCACATCTACTTTAGCACGGTCGACTTCAAGACTGGCTTTGAAAATTTTATGACCAAGAACAATACCTTCTTTTACCATGAAATGGAAATTTTCCCAATTAAGAACGAGACGAGTGTCTTCAAATTGTTTGAGCATACGTTCTAAATTGGCAAGGAAAGTAGAGAAAGAATCACCATAGACCGAGAAATAATCCATAAAGACTTCCATAGTTTCTTCAACCATGTCATGGAATATAGCCGTCATACACCTTTGGAAAGTTCCGGGAGCATTGCATAAGCCGAAAGGCATTCTTTTGTAAGCAAACATTCCATAAGGATAAGTGAATGTGGTTTTCTCTTGATCTTTTGGATCGATGGGAATTTGAAAATACCTGGAGAAACCGTCTAAGAAGCAATAATATTCATTACCCACTAAATGCTCGAGCATTTGATCCATGAAAGGAAGAGGAAAATGATCCTTGCGAGTGGCATCATTGAGCTTGCGATAGTCTATGCAAACTCGCCAACCCGTGACAAGTCGAGTAGGAATCAACTCGTTGTTTTCATTGGGAACAATGGTTATTCCGCCTTTCTTAGGCACACAATGGATGGGACTAACCCATGGCGAATCCTAAATAGGGTAAATCATTTCGGCATCTAGAAGTTTGATAACTTCTTTCTTGATGACGTCATGAATTTAGGATTAACCCTTCTTTGGCTTTGGATTGCGGGTTTAAAGTCATCTTCCATGAGAATATTATGAGTACAAAAGTTTGGATCAATTCCGCGGATGTCGGAAATTTTCCAAGCAATTGCTTTCTTATGATTCTTTAGCACATCGATAAGTCGAGATTTTTGATCCTGTTTCAAGTCCTTTGCAATGATGACGGGTAACTTCTTATTGTCTTCAAGGAAAACGTATTCGAGATGAGACGTAAATCCTTAAGCTCTAAATCCGGGGGATTGTCGATGGAAGGTTTAGTCAAATTCGGATCATCGATTGTAACTTCCTTAGGAGAAGGTGGAGAATATGGTCCTCATTGAGAAGTTTCTCAATGGTACGAATGTCTTCTTCCCAATCGATGGGAGAATCACCATATTTTAAGTCCACATCCCCTAAAGTTGCTTCAAATTCTTTCAAAAGGATCTCACTTTCTCCAAATGGAGTTAGTGAGGGAGCAATAGAGGCAACGGTCTCAACAATGTGTAGAGAAGAAGAACCACTTTTACAAGCGTCTTTGAAATGCTCTTCACAAGCCTCATCAAGTACGTCAATGAAATTAACGCTCTCGTGTTCATAAGGTTGCTTAGAAAGTTTACCCATGTTGAAGACGAGTTTGTGATCACCAACTCTCATGATTAATTCGCCCGCAACTACATCAATGAGAGTGCGACCGGTCCACAAGAATGGATGTCCAACGATTAATGGAACACGGGGGTCCATCTCGTAGTCAACGACAACGAAATCCGCCGGAAAGGTGAATTTGTCGACACCGACGAAGACATCTTCGGCTATCCCCAACGGATAAGCAACCGTACGGTTAGCTAAGTCCAATGTCATTCGTGTGGGTTTAATAGGTTTTGCATAACATATGTGTACTCAATCGTTCTCGGTATCTAATCGAATTGATCACGGTTAGGGTGGACTAATTGGTGTTGGTCACTAAAAGGGGGAGCTTGATTTTCTAAGTCTACCAATAACATAAACGTAAAAGCTATTAAAAATAAAGCATAATGTCTAACCTTGATTTGCTCTTCCAGAATGAATGTTGCACAGTAGAACTTGGTGAAAATAACTAAAGGTAATTATCTATTTTGAAATAAAAGTGAAAATGTAAAAGTCGATGCGTAAAAATTAAAGCTTTAAAAGTTATACTAAAAATTAAGGTTTAAAAATAAATGACGAAAAATTAAAACTTTAAAAGTAAAATTGAAACTTTAAACTTTATAAAAACGTAAACTTTATGAAAATTAAGCTAAGATAAATCAATTAAAATAATACTTAAGAAAATTGGCGGGAAAAAATAAAGGTTTAAAATAATTCAGAAAACTAAAATTTAAAAATAAGTTGAAGTACAAAAAATGACCCAAGTCGGAATCCAAATTTTGATCTAAGTCGGAATACAAGTTTTGAATATAATTCGAAATATGCCAATCCAATCCAACACCTAAGTCTGAATATGGATGTTTGCAAGTAGTTCGGAATCCTCAATTTTGACACAATTCGGGAAACAAGTTCCAGTAGCTAATTCGGAATCTGACCTTCTGATGTAATTCGAAATATGTACTCCGGACTTAATCCAGAATAATGGATGCAAGACCAAGTTCGGAATACCTGTTCCTAAATGTAATTCGGAAAATGGAAATAGGACACAATTCGGGATACTGAGTTAGGTTTTGGAGGGAAAAGGAGTTTTACACTTAAGTCTGAATGTAGTCTTTGATCTAATTCGGGAAATAGTATTTTGCATCTAAGTCGGAATAATGTAGTATTTGACTCAGTTCGGGAAAAGAGGGTTTTGACAATCCGGAATAAACTAAAATAAGCAAAATCACAATAAACACTTACCAAAACTTAAACCAAATCAATTTTTAGTAAGAGTGGTCGAAATATACCACTCATTCTCCTACCATATGAGAAAATGATTTAAAATAGTTACTAACGAGATTGTACAAGAAGGAAATGCCCTATAGGCAGAATGAAATTTTTGACGACCGTGAGTTGTGATGATCGTTTGTTGATCCCAAACATAGATCGATTTAGCTTTATGTATACGAGATTAGATCAAGTAATACACTTAGAGAAACCTTTGTATATGTATATGATAATTTAAGTGTTATGCGGAATTAACACTTAAACAAGAATACACAAGACGTAAACAAACTTTCACTTTGATTAATGATATCAAACTTGCTTACAATGAAAGTGTTAACGTATGAAAACTTATATTGAACAATAACCTAAAGGTCTTCTTTTATAGACATAAGAAGCCTTGTACAATAATCTACTTATCAACTATTCTAGGTAAAGATAAATATAGAAAATACATTGTTGTTCCTATCTTTACTAGAAGTAATCTAGAATATAATAAACGCGTAGATCATATCCTTCCATCAGTGCTTGTCTTCAATGTATCAACGCTTGACATTGTCTTGTCAACGCTTGACCTGTCAGCATTTATTTTCTTCTTGTCAACGCTTGTTTTACTCTTGTCAGCGCTCAAGTAGACTGGCTATATTTTATTCCCAACGATCCTCCCCTAAAATTGATATCTACTCTAGTAATCAAGTTTCTGAATAAACATTAAGAACTAGGAGGAATCTTACAAACCTTCTCATATTGGTAATAAATAAATCTGATTAAATCTTTGGCCACGTCACTTGAAATAATCAATTTCCAGCTGTGTGTTCTTCATCTTCTCCAAGACTTCCTTGGACATGAAATACTGACCATCTACAAGTAGATACTCAACAAACTTTGTAGAACTCAAATAATAAACACCAACAGCTGAATACAATCTCCATTGAAGACCACTGAGGTCATCTTCAAGATCCTTCCAAATAGCAGGATCTTCATCTCTTGGTCCACACATTCTCTTGAATGTTGACCACAGTTTTATTCCATTGACTGAAGTTGGTGCTTCAGTCTCATACTTGGCCTCTAACAACCTCCATAGGTCTACCAAGTCTTCTCTGTCAAAACTTGCAAACAAAGATATAAGGGTGGTAAAAGTGTGAACCTTTTTTCCATACCTACCAATCTTCCAAAACCCACATTCATCTTCTTCATAGCTTATAATAGGGTTTCTGGAATCAAGTGGTAACACTTGTACCATATCTGAAGCTTCTAATGGTGAGAGCTTGAGGCTCTTTCTTATAACAGCTTCACTTGGATGTAATGGATCCATATCTTTGGGAAACTCAAGAGGGACTCCCTTTTTTACTGGTCTGGGAACAAACATTGCCTTCTTAAGTTCCATTTCCTCTGCAAGTTCTTCTTTTCTTTCATCAGAAATAAGTCTTAGAGTGTTTTCTTCTTGCACTCTAAACCGAATGAGATAAGCTCTGCACTCCAACTCTTCAAATGTCAATGCAATCAACTTCTTATAAGTCCACCCTGTTCCATGACATCTGAGCAACATGCGGTACAACTCCCTTCTATCCCTTTTCAAATTTGAGAGAACATTGTTTGCTTTGTGTTTCAAAATGACCTTGCAATCCTTTTGTACTCTGAGAAGAATCTCCAAACCCCATATCTGATCTGAAATGGTCAAATGTTGATTCTCTATACACCTATCTTCCCAGGCATGGTACATCTGAACAACTTCTGGCATATCAAAATCAACCTGCAATTTCAGCTCATTCAACTTCTCTTTTGCCAATTCATCACCATACTCAAGCCTTTCTGGTTGTTCTATGATCATAACACTTGAGTCTGAACTGGCTTCATCACTTCCTTCTTGCTCTTTTGAAGTGACAACAAAAGGTGATTCACCCACCTCCTTTTTTCATGTTCCACAACTTCTGCAGCCAACTTTCTATCAAACTCAATTTGTGCTGCATTCTTTGGAACAACTTCTTCTACCATAATACCCTTACCCTTATCTAATGGATCAACTGTTGGTAAGGTAGATGGTAATACCTGTGAAGAAACCTCTTTGATGATGGATGATGACTGGAATACATCAACCTCATTTGCAGGTCTGTCAACGCCTAATTTTGCTTTGTCAGCGCCCAAGATACTCATGTCAGCGTTCAAATCTGTCTTGTCAACGCCCAAAGTACCTGTCTCATCGCCTCTTGTAATTTCCTCTAACATGGCTGTAAATGAAAAACTTAAGTTTGTAGGAGAGACTAGAGACGTATCAAAACCTGTCTGTTTCTTCAACTCAGTAAGGGTTTCAGTAACACCCAAAGATTCTTCATCATATGAACCTTTTCCACTCTCAACAAATGGTTCTGTAGCAGCTTCATGTGAGCCTTTATCACTCAAATTAACAGGCTCTGTAGCAGCTTCCTCCCCTTTGTAAGAATCCTCCTCAGATAAAAAGACCCTTGTCTGCCTTCTCCTTGACTCAGCTGTTTCCAAAATAACAATCCTCTCCCTCAATTGCTTGAGTTCAAGGGCTTGTGTGCTGACAACTTGTACCAAGTCTGCATTTTGCTTTTGCAAGCTCATGCAGATAGCCGTCAGTTCCATTAAGGTCATTAGTTCCAATCTGCCCTCTTCTAAAATGGGTATTTGACCTCCCAAGTTAGATTCATTGGGCATGGATGAGGTCTTAATTATGGTAGGACTGTCTTGGCCAGCTTCTAAGCCAGAACCAATAGTCCCAGCCTTATCCATAACACCAACCACACTTGTGGTGGTGGTTCTCTCTGCTACATGGCTAGGACCACTAGAGGAGAACACTCCAGTAGTCCTTTGGCGTTTTTGTAACCTATATTGTGTTGGGGGAGAAGAATATGTGGATTGGGTGGATGTAGGTTGGTTAAGGGGTGTTTGGGTCTGTGAAGGATTTGTGTCAACGTTTAAAATAGGCACATCAACGCCAACATTTAATGTGTCAGCGTCGAAGGGTTCTTGGTCAATTTGCATATGTTGTGGTGAAGGTAATGGTTCAGGTATTGGGTCAATATAGGGTTGAGGGTCTGGCTGGGGTTGTGCTGCTTCAATGACAGCAATCATAGCAGGGGTGAGGGATAGGTCACGATGTGGGGGTGAGTTCATCTTCATAAAAATTGCTTTCTTTTGCACAGGGATCTCATAAAAATCATCATGACCCCTTGTGCAGTAACCTTGGACATCAAAAACCATTTGTAAAAATTTGGGATAAGCTAAAGTCATTTTGTTCCCTTTATTTTTACACATGCCCTCAAAAATCATTTTGGAATAATTAAACTTTTTCCCAGTAGCAATGCACACAATAGCACTTGCAATAGATCTATTGATCTCATTGTGTGCAGTGCAGTTGGGACTCAAACATTGCAAGAGGACATGTATTAGGTACTTCCAGGCTGGGGGAAACTCCTGTTTATGATATTTATTTAAAGTTCCTTCAGCAGGAAAATGATAACCCAAAGCCCTTAGTCCTTGTTCTATTTCACTAATAGGAAGGGTGGTTATACCATCTGCATCATCAAGATGCAAAGCTTGGCGAACCAGAGCTTCAGTAACCACCCATGTGCGCCCATGAACAATAGAAGATAATGTAGTCACTCTATTAACTGTTGAGGAACTGACATTGTTCCAAAACTGTTTAATATGTGTGACAGGAATGAGTGGAGCATTAGAAAGAGCATACCTAAAAGGGGATGCGTTCAAATACGCCACCATTTGTGTGTATTGGGGAAACAGAGTATCATCAGCTTCAAGATACGCGATCATGTTGTGTTGACTTCTGAATCCTAATTCCAAATCACTTGGTTTGAATTTTGGTGCCATTGTTGAAAGCTGTTTGAATGATTGATAAAGATGAAGTTAATAAGAGAAAATTGTATTAGAAAAGAATAATAGGTACCCTGTTTAAAATAGGAGCCAAATATATAGGAGAAGAAAATGCATGTGATTGGCCCAAAAATAGGCAAGTATTTTCAAAATGCAATCATGAAAATATTGAAAAAGAATAAGTTTATCTTATGCATTAAATGAGAGTTATCTGCTCCCAAAATTACGGCCTAAAAAATATGTCAAAAAGTAACAACTAGGTAGGTCCCATTGAGTGTCAACGGTCAAAAATAACCCATCAACGCCCAACGGCTATATTCTTGTCAACGTTTGCCAAAGCCATGTCAACGTCTAAATTGGTCACAGCAACGCTTGGAAAAATACTTGTTAGCGTCCAAAAATAAAAATGTTTAAAAAAGAAAAATGACCTTAACAAAGTAATTTATCCTAGAGAAGATAACCAAAAAGTTGATAATTATTATAGGGCGGCAAGCACTGTCCAGTTATGCGCACTTGCTTATGCAAGATAGACATAACAGTCCTCTAGTGTCCCTTGCTAACCAAAACTCTTAAACAACTAAGTTACCTTATAAAACTCTTTGTTACTCCCAGGGAAAACCCATGAAAAAATCATTCCCAAGTCTCCCAACAGACCACAACCAATTCTAGGCCAAAATTGTCTTGGCAGCATGCATAGTATATCAACTTTGCATGCTACAGTGCCTCATGATTTAGTAAAACTAACTCATACTCACCTGTGGACACAATCTAGAATTGTGATAAGAGTATCATATGGATACCCAAAAATTCCTAAAGGTTCCTAAAACCTCCCCTTAAACTGTGATACATATGTTGCTAAAAATATGCATGAACATAAAAAAATTTATGTCAAGATAGGAATTGACAATTCCAACCATCATCCATAAACAAAAACATGTCCAAATGCTTCTCCAATGATCCATAAGCAACTCTGTATCCAATGGTATACTGCTAACACCACCTGCACATTTAGATTGAAAACCACAAAACTAACATTGTTGCTGACAACGCCCCGATAACACTTGTCAGCGTTAAGAAAAGCTTTGTCAGCGTTAGACAAATATATTGCTGACAACGTCACAAAAACACTTATCAGCGTTCAAGCAACCTTAGGCAGTGTTAGAAAAATAGAATGGAAAATCTAAATCCTCAAAAACACCAATAACAATGCATTATCTTGTACATACTTTTACAAAAAGACTCCAAAACACATATTATGTGAGATTGATCATTCCAATACTTGTTACCAAGTATTGAAACCTTCCAGCATCAAAAGGTTTAGTTAGTAAATCTGACACATTTTCTTCTGTGTCAATCCTATCTGGTTGTATTAAACCCTTTTTAAAACAATCTCTTATAAAATGGTGTCTAATTTCTATGTGTTTAGTTTTAGAATGATGTACAGGATTCTTAATAATGCATAAAAGTGTTGTTATTGTCAACAAATATCTTTGTATGCATGAAATTATACCCATAGTCCAACAGCTGGTTCTGAATCCACAAAACTTGTCCACAACAAGCAGCTGCAGCCATATACTCTGCTTCAGTTGTAGAATTAGCCACCACTGTTTGTTTCTTGCATTGCCAAGATATTAACCTGCTCCCAAGAAACTGACATCCACCACTTATGGATTTTCTATCAAACTTATCACCTCCATAGTAACTGTCTGAATATGCAATCAACTCCAATGGTGAATCCTTTGGGTACCACAAGCCAAGACTAGGATAGCATCTTAGGTAGCTAAAGATCCTCTTGACAGCATAAAGGTGACATTCTTTGGGAGTCACCTGATGGCGTGCACAAGCACACACAGCAAACATGATGTCAGGTCTAGAGGCTGTGAGATACATCAATGAACCAATCATTGATCTATAGTGCCTGGCATCAACATCCTTTCCATCTCCAATCTTTCCCCAAGGGTGTTCTCTATCCATAGGAGTAGTAGCCCTCTTTTCATGTGGAGAAAAGCCAAACTTCTTCAAGATCTCTGCCACATACTTATCCTGGGAGATGAAGATACCATCTTCTTTCTGCTGAACTTGTAACCCAAGAAAGAAGTTCATCTCCCCCATAGCACTCATCTTGAATTTGTTTGTCATAAGCTTGGAGAAATCCTCACTCATCTTTGGATATGTGGATCCAAAAATGATGTCATCAACATAGACTTGAACAAGTAAAACATCCTTACCCTTCTTCTTTGTAAACAATGTCTGGTCTATGGTGCCCCTCTTGAATCCATTGTCCACCAAATAAGTAGACAAAGTACCATACCATGCTCTTGGGGCTTGATGAAATCCATACATAGCCTTCTTGACTCTATACACCTTGTCTGGATTCTGTGGAGCCTCAAAACCAGGAGGCTGCATCACATATACCTCCTCAACAATTGTTCCATAGAGGAAGGCACTCTTGACATCCATTTGATAGACAGTGAAGCCCATGCAGGATGCATAGGCTAGAAAGATCCTTATAGCTTCAATCCTTACAACTGGTGCAAAGACCTCCTCATAGTTTATCCCCTCCTCTTGTGTATATCCCTAAGCCACTAATCTTGCCTTGTTTCTGACCATAATACCTCTTTCATCTCTCTTGTTTCTTAGAACCCATCTTGTCCCTATATGTCTGACATATCTGGGACAATCAACCAGCTCCCAAACATCCTGAATTGCAAATTGGTGAAGCTCATCCTGTATTGCTTCCACCCAACTTGGTTCCTTGAGAGCATCAAATATCTTCTTGGGTTCCTGTTGTGACAGAAAACAAGCAAACAAACATGCTTGCACAAGATGGGTGTCAACCTTCTTGTGAATATTGGCAATAAATCCACCAAGACCTTGATGAGATCTTCTAGTTCGAACAGGAGTCATAATATCACCAATAATTTGAGAAGTAGGGTGATTCTTCATAGTAGAAGTGAGAACTCCTCCTTCAAAAAGTCTGGTGTCCTCAATCTCATCCTCCAAGTTGCCAATATCTTCTTCTTCAGACTCTCTTTCATCAACATGAGGATGAACCTCTTCATATAAATTGGAAGGTTCACCCTGTTCAAAAGTAGAAGAGAAAATATGCGCAAAAGTGTTGTCAACGCCTGAACCTTGGTTGTCAACGTTTGGGCTAACAACGTTTGAAATGTCGTTGTCAACGTTTGAGCCATCAACGTCTGAATTTGTCCTGTCAGCGCTAGATTTGCCTTTGTCAGCGCCTAAAGGACCATGCATGTTGTTATCTGGTAGTACTTGGGGACAACCATTATCTTTTCCAGCAGCAGCAAAAGCATCTGTCCATATGGGAATTGTGACATACTCTAGGATAGGAGATGACTTTTCTGCTTGTGATCCAACCTTTTCATGAACCTGTGTACCTGAAACATCAACAACTTGTTCTTCCACAACATTTGAAGTTACCTTCACAATGTCTGGATTAGTGACATGCATATAATTTAAAGTCCTAGATAAAGGTTCCAAGTCAAACAACCAATTTGGACCACTTTCAGGATCACTAGGTTTACTCTCTAAAAACCTAACATGTACTCTTTCAAGTATACGTTTTTCCTTTTTAAGATAAACCCTATAACCCTTTCTCTGCACTGAATACCCCATGAAATAGCCTTCATCACCTTTTACACTAAATTTACCTAAGGCATCACTAGTATCAAGAACAACTACATGACAACCAAAAGGTCTAAGAAAACCAATATTAGGTTTTCTTCCCCAAAGTAACTCATAAGGTGTTTTGTTCTGTATCTTTTTGACCAATGCTATATTCTGTACATAGCAAGCTGTATTAACAGCCTCAGCCCAAAAAACTATAGGGAAATGAGCATCAGTCAACATGGTTCTGGCTGCTTCAATTAGGGTTCTATTCTTCCTCTCAGCAACCCCATTTTGCTGTGGGGTTCTGGCAACACTAAATTGCCTAGTAATCCCTTTCCTGGCACAAAAATCATCTAACACTTTATTCCTAAATTCACCACCATTATCACTCCTAAGCATTTTAACTTCATTACCAGTCTTCTTCTCAATCTGAGTGATAAACTCAGTTAAAGTGTCAGTTGTATCACTCTTCATAGCTAAAAAGAAAGTCCAAGTAAACCTAGAAAAGTCATCTGTTATGACAAAACAATATGATTTACCATTCAAACTTTCTATATTGGTTGGACCAAAGAGGTCCATATGAAGCAAGTGAAGTGGTCTAGTACTAGAGTACACCTGTTTAGACTTGAATGAGACCTTGTGCTGCTTTCCTTTAAGGCATGCCACACAAGAGTGGTCATTGTAGAAAGCCTTTTCAAGCAAGCCATCAACCAAGCCAAGTCTCACAAGCCTGTTTATATTCTTAAAATTTATGTGCCCTAGTCTCCTGTGCCATAGATTACTTTCATCTACTGAAGCTTTAGCATAAAAACATGACATATTGCTATTCATTCTAATCCCATTCAGATTCACATTATATATGTCTTTATGTCTAGGTGTTCTATAGTCAATATATTTCTCATCAGGGATCTTATAATCCTTGCTTAATACCAAACATTCAGTATCAGTAAACAGAACTTTATTTTTGTTATCACAAACTTGTGATACACTAAAAATATTGTAATCAAGTTCCTTTACCAAAAATACGTTTTCAAAACACAAGTTCTTGGTGAGAAGTGTTCCTTTGCCTGTGATAGTACCATATCCGCCTCCAAAGTAAACCTTATCACCATCCTTAATGGGAGTGAAGTTAGTCAGATAATCTTCCTTCCCTGTCATGTGCCTTGAGCATCCACTGTCCCAATATCCATAATCATTGACCTGTTTTTGAATGCCCTGCACATAAAGAAAACAAGTTAGTTTTCTTTGGGAACCCAAGCCTTAGCAGACTTGGATTCATATGGTTGTTCAACAAGAACAGACGTAGTTCTCATAACAACCCCTTGTTCATCCCTCTTTGGATGAAATACCCAGTTACCCCCAATAGGTTTTGTAATGACCTTTGAAATGTAATTAAATTTGTTGTAGGTCATTGAAATCCCATTATCATTAGGGTTTTGATCTTTCTTTGGTCTCCATGTCAAGCTTGAAGAAGCTTTAGACCCCTTACCCTGTGGTTGCAAATATTTGGGTCTGGTCACGTTTCTGTCAGCGTTGGATTTGGTCTTGTCAGCGCTGAAATTACTCTTGTCAGCGTTGAACCTAGGGTTTGCTACAGAAACCCATTGCCTGTTAGACCAAGTATTTGTCTTTTGAAATGGTCTTTGTCCATGAGTGTTAGACCCTATAGTGAAGAATGGGGGAGCTCTAACAACTTGTGGACTTTGTTGCACACAAGGTTTAGGTCTGACAACGTTTGACTTTCTAACAATGTTGACCTTAGAAGCGTTGACACACTTAAATGCTAAATGTGAAAAGCTACCACAAGTGTAACAGGATTTTCTAGACACAACCCTAGGTCTAGAAGAGAAGAAACATGTTCCATCATTACTAACTTGGCTTTTAGGTGACCTACTATTCCTATACATTTCTGCATACTTGAGACTAGGTTTTCTAACAGTGTTTGAGCCAAGGTCAACAGCCTTACTAGTGATTGGGTTTGTAACCTTAATAGGGGTTGACTCATTAGGACTTTCACATAATAAGCCACCCTTAACATATAAGGTAGGATTAGCTTTCTTCCATTCATTCAAGTCAGTCAACTTCTGTTGATACTCTTCAACTGGGGTAACAACTCTTGGTGGAGGAATGAATTCCTCCTCTTGGAGTTCTGGTAAACCAGTCCAAGATAGGTCCTTTTGTTGGACACCATAGAAGTCACCAGCTGGTGGTGGAACCACAGAGTAGTCTTTCATCCCAATCCTAGCCATGTCCTTAGGATCCCTTTGTTTATTAACACATTCTCCTAGGGTTTGTGTGGCCCTATCAAATCTCTGAATTTTAAGGCCAACATTATCTTTATTCTTAATGGCCTCATCTAACTTAGCCTGTAATTCACTATTAACCCTTTCCATGATGTTCCTAACTCATTACTAGCCTCTAACTCATGTTTTAAGATATTTATTTTATCCTTTAAAACAAATTCCATTTCCTTGTATTCAGAAACTGTTTTCTCAGTTTTAGTGAGAGCTAATTGATAGTTAGACAGTTTGCATCTCTCAGTACTCACATCATCTAACAACCTTACCACCTCTTTGTTAAGTTTCTCAGTATTTAACCTACAACCATTACTACAAAAAGCATCATCGTATACCTCATTATCTGATGAAGATGAGGAGTGTGCCATGAGAGCATATTGAACATGCTCTTCTTCTTTAATTTCAGCAACCAAAGCTTTATCCTCTTCCACATACTTAGCCAAATAGCTCCAGTCCCATCCCATACCATCAATTCCTTGAACTGCAACCATGGCCTTAGGATCCTGAGCCTTAACAATTTGGCTTGAGGGTTTACCAGCATCAGATCTTCTAGGAGATCTGCATTCCCTCATGAAGTGCCCCATACGATGACAGTTGTAGCACTCAACTTTGGATTGATCAAATCCAGCTGTGTCCTTTGCATTGAAGGTCATCTTCTTCTTAAACCTTCTATTCCACCTGTTTGCTCTTATACTAGCAAGAGCCATGTTTCACTTGATATCCATCTCTTCCAAGTGCTCATCACTTATCTGCTCAAGGTCCTCATATGTAATCAGTGAACCATTGGGCAAAGAAGCAATATAAGCACATACAGTATCTAGGTCCAAACCAGCAGGTTTAACTCTTGGTGAGTCACTTTTGTATGTGTCAGCGTCTGAATAGGAGGCGTTGACAGGACATGTTCCAGCGTTGACACATGATGATCCAGTAACTGGATGCATGTAAGAGTCCTTCTGATCGAATTGGCCTTCACTATGTGAGAAGAAAGCCATGTTACAATTAGTAGACTTACTACCATGCTCCAAAAGGGTTTCATTCTCCAACAGCCTTAGTTTGTTGTAGATAGCATCAAAAGTAGAACTTTTGTGAGTGTTGTTGGCAAGTATAGATCTTGCCTCAATCTTCCACGCTTCACCAAGACTTTTAAGAAAAGTGGCATTAATGTCAACATCACCAAGTTATGTCCCCATGAAGGATAATTTGCTTGTAATGTCAAGCAATCTGCTTCTCACACTGCTAAGCTTCTCATTGGGTTGAGCTTTGAAAACAGCATAATCATGCATGAGTTGTTTCTTCTTTTCTTCCCTAGTATCTTCATTGCCACCATATGCAACTTCAAGAGCTGCCCAACGGTCTTTAGCAGAATCATAACCTCTGTATTTATGCTGGTTCTCTTGTCCCAAAGAGACTTTCAGAATATTTAGGGTTTTCATATCAACCATTCTCTTTGCTATGTCTTCAGCAGACACAGCTCTACCATCACCAGGTTTTTCTTTCTTATCTGCTTCGGAACATCCAGCAACAGCAGTTCTTGTAGCAATAGCAGCAGCAACCTTTTCAGCTCTATTGAATGTGTTTCCATACTCAATGATCTCCCAGAGAGTGTAGTCATAGATCCCCAGATATTGCTCAAAGTTGAATTTCCACAATTCAAAGTTGGTTGCATCAAGCATGGGAATCTGATGTTTGGCAAAGGTGATGAGGAGGAGGTTATTTCTGGATTTGACATGATGTTGTTAGGGTTTTGAGAAAATTAGGGTTTTGGTGATTTTAGGGTTCTTGTGTTCTTTAAGATCAAAAGTTCCTCAACAAGCTTTGATACCACTTGTTGATCCTAAACTTAGATCGATTTAGCTTTATGTATACGAGATTAGATCAAGTAATACACTTAGAGAAACCTTTGTATATGTATATGATAATTTAAGTGTTATGCAGAATTAACACTTAAACAAGAACACACAAGACGTAAACAAACTTTCACTTTGATTAATGATATCAAACTTGCTTACAATGAAAGTGTTAACGTATGAAAACTTATATTGAACAATAACCTAAAGGTCTTCTTTTATAGACATAAGAACCTTGTACAATAATCTACGTATCAACTATTCTAGGTAAAGATAAATATAGAAAATACATTGTTGTTCCTATCTTTACTAGAAGTAATCTAGAATATAATAAATGCGTAGACCATATCCTTCCATCAGTGCTTGTCTTCAGTGTATCAACGCTTGACATTGTCTTGTCAACGCTTGACCTGTCAGCGTTTGTTTTCTTCTTGTCAACGCTTGTTTTAGTCTTGTCAGCGCTCAAGTAGACTGGCTATATTTTATTCCCAACATCGTTGATTTTAGGCTTTGGAAAAATCGATTTGAGAAACTTTGACATATGTATTACTTATCGCTACCAAGTACACGATCAATGTGAACGGAAATAACCAAACTGTGGAAAACGAATTTCAAACTTCTGATATTACCCATAGGTAGATTTGAATAAACATACATCGTTGAAAGGATACAGTGTAACTATAGCCGTCAGGATAACATGGGTTGAGACCTTGTGAGAGTAGAAAGGATTGTTAAACGTCATCTATGCGGAAGATGACAACACACGACTCTTTAGAGTTAAAATAATACGCGAGACGACGAGGAAAGTATTGATGAAAAATATCACTTAACAAAACCAGTATTGTCGAGGAAAGTAGACATGCAAAGAAAAGAGAAACTACTAAAAACTACCCAGGAACAACATATGTTCATGTATGATTGTAATAAACTTCTATTCGATCAAAAGTTAAGGTAGTTACAATATATTTAACTTTATTAAGAAACTAAGGGAAGCGCAAACTTTCAATACCAACAAACGCAAGCAAAGTTGTACAAACATACAAAAATTCAGTAATTCTTATCTTTTGATTTGTCTAACGACATGGACGTTTGAGTTTCAGGAGAAACTCAGTTTAACGGGTAGCTAATGTAACAATCGCAAAAATTCGACTTGTTTAATTTATTTAAATCCAAGTTAACGGGTTAGACTTGTTCGTCTATTGAATTTCCCCCGTTTGATTTCATGCAACATGTGTACGTACTCACTTGACATTGAATGAATATTATTTTGCGAGGCCGTTCTTATTGTTTTCACTTATGTTCGTATGAGCCTTAAACAAATTGTACGCGTACGATTTTCTACTTACTATACACATACGGCGACAAAATTAACCCGAACTTGAGAGCTCACGACCTTTACATTTATTTTTGACCTTCCGTCCTTTTGGAAAACTAGACAATTCTTTGAACCTTCACTTAAACACACTACACTAGGAAAACAAGAATTAAACGGGTAAGTCTTTACAAATGACTTTAGGAATTTTAAGTTGCATAAAAATGTTAAAAGCACTATAAAACTCATTTTGTTCCACCAAACCGTGACCTCCCTTCAATGACATTGGTTGAACTCACTTATTCCTCCTCATAGAAACGTCTCATTTTATCCTACATATTTCTGACTATGCGTACCAAAAGGAACAACCCTCCTCTTGTCCCTTCTCCATTCTTCTTATATCACCATGTGACTCCATTTGTCCCTTTTGTTTGGATCAAAGGTAAAACGACACAAACCAACAAAGCCATGTCCCTTTCTCGCACGTGACTCGACATTTATCATCCCGCAACTGTTACCCCAAGATAACCTTTCCATAAAACGGTCAACACGAGAACGTGATGAGGACTTTGACTACTTTGCACTCCCAATTACAAGGACAACTCGCCCTTTTACCCATCTCAGGACACACAAACGCAATTACTTGCATCCACTCACCTTCTCTATGGTAAATCCACACAACAAACAACATGAAATGAAACCAATAAGACCCTAGTTACATTCGCACACAGTATCCTTAGGTTTCTTATTTTCTCTAGCACCGTTACAACATAAGCATACAAGTCATCAACAACAACACACACCAACACAGACATGAACTCATCAAAACCAGCTCCTTGTCTCGAACAACAAAAATATCAACCCAAAACCTAACCTAAATCACAAAGTTACAAAATCCTAAGCAAGAGAAACGTATCCAACCTTAAACAAAACCTTAAAATCCCATGGCGAGTTTGTAGCTATTGGGAACATCTTTGTGTTTTGGCCGACGTGAGCAAAGGGTTGTCGTTGTGGCTTAATGGGTTTTGCATAGCATATGTGTACTCAATCGTTCTCGGTTTCAATCGAATTGATCACGGTTTAGGGTGGACTAATTGCTGTTGGTCACTAAAAGGGGGAGCTTGATTTTCTAAGTCTACCAATAACATAAACGTAAAAGCTATTAAAAATAAAGCAGAAAGTCTAACCTTGATTTGCTCTTCCAGAATGAATGCTGCACAGTATAACTTGGTGAAATAACTAAAGGTAATTATCTATTTTGAAATAAAAGTGAAAATGTAAAAGTCGATGCGTAAAAATTAAAGCTTTAAAAGTTATACTAAAAATTAAGGTTTAAAAATAAATGACAAAAAATTAAAACTTTAAAAGTAAAATTGAAACTTTAAACGTTATAAAAACGTAAAATTTATGAAAATTAAGCTAAGATAAGTCAATTAAAATAATACTTAAGAAAATTGGCGGGAAAAATTAAAGGTTTAAAATAATTCAGAAAACTAAAATTTAAAAATAAGTTGGAGTACAAAAACTGAGCCAAGTCGGAATCCAAATTTTGATCTAAGTCAGAATACAAGTTTTGAACATAATTCAGAATATGCCAATCGAATCCAACACCTAAGTATGAATATGGATGTTTGCAAGTAGTTCGGAATCCTCAATTTTGACACAGTTCGGGAAACAAGTTTCAGTAGCTAATTCGGAATCTGACCTTCTGATGTAATTCAGAATATGTACTCCGGACTTAATCCGAAATAATGGATGCAATACCATGTTCGGAATACTTGTTCCTAATGTAATTCGGGAAATGGAAATAGGACACAATTCGGGATACTGAGTTAGGTTTTGGAGGGAAAAGGAGTTTCACACTTAAGTCTGAATGTAGTCTTTGATCTAATTCGGGAAATAGTATTTTGCATCTAAGTCGGAATAATGTATTATTTGACTCAGTTCGGGAAAAGAGGGTCTTGACAATCCGGATTAAACCAAAATAAGCAAAATCACAATAAGCACTTACCAAAACTTAAACCAAATCAATTTTTAGGAAAAGCTAATAAGACACAATTTAAAAACTTTTAAAAACACTAGATAAGATTAAATTTAAAATCAACTTTTTATAAAAATATTAAACTACCAAAGTCAATTTATTTAAAAAATAATAAACATAAAGATTAAGCAATAAGCACAATAATCTAACATCCTCAAACACACCAACTCAATAAGCACAATCCAATAAGCCAACCAATCACACCATCAACAAAATTAAACCAACAACATGATTAATTAAAGAAAACAATAGATTATGATTAAGAAAGGTAGAATGAGAATTTATTAAAAATCTTGATTATATTAGAGATTAAGATCAAAGATTACAAGATTAAGATGAAGGTTTGATAAGCTTGAAAGAAAAACTAGAGAGAAGAAAATTAAAAAGACACTTAATTACCTACTAAAATTAAAGAGTAATTAAAAAATAAAGACTAACTCCCTAATGATACAATAGGAAACTATTTATAGGGGAAGGAGTAGGTGCTTGTTTCTTCCTCTTTTCTTCTTGTCTTCTCGTCTTTTAAATAACTTGCTTTCTCGAATTTGTCTCGGGATTAGTCGAACGATAACTTGAACTTGTCTTCTAATTTTCTTCTTTTCGTAGACTTGGTTCTTCGACTTTGTTAAACTTCCGTCTTTAGACTTTTTCTTCGATAAATCTTCAGAATGGGCCTTTGACTTCCGTTCTTCTTGCACTTTTGATCTTTTGACTTTGTCTTTTGTCTTTTCTTTGATAAAAGCCTGTGAAAGCCCGTGTTTCCTTCCTTTTTCACATTTTTGTCCTAAAACACAATAAAAACACAAACCACGCATAATTCCGCCTTTTACGGCATTAAATACACGTTTTGGTCTTGTTATTATTTGAAATAAGTGGTAAAAGGATAAGTGTTTTCACACTTATTACGTTGTAAGATAGAATGGCCAGTTTTGGTATGGGTTCGCTAGTGGTGTTCACGGGTTTCTGCTTATCGAGGTCGGTTTAGATATCATAACTACACACTCTCCCCTTATAAGTCTCCAAAATATTACTCACTTTATTTTCGCGCCTTAGAACCTAGAAATGTGCTTGTGTAAAAACAAATGAAATTTTTTTGTAAACATTAAACCTGGTTTAACAAACAATAGCTGGAGGGGGTATAAGTGTAGTGTGTGTGCTCGTACTCACAGTGGCATGAAGCAATCCTAGCACGAGAGAACCTTTAAACTAGACCAACATTTGGGAACAACCCTGACTTGGCGAATCCAAGTATACCATACCATAATTAAGTTGAAACAAGAATAACGTACATGTCAAATCGACGTGTCATAGGATTAGCCTTAAAGAAAATAAACGATAACTTTATGTGTAAGCTTGTAATAGTAAGTATGCCAATGTGAATTAATCCTGAAATAACTTTGTATAACAAGCTATGTATGGGTTTGCATGCGTGCGTGAAGACTAGTAATAATGAGAAAATCAATAGGTTTCCAGCTCTCTAATGTTTGTATAAGTGCATGTAAGTTTAAATGAAACCTATAACAAAACATAAGTGTATTCTTTTATGGATGTGCCTTTACGTGTGAGTATACAAGCCACTATAAGGAAACTATAATATTTTTTTCTTTCTGCTTAAGAATGGGAATACCAAGCTGTGTGTGAGTCTTCTTTGTAAACAAAGAATTAATATGCATGAAACAAGAAAGCAGGTTACCAAGCCATATATACATATCTGTGACGTGCATGTGTGTTAAAACGAGAAATAATGAAGTACTAGTATATAATTCCCTTGTGGCGAGTTGCAGACCTAGGTAGTACAAGGAAGCAACCAAGTAAAATTTACCTTTAAAAACTTGTTTTCCATATGTGATACAATTGTAGAAAAAGCAAAAGGATAAAAAGTTTTTGCTGCGTGTGTGGACAGCAAACATCAAACCAAGAACATTTATTCCTTTTAACCGTTGAATAAGTTGTTGTGTGAGTGTTCAAGTAACAAGATGAGTTGTGTGTACATATTTCTGCGTGTGTAAAGAATGGTATTTCTGTGTGGGATCCTACAAAGGTGTTGTGTATTCATGAGTGTGTGTACAAGCAGCAACAATAAAACAGAAACCAAAAGTACACCTTAACTTGTAAACTAGTAATAGATGAAAGTGAATGTGCTAAAGGTGTGAACGTGTACTGTGTGCGTAAGTTATATGTGTATTTCAATTGTGTACCTCATGTGAACTCTTTCAAAACAAACCTACTTTTCTTTCTCTAACACAAGATTGGGTAGGAAAGTGTGAGGCAGTAATTAAGATATGTTGTATAATTTGTAAAGAGTACGTGTGTCAACACAACCATGTCAAAGTAGATTGTATCTGCATGCCTAGCTCAAATAGACAAAGCCACATTCCACTTCTCACTTTTAAAAATTCGCTGGGTACAGTATGTTAAAAGAAAAAGCTAAATTATCAGTTACTTGCGTCTTTCTTTTGACCCGACCTCACTACTTTGCGCCGCTCTTAAGCAGACCAAACTAGTGGGTCTTATAAAACTTAAAACATGAGGTTAAAGCCAACCTGGCCTACTTTCCAAAGATGCCTTTTATTCGGCCTACGGGTCATTATCGAACCCGTCACACGCGTCCAAAAATCTTAGAAAACCATCTTATAAAAGCAGTAAATAAATACTAATCACCATGTTCTGGGTAGCCAACTTCGGCTTACATTTTGAGACTTTTAGAGACCATGCCCGAGGTTGAGCCCAACTGATTTTTGTTGAACTCGCGGCCTAGTTTTCATATTCATCAGCCGTTTATTTTTCGGGTTAATAACGAACGAATTATCGAACTACAAAAGTGATCTTTCGACCCAAATGAAAAAATTGTAAAAATGACATTTATATTTTATAAACTTAAACGCAAGCACATACTAGGGATAAACTGTTGTAAACTTATTCATGTTGTATATTTAGCCTAAGTACAAATTATTTTACATAGGTTACGAGTAGCGTTTTTTTGCATCGATTTGCGTGCCCATTTTTTGTGTCACTACTATTACTTCTGCTGTGCTAATTGATCGAGGTGAGTTTCATAGCCCCACTTTTTACTTGTTTTGTATACTTTTGGGTTGACAACATTGCTTATTTTAAACGAATGAACATAAGTGCTAAAACTTGATACGTTTTCCTACATGATGTCTAAGTAACGATATTCCTAGATGCTTTAGCCCACTATCGTGAACCGTTAATTAATTTGCGTAAGCGCGAATGTTATTGATAGATCTATTAGGATTAACCTCCCTATCTAATGTTGGTTGTGTGACCAAATTAGATACACTTACATTTGAGGTCGTTACGAATGCTTTGGGATAGGCATTTGCTCGGGCTCTCACATTATCTTGCCAATAGGGTTAACGCTTTGGTGTCATGAGCTTAGACGTAGGACAATGTAAACGTACGCTATTTGATTATAATCTTGTATTTGTTATAAGATTATATGCCGGTTGCCTGACTAAAATCTTATGGTTCATCACACTATTTAAACTTAAACCTATGAACTCACCAACCTTTGTGTTGACGCTTTAGCAATGTTTCTCTCAAGTATCAAGATGGAGGAGTGACTTGGTTGTGCCATGGGAGATAATAAATTTGTGACTATCAATTGGTGTTTTGAGCTTTTACTTATGTTACAGAAAACTCTGATTTAATTTATGTTGTTGTACAAAAATGCTTCCGAATAATGTTTTATAATTATACTCATTTAAATCAATTAAAATGACTTATTTAAATGTCGTTCTTTATTATTATGTCTTATGATAGTGATGATAGTCACACCTAAGTGTATTCGCATACATTGGTAATTTGAGGGTGTGACATACTTCACCATTTTTTGACACAAGGCTAGATGTCAAGTTCTAATAGAAAGGTAGAACCAATCTTCGTCGCCATCTTCTTTTCTGACACAAGGCTTGATGTCGAGTTCTAATCAAAAGCTAGAACCAATCTTCATAACTCTTTGATGAGACTGCAATTATACATGGTCTCATCGTTCTTTTTAGGCTTTAAATGCTAATAAATGTCGTAAAATACAGTGAAATATATTTGTGTTTGTTGTTTGTGTGTTTTAGGTACTGATATCATGAAAAAGACAAAAGATCACAAGAAATAGGAAAAAACGAACACGAGAAACGAAGCCACACAATGAACCGGGCTCAAGTTATGAATTTTAAAAGAAAAGTCTTTGAAGATGTACAAGAAAGGTCCTTCAACTTTAAAAAATTGACACTTTATACCCTTGTAAATATCATAATTACAAGTTTGGTCCCTAAAGTATGTTCAATATACAAGAAATATCCTTGAAGTTCAAGAATATTACACATCTAGTCCTTACTCTATGATTATAAACACAAAAGGACCATTTGTGTAATTATGGCAAAGTTATAAAAGCCCTAAAATCCTTTTTGAAAGGTTTTCGTGGCCAATGTGTGAAAAACATAACTTTAAATACAAAGGCACTCGTTTGTGGGCTGAATAAACTTTGTTTACACATTTCACCAAAAATGAGAGACTAAAGTTGTGCTATGAAACATTCAAATGCCACAAACACGCACCAAACACTTCCCTTCCCCCTTTTTCGGATCAAAGTTACCACTATTTACCCTTCATCCTCCCCAGTTACTACCCCACTTAATACAAATGGTTAATTGTAAATTACACTCACCCAAAAGCAATTAACCTTCACACGCATCTATCCCACAGTTCACGTCAACCACCCCATCACCCATGGACCCCACCCAAGCCTCCCCTGCAGCAATAACATGTCGACTTAGCCCCCAAGTAATGCCACGTGGCCAAAATCAACGTCCCACACCTCATACTTTCACCCTACGTTCAAGATATACGATCAAGATCAATTGGGACAACTCACAGCATCAAAATCTATCTAGAAGACTCAAGGGCATTTTGAGAATTTGTAGTTGGGGTTTAATGTAATTTAGCTTCTAGTATTTTCTTCTTAGCACTATATAAGGAGACCTAAGGAGACCTCAGCTTGTGAGAGTCCCTTGTTCCATTTTTCTGCTTTATATTTTGTAATTACTTTCAAGTGAATGAAAAGTTTGGTATTTTGCATTTGCAATTGTAATTCCTTTTTCTTTCATTGAAGTTGGTATAATAGAAGCTGAAATCCGTGTTCTAATATCTTATAATCTTATTTTCAAAGTTTGTTTTGCATACGTTTTGATTTGGTTAAGGTTTCAAGTTTTGAAAAGTTTATAAAGGTTTTCCTGTTTTGATCATTTTTGTGTACTAACCCCATTCCAAAGCCTATAAGCTCTCATAATCATGTTCACAACAAGCTTATTGAAGGTTTTAGACCTTTGGACTAGTTTGTTTGTTACTTGTGTTGAAGATCCAAACCCTTGGTTCAGTTTTTGAACCATCAACTAGGGTCCCTTGTGTTCATCCCTTGTTCAAGAACCCTAGGCATGTGCTAGTTGTTGCACAAGCCCTAGGGAGCTTAGCTCACTCTCCCTTGGCAGTTAAGGTAGAGAGGTTCACTTCTTCTTCCTTTCTCTTGTATAAAATTTATGTCAGAATTGCATGATATGTGATTTTGTGATCTTATGTTTGTGGTGTTTTGTTTATTGCTTCCATTTGCTATTAGGTTGCTAGTGGTTGTTTTGAATCAAAAAATCAGTAAGTTTTTCTTAAAATTCAAATGTTTGTTTGAAAATCAGTTTTGAAAGGACTGTTTGGCAAATTTTGGTGCATAAGGCCTTGTGGCCTTGTGCCCTTAGTTTTTAAGGTTGGAAATATTTTGTCAAGTGTTTTTAAGTATGTTTTTATACCTGGCTAAGTTTCATAAGGTTTGCAAAAGAGTTGTGTAAGTTTTTATAAAATCCGTTTTGGTGTTCTAAAATTGGTCAAACATATCAAAAGCCATAAAAACTTTGTTTGTTGGATTCAAGAGCTGAAATTTGGTTTGCAAGTAGTTTATGTTGGTTGCATCTGTGCAGTATTTGGTTACTTGATTTAGTGGCTTATTGATTAAGTTATAGCTTATAGAAAGTGGTTGGAGTGGTCATTTGCATCAGCAAAGTGACCACTTTATTTTAGGTTGCATTTGTAATTCTATGTTTGCCCTGCTCTTTGGTTGATTGTTATTGCTTGTCTTGCTGCTTGTGAGTGTGATTGAAGTGATTTTTGCTTATTTGCCAGTCCATAAGCTCAACTGGGCTTATTGGACTTAACTGCCAAAATCAAAGGCAAGGTTTGACAACTGTCAACCTTGTTCACTGCCTTTGACCTCAAGGATTCCTCCACAAATGCTCAACATAGCATCAAAACCATCCCATAAACAAGCTTGAACCATAAAAACCTGGTTTGACTTTTATTGACTTTGGTCAAATAAGCTAAAGTTAGCTTATCAAATTTGTTTGGCTTATTGGTACATGTAACAACTTTTCTTTTGTAGTAGGTGTCATTTTTCTCAGCTTTTATCAATTCTAGAAGGTTACAACTCATTTGGTTAAGCTTTTACTAGAAAACCAACTTATTCGACTTATTCAGCTAGCTTATTGGTTCCTACAGCTTATCCCACTTGAAGTTTTGGCAATTTTCTTTTTTATTATTCTTAGTTTGCTTATTTAAGAGCTTTTTCAAAAAGAATTAGCTTCAGAGGTGGCTTAATTCTCTAACCCGAATATTTTGTCTTTTTGTGAAAAAGTTCATTTTAAGTTTCTAGCTTATTTCTTGGTCTTTTTCAGAATTTCTTTTTGCAAACAAGCTTAAAATATCCATAAGCAGGTTGTGTGTTTAAGCAGAGATTATGGCATTGAGTTATAGCTTAATGGGCTTATTGGCCCATTAAAGTTTAGCTTATTGCCATTAAGCTGTGATAAGCTCACTTTCGGCTTTTGGACCTTTAGACTTTTGTACTTAAAATTAAATTTTGAGTTGGACTAGAGTTTTTCATTGCTTTTTGTCGACTTTTGGTTTTGGGCTAAAAAGCCCAATTAGTTTTGGACAGTTTTTGTTTTTTGCCCATTTGGGGGCCCAATAGCGGTATTTTGGTAATTTCAATTGCATTTTTGGATTATTTAGGTTAAAATACACTAGTTTGCAAGTTTTTAGATTTTTTTATAAATTTTGGATTTTTAAATTATTTTAATATTTTATTTTACTTAAAAATTGTTTTAAAGGTTTTTAATTAGTTTTATAAGGTTTAAAGATTTGTAAAAATACTTTTTAGATTAGTTAAGATTTTTTTGAGGTTTACAAGTTGGAAAATCTTTGTTTGGGCTTTTTGTTAATTTATTTGATTTTTAGGGCTTTCATTAGCATTTAAAAATAATATATTAATTAACTTAAAAAGTTTCAAGAAGTTTTGATTCTTTGTAAACCTTAGATATATTTTTAGGATTTTTTTGTCTCTTTTAGGAATTTTTAGAGTAAGTTTACGATTTTATATTTTTACGTCGTAGCTTAATTTTATCGTAATCCGTCATTTTTTTCTCCCCTTTTCTTCATCATCAATATTAATTCAAAAGAACAAGTTTAACACACACATTATTCCTCCTTGGTGAATGATCTCGTAAAAAGGGTCATTAGTGTTTGATTTTCCTATATATCAGTTGCTTAATACATACCGTTTATACTTTGTTTTTCCTAATCAAATATATAGTTTACACTACAATTATTTTGGCGCCACTGCCAGGGAGGCGTGTTGTGTTTAAATTTGGAAATTTTTGTTTTTAATATTAGGAAATAATAGTATTTGTGTGATTAGCACTCTAATTTTTACGTATTACCGTTTTTCATTTTTTGTGAATATTATTACTATATTGTATTACGTATCACAAAGAAATTCAAAGTATCTCCAAATACGCGTGAAAAATTGCACCTCATTAGCGGGCGTTCTGATCGTTAGTGAGTGTGTCGAATTCAAACAAAGAAAAAGGCAAAATAGATAAATACTTTTAAGAAGCTTAATCTTAATAAGTACAAACTATAAGGTGGGTATGGCGGTTGTATTTCACGACCTAAAGGAGAAGGCTCTTAAGTACTTCGCGCCGACTCGTTTCCTCCGCTTGCTTGTGCGTACTTAGAAAGTGAGGGCCAATTAAAGGTTTGCCAACCAAAGTATTATCTACGTATTATATATATTTGCTTGGTTTTGAATTACCGAACCCTCATAAACGTTTTGGTGTTCCACCAACGTTTTCAAGTCATCGAAGACTTTCACTTAACGTGATTTCTTTCATTCTTTGAGGCTTCTCTAATCATAAGGTTTGATTCGGTGAGAGACTTTGTAGATTTGTTTCTACCTAATTCACAAGAAAATCCAAAAAAATTAAAAACAATTAAAAACACAAAAAAAAATTTGAAAAACATAAAAACACGCAAAAGAATCTTCTTTGCTCACCCCACGTTCTACTTGACGTTTATGCTAACTCGCTCTCAATCTATACGTGCTCGTAAATGTCGTCAAAAGGAAGGAAACCAAATTCTTCCAATTGAAGAAGAAACTCCTGTTGTCCCATAATTATTGATGATAGATTAAGAAATAAAGATGAAAAGATGTGAATTCTAGAGACAGAAAGTAGTGAGAGAAAGTAGATAGAATAGTTGGAAACTTGGGAATATTATATTTGATAAGTGTGTGAAAAATGAACAACCAACCCTCCTAACATTCTAGAAGGGGAGTTTATATTGTCCACCCACATGCGGGCTTTCATGTTGTTGGAAATACGTTTTTCCAAGGAAATTCTCTGTCACATCATTGTTAGCATAGATCACGAGCTATAGACTATTTAGGACATTGTAACTTGGAGTGACCTACCTTTGGGGGAGATTGTTGGAAATACGTTTTTACGTATTTAGAAAGGATCGGTCACTCCAATGATATTGGGCTCGTGATCTAATATAGCCCATATAGCCCACATGTAGGGTGGGCTATATATACCCCCTCCTAGCATGTTAGGAGGGGTTGGTCACTTTGTGTTTATACACATTTCATCTTAATCAACCATTCCTCTCTTTCTCTCCTTTCTCTCTCTACCTTTCTCTCTCTAAGTTTTTCATTTCCCATCCATCTTAATAGATAATTCATACAATGCTTAATCCTTAGAAAACGTAGACCTACAATTGGCATCAGAGCCTCGGTTCAATTCGTGGTTCGTGTTTCTCGTTACTGATTTGGTGGTCTAACATATTTTTTCTTGGTTTAAATCTGTTTAATACATTTTGTCTCTATAACTTTTTGGTCCGTCTTTTGTCACAACTGGTACTACTTTTGTCTTTGGTATCATCCTTATTGTTTTTCATCATTACTTGGAAAACTGTTATCATTTATGACAGTGGTGTTATTTGTCTAAACAGTCTTACCAAAGAAAGCAAACAGTCATGATTTGTCTTTTTCCCAAGGAGTCATAATTTTTTGTGACTTCATTGTTTCACACTTTGACTTCATATCTGGTATATCATTTTCTGGGTTTTTCTGGTATTTTTTATTTTTTATGAAGATGAAGATAAGATCCAGAAAACACAGATCCTAAAAATCCGGAAAAAGGACATCTCTTCGATAAGATCGCATTGATTGCGATGGCTGGACTGCGATGGTACCATTGCGATGGAACCATTGCGGTGGAACCATTGCGATGGTGTCCATTGCGATGGTGTCCATCTAGACTGCGATGGCAATACTTTTTAGACTACGATGGGATTAAATGTAACACCCCCACAAATGCTATGCGCAGCGGAACTACAATATTTGGGTGCTACACAGTTATCATCGCACACAAGATATATCAAACGACTCAAAAGACGTAAAAGTCTTGACATTATTTAAACATAGTTAAAATGTACATGTCTACTGTTTTCCAAACCCCAAAAGAATACAATACAGAGTTTGCGTTTAGGTCCCCACTGAATCTCAACCCAAAAATACATTTTCATTCACATGACATAGTATAAAATTTTTAAGTGCAAAAAGGGGGAAAAACAAAGTAGACCGCCAAGCCACCACAACTTCCATCCTCGCATGCTCCGCTGCTATCAATCTTGGTTACCTGAAACACATGCTTAAAATCGTCAACACAAAGGTTGAGCGAATCTATAGGTTTATCAAATCATAAGTTGAACATAAGTATTAAAAACCAATCATGATCATTCAATAGCATTGTCGTACTCACAATCTATTATTCAAGGATATGACAATTGTGTTTAAGCTCATGACACTAATCCGTTAACTCAATCACCCGCGTAATAATTATCGGCGTGATTCAGATGAAACCAGTGCCCCTTCTAAAGGCATCAGTTGCAATTATACCTTATCTCTCATACAAGATAATCTACCGCAGAACTTACTCAACATACAGCTTCTCGGCTAGCATTGGGTCGTTAGCCCCGTAGTACTACAAATTGTATAAGCGGCTATTTCCCCCTTCGCAAGGGCAAGACAATAGTTAATAGTTCATGAATTTAGGGACTTTTGCAACTAGGTACTCAACACAATTTCGAGGCAACATTTGGGTCCAACAATCATTCAAGACTTATGTTCATTTTCATTTAAATAGCATGTATCCCCCTCGCGGGTTAAAAACATTTGAATAAAGTAAAGAGCGAGGCTATAGACTCACCTTGCGTAATAGTAGTAGTTCTAGCGAAGACGTAACGAGAAATGTCACCGACGACGTGGATGCCCGGGAAAATCAAACACTTGACCTAAAAGTCAAAGTACGAAAACCAAATCAATACACCGCGTACATAATTGTACTAAACACACGCAAATGCAAACACACTCAATGCTTATGAAAACTCACACCAAAGTCAAACAAGTAGTTGTTACTAGACTTATATCATTTATCAATGTTATTAAAGTTACTATCCATTTTACGGTTTCGCCGATACTTACCAAAAGTATGGGCTGTTTTACCCCACTTAGACCACTCCTAAAAATCTGAGAAAATTTGTAAAAATCACTTATAATCTGTAGAAACCCCTCACCAAATTTCATAAAAAGTTTTCACTCCTAAGACCTTCTGCCCGACACATCTTTGAAGTACAAAATTCGGACAGTTTTGCACACTCGACTCGTAAGATCGTTTTGACCATCTTAACCAATGCCATTTGAAAATCCGACTCTTGATTATGAAAATAGACTCAAAATGCTAAGTATAGGGCCTGAGAACAACTTCCAAACATTTTTAGAACTCTAGTTACAATCCTAGACATTCGACCTATATTTTGACAAAAACCCGTAACTTGTGATTTTCATCACCCGGTACGCCTCAAACTTTAAAATATCATAACTTTTAACTCGTTTTGAGTTAGGAGCTCTACCTTATACCGAATCGAAGCTAAAAAGAAGCTCTACAACAATATCCTATCTTCTCAACCTGGACTTAGACTTAAACCCACGAAAATAACCCTTAAACAATCTGATCTAAATTGACTCTTTCAAAATCATATTAAAACATCATTTTGACAAATTTCATCAACTCCTATACTCCTAACATCATCTACTAACCATCCTAATCAAACCAAAACACCCTAAATCACTTGTATGTTCATCCTTATTCAAAACCCACATCAAAAACTAAACATGCAATATAATTAAATATATATATAATATTAATAACAAAGAAATGGAACCATACCCACAAGAAACAAGATCAAAACACCAAGAACACCCAAACCTCCCACATATTTTGTGGTTTTGGGGCTGAAATCATCATGGGAAAACATCTCCCATGCTCCAATATTTTAGTAGTGTGTTCCTAAACACATTTAAACATAACCCCACGAGATTAATTAGATCAAATCATAGTTTTTATCAAGATTAATCAAAAATTAGATCTAAAAAAAAATGTTGTTGCATGTTTGATTTTTGTGGTGGGATTTACTTACAATGATGTTAGGAACATGGGACTTTGATTGGTTTTTCAAGAAAACAATTTTTGATGATGGATTAAGGTGGTGGTGGTGTTGCCGTGAGATAGAGAGAAGAAGGGAGGAGGGAGACAAAATTTTTAATGTGTTTTGTGTTGTGTGTGTGTTATGTTTCCATTTTGTAAAAGTGGGAGGTCCTTGGTTGCAATATTGGCATTCTTTTGGCCTTGTTTAAAAACGACCCAAATGTTTGCGGGAATGACTCATTAGTCAATTTGGAAAATTCACGGGAGTCGGGTTTCGCCCCGAACACTTGAAAATACTTTTAAATGACTCAAACGCACCCAAAACGAATATACACATGGTTCCGACTCGACTTAACACGTAATAAAATAAAATCTCGAAAAACTCAAATATCGATCAATCGATAATAAAATGTAAGTTTTGGGCATCCGTCGGTATCGTAGTCGTCATCGGTTCTTCTTAAATCGTCAAATGTTAAATTACGACCGTAAACGTCGGTTTCAACTTAAACCGTCAAATAAATCCACGATAAAATTCTTAAAAATTTCAAAAATATACGTAAAATAGGATTAAATAAATGACGTTGGGCTCGGGATATCACATCCACAAGTGAGCCACAACTTAAGAGAGATGCTCATACTGAACAGCTCTTGAGACAATAACTTAGCATCATACGGCACTTTCACGGGTGTTACATCCTCCCCTCCTTAAAGGAGCGACGTCCCGGCGCTC
Organism: Glebionis coronaria; assembly: GCA_025667525.1. Lineage (NCBI taxonomy): Eukaryota > Viridiplantae > Streptophyta > Magnoliopsida > Asterales > Asteraceae > Glebionis > Glebionis coronaria. The sequence goes on from CM046880.1 coordinate 241,862,492, forward strand.
TCCGGTTCTTATACTCGCATTTCGTACTACTGGGAAAATAAGGGTACTCCTTCCTAAAGAGGTCTTTACGTTCCGATATGGACTTCGGTTCACGTCTCGGGTTCCATCACACCTTCACGATGAGTATTATGCCTTGCTTCAATCTCTTACCATCTTGATCCATGATCTCCACTTCAATTTCCCTAAATTCTTCCCACGGGTATCAACACATCTCTTTCCACAGCTTCTCGCGGTTAGCATATAATTCTTAATCTACACCATCTCTTCCGTAGCCTCTCGAATCATTTCAAGTCCATCCAACTGACTTTTTCCTACTTCATTCTATCCAACTGGAGATCCACATTTTCATCGACATAATTCCTCAAAGGCTGCAGCTTCAATGCTACCATGGTAAATGTCGTTGTACAAAGGTACTACCAACGGAAATGGTCGATCTCAACAACTACCAAAATCAATCACACACGCTCGGTGCACGTCTTCCAACGTTCGAATCGTCCTTTCACTTGGTTCATCATCTCATAAAAACAACTATCACAAAGAAAATCACACGGGTCGCACATCACCTCATAGAAAAACGTTCAAAATATAAAAGACGAAGTAATCAATACTAGTCGTACCAAATCACCTTATTACGATATTACGTACATACAACCCTACTTCGTCAAAAACGAATTCATCGATACGAAATCATTCGGCGTATACATAACTCTCTCGAAGTCATCACAATCCAAACAAACACAAACGCCATTATGAAACACACACAACCATATTACGACATGTTTGCAACATAGCCAAACCATGCTAAACCAATCAGTTCAATCAGTTAACCCACGCTTGCTAATCAGCCAAGCCAAGATAAAACAAGAATATTTACATAATTTTCGGATGAGTCCAGTCAAAAGAAAATTGCAAGTTAAAGAAGGTTCAAGAGCTTGCTAGCTATGTATGCATATCCAAAAAGAAATAAAATACTTACATGTGTCATCGTGGGGTGCTCACACACGGATCCATACCCAAAAGATACTACAAGAACACCATCTTACTTCCGTCCCAAACGTGGTCAAAATCTTAATAAATATCATCGTTCACAGTAAAAAAAAATACATTACATGGCACGTGTTCTCCATGATCGGACTTCATTGGACAATGTCGTCTCAAGTTCTCACAACTTACGATCACTCGACCAGATTACTTACCACACAAATACATAAAAGGCAAGGGTTTACCACAAAAACATCAACTAGGGATATCTATCGTTTAACCATCGATAATCAAGGATGGTTGAGTCAAGCAAAGAGGATTCCTCACTTAAATAAACGAAAACGACAATGGAATTGTCTTTCAATTACTGATGCACAGTTGGTAAACTTCAACAGTTTATCGCGTGTCGTTAAACATATCAAAAGAACAAGAAAGAAAATATATAAGGTACGATACATTTGATGTAGGAGAAGTCTTCGTCATTTCACTTAGAGTTATTCAAACTCGGTTTTCCTCTACTTTGGCAGTCTTCTATTCTTGTTTAAAATTTCTTCTCAGTATCGGTACGAGCCCCTTTGGTATTAAATCAACGCCCTAGCGATTCCGATGAAATTCGCACGTTACACACAACTCATAAAAACATTTTCCAAAATTACTCGGTCGCAGTGACTTACTAAGTCAACGCCAAACAGAAGAAAAGATTTCAAAGAACACAAGAAAATTCAAAAATTTTCTTTAAGAATCAAAGAAAATACGGTTACTTGCATAAGGATCCACCATTTTTAAAAACGTTCTCTTCCAAACATTTATCAAAAACACTACCGGTTTTTAAAGATGACCAATTTATTTGAAACTACATCGCCCTTCCAAAACTATGCATAACTAGCTAGATCATGCATACTTAAGGACCAAGCAACGACAATTAACGAAACAGGACTCTTCCTGAATTATGCATAGTTAGCTAAGTTGTGCATAATTGAGGATCGAGTGACGACACAAACATTATTATTACATACCAAATATGACTACGAAAGTTTTCGACCTATACTTCAAAATAATCAAATTATTTAAAATGGAATTTGAAATGGGAAAATATTGTTACTATCGTTTTAAGAAACACATCAAACATTTTTCATCCGTTTTGAAATCATACGTTTACTTTGCCTTTTTGTGAGGAAAATAAATAAATAATTAAATAAAGAAATCGACACCATTTGCATTTGGTTCACCAAAACATTTGACACACTCATACCTATTTTCACAATAGACTATTCATAAAATGACGGTAAGGTGGTTCATGATTAAAGATCATTGCAAGCACAACAAGTGATAAAATTAAGATCAATGAGATAGAACGAGGTAAACGAGCAATATATTTTCCAACGGAAATCAACTACATTAGAAATGAAAATACTTCAAATATATGACAAAAGTCTCGGGATAACAACAGTGATCTACGAATACATGGAGTAAAAATTGAATATCGACAAAGCGTCAAAAATAAAAACAACGATCATAATTCCCATTATCTCGAGTTGCACACACATTCCACCAAGGGTATACGGGGAGAGAAGAATAATCACTTGGTTGAATAGGAACAATTTCACCAGGAAGATCGAGTTCTTTCACTTCTACAATTTTGGTAAAGCGGCTACGCCTCCTCGCTTTTGTTAAATATAAATAAACAATCACTTTAATGAAGATTTATAACACCATTCAAGTAATTACAGAATTTTAGGTTCCATTAACCGAAAGAAGAAAGTTACGGCGTTCATGAACATGACAAAAATACACCGGGTAACATACCCTCATTATCAAGTACTAACGAAAGAGTAGTTTTAAAATAAATATAATAATAATGGTTTCATATCATGAAAAATGTTAAAATGAACAGTCTCATTACTACCCAAGTTCAGATATAGACTCGCAAAATCAAAGAAGTGATGTCGCACGCTCGTACCATCGTGACTCAAAACATTATATATACATCTTAAGAAAATAATACAAATATTCGTTTGTTGGGTAATCCCTTAGCGTATTATAATTTGTGTTACCTTGTACATTGTAAAATCGAGCATTCACACATTTTTAATTTGTGTTACACCATTAAAGAATTTATACCTTTCATCTTTCAATCTTTACAAAGTTTTTATTTTTGGAGGTTATAATCTCAAGAAAATTATCAACATTAGTAAATGCGGTGACCCGGTTATCATATTTGATAGAATCATTAGGTTTGAAAACCTCCATACTTGTGCCAAAATCTCGTTAAGGTTCATATCTTAAGTACCAAAAACGTACATAGTAAGGATTTTCCAAGTTTTACGTTTTTATTATTACGACTTATATTATCACAAATATACACGTATCCAACATGACTCAAACTAGTCCAATTAACTCTTAAAATCAACCTTTGACTTTTATTACACACATGTTTTCCCCAAAACTGTTTTGTTAAATCATACTCGCGTAATTCGACTCAAATGTTAAAGAGGTTTCTCGTGGTATTATCTCGGATACTTACTGATTTTAGTCGAGACTTAAATATCAATAATAATAATAATAAGGTGGGAAATCAAAATGCTTATTTCAATAATTCTAAAATATATAAAATTCAACTTTTAATCCTTAGCCCATTATCAAATGATTTTAAAATTAACACATCTCACAGCGTAATAAAATGAAAGATTTTTCAAATGATTTTTAAACAAGCATCATCGAATAATGCATAGTGATTCTCTATAACGACAATTAAATAAACAAATAATTTCCAATGACGTTCCATCAATATTTAAAAATTTGTTTCAAGCGTTAGAATTTTTTTTTTCACTTAAAGTGTATATTCCGATTTTATCCCAGTTTATTCACTACAACGAGTGACGAGTTCTAGTTTATACCAATGCATACGTAAACATAACCTTATGTTTAAAATAAAACAAATTTTACAAAGTTTTTAGCTCCAAAATTACATGACCAATTCTTCTACTCATGTTTTATATTACAAGATACGCCAAAAGTTTACTATATTGACCCGAAAATTAATTCATACCGAATCCAAGTTATATATACTCAACAGTCATATCGTAAATTTTATTATAAACTCCTTTTTCAAATTATATTAAATAAATTCTTAACAAGTCCATCACAATCTTTTAGTATCAAATTCTAATATATGAAAACAAAGATTTTACGAGTAATACAAGTTACTTATTACGATTTACCAACCAAGGTTGAAGGAAAATAATTTCACAATGTCCGTTTATTCTCTACACGAATTTTACTTGTTATAAGACACATCATATGTCATTTTTGTCCAAAAGTTTCATTCACCAAATATTAAATATGTAAAACACTTTATGTTTAAATCATTCGATCAACAAAGTCTTATGCTTATTTAACTCACACAAATGCCGGACCTCTTCATGTAAAATATTAACTTCAAAATAATGAAACAACAAAACAAAATGAAATAAATGGAACGAGGATATGTATGTCAACTAAATGTTGTTATCGGCCTCGGATGAGTCTCGAAATCGTACTCCACAAAATTAACACAAACCAACCAAATTTTAAGTTATCGCGATTGATCACAACGCTAGTCAAATTTTAAAACACATCTTTAAATCCAAGTATAATAGTAAACAATGATTAAATGGCAACACGCCTCGACCATGTTTCATAATATACACACATGATTTGCCGCCCCGATGTACGCATCGTCGATTATACTTCGTCTATGTTATAGTTACGACAACTAATATATCAAACCCATTAGGAAATAAAGGAAATAAAACAGCACGTAAGTAAATTACGTTTCAAAAGAAAATGTCCAAAATGATACATCACGGTGCGATAACGACAATCGAGATCGACCTAGTCGATATAAAATATGTTACGAAGCATCATTTACGTATCTAGGATATCAAACGAGGTTCACACTCGGTTATTCGAACAATAAATTAATTATCAAGATTGATAATTAGCGGTTAAGCCGAGGTCTCAACAAAACCGCATTTTAAATGTATGATAATCACACAAGGACCATTGCTTCACGTGCAATGCCTTTAAATACCATAGTATATACATACTTATACGTACAACCACTCCTACATACACGTAGGATTACAACGCAGTGTTGCCATGTAATGCAATGTAGCCCGTTATGCCAAATACATGCAACCTATAATATAATCTTACAAGAATTTGTAAATTACGATAATAAGTACTCAACGTACACAACAATATATCTCAATATATCAAAGTATTTACTTACTAAATACTTAGGGAATTCATATTAGTTTGAGGGATACATCTAAAATATAATGCAATGCTAAAGAAATCTTACCGGAGCCATGCAGGATAGTTGTGTGCTTGGACAATTTCTTACGACACCAAAAGTTATAGTTTAGGATTTTTCAAAATGACCTAGTTCTCTATAACTCATGGCTCTGATACCAATCTGTAACACCCCCACAAATGCTATGCGCAGCGGAACTACAACATTTGGGTGCTACACAGTTATCATCGCACACAAGATATATCAAACGACTCAAAAGACGTAAAAGTCTTGACATTATTTAAACATAGTTAAAATGTACATGTCTACTGTTTTCCAAACCCCAAAAGAATACAATACAGAGTTTGCGTTTAGGTCCCCACTGAATCTCAACCCAAAAATACATTTTCATTCACATGACATAGTATAAAATTTTTAAGTGCAAAAAGGGGGGAAAAACAAAGTAGACCGCCAAGCCACCACAACTTCCATCCTCGCATGCTCCGCTGCTATCAATCTTGGTTACCTGAAACACAGGCTTAAAATCGTCAACACAAAGGTTGAGCGAATCTATAGGTTTATCAAATCATAAGTTGAACATAAGTATTAAAAACCAATCATGATCATTCAATAGCATTGTCGTACTCACAATCTATTATTCAAGGATATGACAATTGTGTTTAAGCTCATGACACTAATCCGTTAACTCAATCACCCGCGTAATAATTACCGGCGTGATTCAGATGAAACCAGTGCCCCTTCTAAAGGCATCAGTTGCAATTATACCTTATCTCTCATACAAGATAATCTACCGCAGAACTTACTCAACGTACAGCTTCTCGGCTAGCATTGGGTCGTTAGCCCCGTAGTACTACAAATTGTATAAGCGGCTATTTCCCCCTTCGCAAGGGCAAGACAATAGTTAATAGTTCATGAATTTAGGGACTTTTGCAACTAGGTACTCAACACAATTTCGAGGCAACATTTGGGTCCAACAATCATTCAAGACTTATGTTCATTTTCATTTAAATAGCATGTATCCCCCTCGCGGGTTAAAAACATTTGAATAAAGTAAAGAGCGAGGCTATAGACTCACCTTGCGTAATAGTAGTAGTTCTAGATAAGACGTAACGAGAAATGTCACCGACGACGTGGATGCCCGGGAAAATCAAACACTTGACCTAAAAGTCAAAGTACGAAAACCAAATCAATACACCGCGTACATAATTGAACTAAACACACGCAAATGCAAACACACTCAATGCTTATGAAAACTCACGCCAAAGTCAAACAAGTAGTTGTTACTAGACTTATATCATTTATCAATGTTATTAAAGTTACTATCCATTTTACGGTTTCGCCGATACTTACCAAAAGTATGGGCTGTTTTACCCCACTTAGACCACTCCTAAAAATCTGAGAAAATTTGTAAAAATCACTTATAATCTGTAGAAACCCCTCACCAAATTTCATAAAAAGTTTTCACTCCTAAGACCTTCTGCCCGACACATCTTTGAAGTATAAAATTCGGACAGTTTTGCACACTCGACTCGTAAGATCGTTTTGACCATCTTAACCAATGCCATTTGAAAATCCGACTCTTGATTATGAAAATAGACTCAAAATGCTAAGTTTAGGGCCTGAGAACAACTTCCAAACATTTTTAGAACTCTAGTTACAATCCTAGACATTCGACCTATATTTTGACAAAAAACCCGTAACTTGTGATTTTCATCACCCGGTACGCCTCAAACTTTAAAATATCATAACTTTTAACTCGTTTTGAGTTAGGAGCTCTACCTTATACCGAATCGAAGATAAAAAGAAGCTCTACAACAATATCCTATCTTCTCAACCTGGACTTAGACTTAAATCCACGAAAATAACCCTTAAACAATCTGATCTAAATTGACTCTTTCAAAATCATATTAAAACATCATTTTGACCAATTTCATCAACTCCTATACTCCTAACATCATCTACTAACCATCCTAATCAAACCAAAACACCCTAAATCACTTGTATGTTCATCCTTATTCAAAACCCACATCAAAAACTAAACATGCAATATAATTAAATATATATAAAATATTAATAACAAAGAAATAGAACTATACCCACAAGAAACAAGATCAAAACACCAAGAACACCCAAACCCCCCACATATTTCGTGGGTTTTGGGGCTGAAATCATCATGGGAAAACATCTCCCATGCTCCAATATTTTAGTAGTGTGTTCTTAAACACATTTAAACATAACCCCACGAGATTAATTAGATCAAATCATAGTTTTTATCAAGATTAATCAAAAATTAGATCTAAAAAAAAATGTTGTTGCATGTTTGATTTTTGTGATGGGATTTACTTACAATGATGTTAGGAACATGGGACTTTGATTGGTTTTTCAAGAAAACAATTTTTGATAATGGATTAAGGTGGTGGTGGTGTTGCCGTGAGATAGAGAGAAGAAGGGAGGAGGGAGACAAAATTTTTAATGTGTTTTGTGTTGTGTGTGTGTTATGTTTCCATTTTGTAAAAGTGGGAGGTCCTTGGTTGCAATATTGGCATTCTTTTGGCCTTGTTTAAAAACGACCCAAATGTTTGCGGGAATGACTCATTAGTCAATTTGGAAAATTCACGGGAGTCGGGTTTCGCCCCGAACACTTGAAAATACTTTTAAATGACTCAAACGCACCCAAAACGAATATACACATGGTTCCGACTCGACTTAACACGTAATAAAATAAAATCTCGAAAAACTCAAATATCGATCAATCGATAATAAAATGTAAGTTTTGGGCATCCGTCGGTATCGTAGTCGTCATCGGTTCTTCTTAAATCGTCAAATGTTAAATTACGACCGTAAACGTCGGTTTCAACTTAAACCGTCAAATAAATCCACGATAAAATTCTTAAAAATTTCAAAAATATACGTAAAATAGGATTAAATAAATGACGTTGGGCTCGGGATATCACATCCACAAGTGAGCCACAACTTAAGAGAGATGCTCATACTGAACAGCTCTTGAGACAATAACTTAGCATCATACGGCACTTTCACGGGTGTTACATTAAAAAGCTAGACTGCGATGACCATCTAACTTATGTTGCGATGGGTTTTTAAAAAAACTCGCTGCGATGGACTCACATTGCGATGGGACTACGATGGTGTCCATCAGGTTACGATGGAACCATCGAGTTGATATGCAATATGACTTCGATGGCAACATATATACGATGCAGTTTTGACAAAAACAAGAACATGTAGTTTTTAAAACATACCGAGCCAAAATCCTTTGTCACAACCGATTCGACTCTACCATTACACTCCCACATTTTCACTCCAAACCGAATCCAACATACATCTATCCTAAGCACATCGTCTCCTAACCTATCTAAACATCAACAAGAATCAAATCTAAAACATAACATAAATCAAGATCTCAGATATTTTTCGTTAACAGTCTATCATAGACACGAATAGATCTTTAAGAGATCTATTTTCACGAAAGTTATCATCATAGATTCGTGTTTGGTTGTAAACCACTTTTCATATACGAATTCAATCAAGGATTTATAACAACAATCTGTTATAATCCATATCTTGGTTTCGAATTAACCAGATCAAAACCAACTTGCAATCCGAAATCAACATAATCTGTTATTAATATACAAAAATCAAGAAAGATTAATAACAATTTTGTTATTATCTGTTCTTTGTTTCTATTTATTAAACAAAATCATAACAACATGCAACCTTTATAACCTACCCGAGACCCTTCATGGATCTTGAAGCCTCTTACATATTAAGTTCTTCGTGGCTACAACCAATGTAATGAATCGAACTTTTCTTCTATTCTCATTCGTGGTAAGGTAAGGTTATGTGAGTGTTCTGTTTCGTGATAATCAGGGTATGGATGGTTTGTTTCGCTGTGTGATTTATGTTTTTAGAAGGGATTGAGCGAGATGAGATAGATATGGGGATGGAGGTTTCGATATTATTTAGGATGAGAGATGAAGTTTGGTAGGAGTGAGAGATGGGGGCGGAGAAACTAAGAGGAAGTGATTAGGGTAAGTTATGTGAGTGAGATTAGGGAGTACTTCTTATATCACTAGCTTCTATAATGGACCAGGGCTTGGGTATTTGGACCAGATATTACTGGATGGGTTGGACGCAATTTATCTTTGGGCCTCAACGGTACTAACGAATTTGGCTATTTGGAAAATGTTTCGAATTTGGTTATTAAGTTGATTGATGGGCCGTGTGTTTCAAATCACTCTATACACGAATTGTTTTTCAAAATTATTTATTTTGAATAAAATTTTGTGTATTATGATATACTTTGGATATTATCGGGACAAAAGTGACGTGACAAAATGCCGAGACAAAAATGACGAGACAAATGTGACAAAATTTATTTGACGAGACCAAGAAAAATTTGGCGATTTTTTAGTGGCTGCGGACTTGTTTGATCGGGTATTAATTATGTGAAGTTGAAGACGAATTTTTTCGAAGGCGTGAACTTATTTTATCTTTGAAGATAACTTGCTCGTGCTTAATCTTAGAATGAAGACTTGTTTATCTAGTTTCCGGGTTCGGGGTGGTTGGTTGATGACTCGGATAACTATCACTAAAAGGGGTTACATTGTTTTACTCAGTGTCACGTGCTTAGTCGACGTGGATAATTTCAAGAGGTGTTGTGCTTATATACTTCTTCAGTGATGTAATGGGTACTTAGAGATTTCTCCATCGTTCTTTATTCAACAATTGTGCATGCTTAAGTCACAAGATCGAGGGACTCTTATTCAGTTTCACGTTTGATGTATGTGGTTCATTCTATCAGTGGTCACTTCAAATTGCTTACAAGTGGGTTGGTAAAGATGGCCATGGAGAGTTTATGAGTAGAGAATTTCGATCAACAACTGATTCTCACAAAATATATAGTTCTGCTTATTTATTATTCTCACGAGCTTTCAGGTGCATGTGCGTACGATTTATTGATGGTTCCGAGTTTCGAAACCATCAAGGGGGAAGAAGAAGACACATTGAACGCACAACGAGTACACGTGATGAAATTCATACCTTCTTTTGATTTGAAGACATTCCGGGAAGACAATTGGCATAACGCACAACGGATTACTGACAGTATTATTCCAGATAAGATCCGTAAGTTATTCCGGATAAGAGGTTTGTACGTTTATTCCGGATAAGAGGTCTGACAGCATTATTCCGGATAAGATCCATAAGTTATTCTAGATAAGAGGTTTGTACGTTATATTCCGGATACGACCCCCCTAACTCATTCAAACATAAAGGGAACAAACACTCTCGATTGGTATTGTTTTACTTCACATTTAACAACTCTCAAACAGGCTCGACAACACAAACAGACTAGACTACAACACTCGTTCAAACAAAAATCTAGACTACGACCCACAAACACTCGATCTCACCATTCGCTCCCACAACCCACACTCACTCGATCTCACCACTCGCTCCCACAACCCACACTCACTCGAACGACTACTCAATTAAAACTCTCACCTCTAGTTTAACAACAAAACACTCCACAGACTCAACAATTAGACTCGTTCAACCACACTCGACTAACAAACAATCTACTCAAGATTCGACTGACATCACACAGACACACTCACATCAAAGATCTCAACTATTTCTTTCAATTCGTGTTATAATAACAACGAATCATGACCATAACAGATCCATATTCGATGGAAAATAATCATCATTGATCTAATCATGTACGGTCAAATCCATCTTTTTGATATACGAATCTCAAGATAGATGGATAACAAATATGTTATCATCATTCTTTGATTCGATTTGGTTTTAAACGACTAAATCATCACATGCACTACAAATCAAACCTACCCGAGACCCCCTTGGAGATCTTGAAGCCACTTGATACACATAAATTTGAATCTGATGCAAAGATCTTGGTACGGTTAATAAAGCCAGAAGATTTCGTGAGTGTTCGTTGATACTATATGGTGGGATAGAGATTTAGGTTCGGTACAGTGGGGGATCAAGGCTATCACTACAATCAGGTTAGTCTTGGAGATCAACAAATTAACAGTGGGATCTGATTTGTGTTTAAAGATGATGGTTGCGTTTGATTTATGTTAGTAGTTTGGATTTATTTGCTTTGTGAGATTTGGATGGTCTTGAGATGGGTGATAAATGGAGGCGGAGTTTACAATGATTTGGTTGGATTATGTTTGAGAAAACAGTTTGGTGGTTGAGATTGATAAAAAGGAAGAGACGGAAGTTTTATATGAGGTTTAGGGATTTATGTGAGTAACTTTAGAGTTGTGTTTATATATTTATATCGAAGTATTCAGGCGGAGTGTTCTATGTGTCAAACATTTAAACAGTAGTTAAAGCCACGTGTGGGGAGTGGTGTGACTGGATTATTGGCCAACACGTGGGGAACTGACTCAATTTGTCAACACAAATATATCAGATTTTTATATATGTGGAGAAGTGTGTGAATTTGAGAGGCGAGACTTCTTTTTTTTATATTTAGGATTCCCGGTTGAATATAGTGTGTTACCAATTTTTACCCTTTTTATTAGTAGTAGAATTGGATATTAAAAATTTGGGATATTAAATATTTGTCACGTGATATTTTTTTGGTTTTGGTACATCGTGTCGAGGCGGGTATTTCGTAAGAACCGAGTGGTACAATATTTGACAAGTAAAAAGTTTTGTGTCCGGATTTGAAGACAAAAGTGACGAGACAAAGGAGACAAGAGTTGAAAACAAATATCGAGACAAAGTGACAAAAATTTAATTTTTTTCACGGGACCGAGAAAATTGGCTACATTTGAATTTTTGTTTGTGACTACGAATTTTATCGGGTATTAATATTTGGATTTGAAGACGGATTGTTTTCGATCAGTAACCCTTTACATCATATTTCATCAAATTGTCATTGAACTTGAAATGGAATCGTTGAATTCGACAGTTCACGAGGGAGAACTACAACACATGCAACTCAAAGAGCTCAAATTGCGTCAAAAAACATTGGAAATCTCTCACGAGCTCAAGACACAACTTGAAATTCTCTATCCAAACAACATGACCGAACTTCCAGCCATAGTTCAAATGTTCTTTGGAAAAGTGGATAATTTCAAAGAGAAGATTTTCAGTAATTTGGATGCATTACAGTTGCAATTTGAAAGGGAGAATCTTCATGAGGTTAAAGTGAAGATATGTATAGAAATCCTTCGCACACAATTAAAGGATTTCTTTGCCTCAACAATGAAACCTCCTTTTGATTACTCGACTCCAATCCTTCACCAGATTTTCAACTTGCATATGGGTTGCCAGACTGAAACCTTTAGAAGTGGTTTACTCAATCATATCAATGAGGTCAGGTTAGTTAATTACAACGAGATACGGTTGAAAAAGGGTCAGATTCAAAGAATCAAGGAGTCGTCTATGTCATTGAATGCAGCAATACCTCATGAACATGAGAGTGAGACATACTTCAAGTTGTCGTTAAAAGATGATTACATCTGCCCCGCGCAAGAAATAAGTACCAGTTTGATCGTCAAGGTAAGCAATGGCAAGGAATCAGGAGGAACGCATAAAACGAGCAGCAAGTCACAAGCAACAACTGTTCAGGTACCAAGTTTCAACAATATACAGCATGTTGAGCTTCCTGAACCTAATTATGCCAAACATGGGATGGAAAAGAGTGATAGCGATACCACTTCTGACTCATCCGATGTGAGTCATAATGGCGGAGAAAGTGTTCATAATGCTAAACATCATGATAAGTGTCTTATGACTGCTTCCTTAAATAATTCTGATTCTAGGATGAAAGAGCTTGAAACGATTTTAGTTCAGCAATCCAAAGAGCTTGAGGATGCTAAAATTGAATTTTCAAAGAAAACAGAGAAATTTGAAACTTATTTTGAAAAACTTGAAAAGTCAAACGTTGTTCTTAAACGAAAATTAGATCAAAGTGTTCTAGATTCTAAAGCTGAAAAGGATAATCTTTTGAAACAAATTAAGTTACTTGAATCTAAATTGGCATCCCAAGATAATTTTCTCAAAGAGAATGAGACTTTAAAGGCTCAAGTACAGGAAAAGGTCTTTGCTATAGCTGCGTTGAAAAACGAATTAAGGAAAACTAAAGGAACTAGTGTGGACACTAAGCTTGAAAAACCATCAATCTTGGGGAAACCGCCTCAAATTCAGTCTGTTAGACAATCGACTGCATTTAGATCCGAGCGACCTCAATCCTCGAGACCACAGTTTGCCTCCCAAGTTGATACGGTTCATCTTTCTAGACCAGTCACTCCACCTACTAGGGCGAATGTGACTAAAACAGCTTTTCAAAGACCTAATCACAAGATTGCCTCTAGTCTCCCTAGACATAGTCCAAGGAATACGTCTCGAACTATTTCAAATGACGTTCGCCATACATTTGGTCTACGGGAAGCTAAGCAAAAGACACAAGTAAGAGATAGGAATTTCAAACCTAGTCAGATGTCTTCTAGTTTACCCAACACTGCTAACCGTAGCATGTCCAATCCTAGGAGCATCAATCAATCATCTAGGGATTCTAGATCTTACTCGAACATTAAATATGCTACTTGTAAAACATGTAGAAAATATGTCTTTACGGAAAATCATGATTCTTGTGTCAAGAAATTACTTGATGAGGTGAACTCCCGTGGTAGACTTAAAACCCAGTGGATAGCTAAAATCAAACCCATGGGTAAAGTTTGGCGCCCCACTGGTAGAACTTTCACTCTTGTAGGAAACGAATGCCCTTTAACTAGGATAATCTCTGATTCTACTAAGACTACTAGGGAGGAAATTGAAAAGGAGGATACATCACTTAAGCATGAACTTAAGGTTTTCTATAAAAGGAAACGTTTACCAGCTAAGACAAGTGAATCATCTCCTCCAGTCACCTCTAGCACAAGAAAAGAAAACTGTGAACCCCCACTTTCTTCTGAGATGGATATCGCTAACCCATATCAAAGCATGCAAATTCCTAATGAGAATGCAGGTACCAAAGTTGATGTTCTAAAAGAACGAAGCGGTCCGATCTTTACATATCGTTCAACTAAGGACACTCTCAGAGATTGGTTACTGAAGAAGCTGATATTAAAGAAACAAATGTCTCAGGGGATTCGCAGTTAAACATCGTATGCATAAGGACTTATAGTCATATTATAGACTGTAACTCGATCTTCAAAGAAAGGAAGGTTTATCGCCGATGATGAACTTATCCTTACAACGAGAAATTAATTTTTCTCGGGCATGAGCTAATATTAAAAACATTCAAAGTTTTTAAGCTCATGCAAAATGGCTCCTCGTTAAATGACAGACGATGACCCGGACTTTAGAGACAGGGAAGTTTATCTACGCAACGATAACTTACCCTCAAAACGAGAAATTAAGTTTTCTCGGACACGAGCTTATCCTAAAACCATTCAAAGGTTTTAAGCTCGTGTATAAGGCTCATCATTAAATATCAGATGATGACCCGTTCTTCAAATAAAGGAAAGTTTATCGCCGATGATAAACTTATCCTTACAACGAGAAATTAAATTTTCTCAGACACGAGCTTACATTTAAAACTATTCAAGGGTTTTAAGCTCGTGTAAAAGGCTTATAGATAAATCACAGTCTGTAACCCGTTCTTCAAAGAAAGGGAAGTTTATCTCGCAACGATAACTTACCCTCAAAACGAGAAATTAAATTTTCTCAGACACGAGCTTCCGTTAAAACTATTCAAAGGTTTTAAGCTCGTGTATAAGGACATATAGTCACATCACAGACTATAACTCGATCTTCAAAGAAAGGAAAGTTTATTGCCGATGATAAACTTATCCTAACAACGAGAAATTAAGTTTTCTCGGGCATGAGCTTATATTAAAAACATTCAAACTTTTTAAGCTCATGCACAATGGCTCCTCGTTAAATGACAGAAGATGACTTGGACTTCAGAGACAGGGAAGTTTATCTACGCAACAATAACTTACCCTCTTAACGAGAAATTAAGTTTTCTTGGACACGAGCTTATCCTAAAACCATTCAAAGGTTTTAAGCTTGTGTATAAGGCTCATCATTAAATATCAGATGATGACCCGATCTTCAAAGAAAAGATAGTTTATCGCCGATGATAAACTTATCCGTACAACGAGAAACTAATTTTTCTCAGGCATGAGCTAATATTAAAAACATTCGAAGTTTTTAAGCACATGCACAATGACTTACAGTTAAATATCAGACTGTAACTCGGATTTCATATTTAGGATAGCTTATCTTTAAAGATAGCTTATCCTCATAACGGGAAATTAAATTTTATCGGTCATGAGCTTGTATTAAAACATTCCAAGTTTTAAGCTCAGAAAGGAAAGTGTATCTTTTAAATAAGAGAACTTTTCCTCATAACGGGAAATTCATCTTTCTCGGTCATGAGCTTTACGTTAAAACATTCAAAGTTTTTCAAGCTCGTGAAAACGACTTCTAAGTAAATGTCAACTTAGGACTCGTTCTTCAGTTAAAAGGAAAGGTTATCGCCGATGATAAACTTATCCTCACAACGGTAAGTTTACAACTTCTCGGACTTGAGCTCGTTTTGTAAGATATTCAACATCTTAAGCTCAAGTAATTGTTTTTCAAAACATTGAACACAATTTTTCGAGAATTTCTCAAAAGGTTTTTCTAAATCTTTCAAAATTGTGTGTTCAAAAATATTTTTGATTAAAAGAGCATGTCTTCTGGAATCGATAATATTTACGATACTAGAAATGTCATTCAATAATGACACGGGGTTGTAAATAAAGTTCGAGCAGAAGTTCAAATGTTTTAAAACATGCTCAAAATGGTTTGCTATTATTTCAGATAGTAACCCGCTTTTCATATTCAAGTCAAACATTTCACTGGAAAGCTTTGACTCAACAACGGGAATTAATTTTCTCGGGCATGGTTTACTTTATAACCATGTAAGGGATTGTGTTTACGTAATTACATAATCTAACACAAATTAATGTAAGTGTCAGTGCATTTATTTGTTAAAACAAGAGAAATCTTGTTTTTTATGAAGTTATCATCTCCACCAACCGTAGCAATTTACAATTGATAACTACATACTCGACGATGCGACTACTCAACCGGCGACTACAACTTTTTCAGTAGAACACGGGTCAACAATTGAGGGGGTGCAATTGTCCAGCATTCAGAATCCTTGATGCCGAGAGTGCCAAGTTCACATATTGGTGTCAAGACAACGATATCAATCATACACATGATGTCCCATATATTATGATGATATAACACGAATTAAAGAAAGAAAATAGATGAAGAAGATGAATTCTAGAGAGAGAAAGTAGTGAGAGAAAGTAGAGAGAGATGATTAACTTGGTGAATATTAGATTAGAATAATGATAGTACTAATGACCATCCACCCTTCCTAACATGCTAGGAAGGGCTTTATATAGCCGGGCTTACATTTAACCATAATGGGCTATATTGTTTGGACCCGGCTTGTCTTTTGGGCTTTAAGTAGCTTAAATCCAAGCCCGTGAACCACGACTATTTAACTATCTATTACAACGTTCTAATAAATATTACAATAGAAACCTATGACCGAACATTCTTGTTTGACTCAATATTTTGAGGCTAACAATATCCCCCAATGTGAGGTCATTCCTCTTCGATATTTGGATTCCAATGGAGATTTATGAATTTCGTCATAAATGAGTCTTGAATGTGTAACAGTAGTTTTGTTCCTTCATGCTGTGATCTTTGAGCCTTTGTCATTTTCTTTCGACTTAGTCTTTTATCTTGAGATCTTCAAATCATTCTTGACTTGTCTTTGCCATCTTGCGATCTTGTGTCTTTATCCACATGCTCACACTATTAATTGTTGAATAAGTCTTTGGGCATGAACATGTGGTTTTGAATCTTTGACTTTGCTGAGTACACCGTGACGCCACCTTCTCGAGATAAAACATAGACACGGACTGAATGGCTTTGACATTCGTCCTAAATCGGTAGTGTTTTACCTCCGGTCGGTGAAGACCATTATACGATATTAAATACCGTACCTTTGATTAGGTAGATTCAATTAAGAATCTCCTTGACAGGGTTTTGCGGCTGTACTAGTCGTTCTCTTTACTCGACTGTCTCAAAGCAAGACTGCGAACATAAAGAGTGAATCAATTGGATAAATATCCGCTTGATTAAAGTCGTCAATTCAAATTCCTGGACAAGTTTGATTCATTAAGAATCTTACCATTGTTGCTTTCCAGTTGACACAAGTTTGATTCATAAGAATCTCACAAGTTACCTACCGTAGCGCTGTTTGATGTTGACGCTAGAAGGATTTCCATTCGTCACTGTGAATATTAATGAATATCACTCTGAATGTTCTGGCAAGACCATAAAGATATTGAGTAGAAAACTGAAACGAGTTTGAATCAATTTAGAATCAAACCACTGTTGCTTTTCATTTTTTTCATATGTTCAATTCATAAAGAATCTTGCATATGACCTACCGCAGTGCTGTTTGATGTTAACACTGGAAGGATTTCCACTCATCATTGTGAATACTAAGTAGTATCACTCTGAGTGTTCTAGCAATATCGCAAGGATATAGCGTAGGACTCTCTTGATCTTCATCCGTGTGTCCTAACGAGATTTGATTGATCTCTTGGCTCTAGACTCGATTTGTGCAATTTTAGTGGTCAGAGGCTGGAGCAGATGCCACCTATTCAATATCAACTATCTCAGAGTGAGAAAGTCAATAGAAGTCTTGTTGATCTCCGTGACAATAAAACAAACTTCTTTTGAGAGAAGCCTGAGTAGCTAGGAAAGGGTTGTGCTTTACATCACTGGGTTCATGATGAGTTTATCTTCATGATGAGTTGACCTGGTTTCTGCCTAAGTTGTATGGAGGGATTCTTTCTTTACACCCTTTATCCTTACATTTCTTTTTCATTCTTCAACCCCTTCAATGCTTACCAAGACATCATTAATAGCACCTTGTTGTGATTGTTCCAGTGCTATCATCAGTACTTAGTAGGCATTCAGCTTCGTTCACATTCTACTCCATCTTTCCTAAGGACTTCTAATAATCTATTGGATTGTCCCTGGGAAGATCCCTCCGGTTCTGGTTGGATCATAGGACTTAAACCTAACCACCCTTTTGACACAAATAATGTCGTGAATTAAAGATGTTGTGGGTATCTGATCGTAACCATGGGTGCTTGAGTCTTTAGATCACATTTTAATCACATTTTCTCCCCTATCTCTAATATATAAAATCTTTTGATATTAGAGATACCAAATTTGATTAAAATATATTTTGATAAATAGTCTTGAAAATCTCCAGGAGAGAGATGTGTTAATCTTTTGCATGAAGTTAAAATGCTCCCCCTCAAAAATTGATCCAATTGAATTGTCATTGTGAGTATATGATCTACATTTCGCTTTTTGAGGATGGGAGTTGTTGAACACATAATTTTTGAAAGATTTTGAATAATCATTGAGAAATTCTTGAAAAAATTGTGTTCAACGCTTTTTGAAAAATCCTATTTCTTTTTGGCGAAGAGGTTTTTCTAAAGCATAAACTTGAGTTCATAGACTTTGAATGTCTTGTCGAATCCACTCAAGTGTAAGAAGATTTCTCTTCTTTTTCTGAGGGTAAGGGCACTAAATCGTACACTCCCCCTTGAATATGAATCCAGGTTGCAATCTGAAAGTGATTACAAGCCATTGTGTTTAGCTCAAAACGTTGAATGTTTTGTGACTAGCTCAACCCGTGATAGATTGCTCTACCGTTGTTTGGAAATATTGTCCAAAATAGACAATTTCCTTTATTAAAAGAAGGGACATGTTTTGAAAAATATTTACAACTTTCATTCGAGCTTTACGTACACACCTGTGTCGTTATTGAGCGACATTTCTAGGCACATCCATATTATCGATACTGAAAGACATGTCAAGAAGAATATTTTTGGAAAAGATTTTTAATTTTTTGTTTTGTTTTTATATGTTTTATATTTTTGTATTTTGCTTTTTCAAAGGTATTTACAAGTAGATGTTTGATAGATGAATCAAGCAGGCTTCTTTGCTAGAACCTCCAGTTCTGCTGGAGTCAAACATCTCAAACCAATTTGCCTAACTAGATACGCAAACCTCTCTTTCAAAAGAGCTTTTGTAAACAATTCAGCTACTTGGTAATCAGTTCCAACAATGTATAATTCAACAATACCCTTTTTAACTTGTTCATTAATGAAGTGATATCTGACATCAATGTGCTTCGTGCGGGAATGTTGTACCGGATTGCAGGAGATGGCTATGGCAGACTTTGAGTCACAGTACATAGGTACTTTATCAAAGTGGAAGCCATAATCCGTGAGTTGTGTTCTCATCCAAAGAACTTGAGCACAACACGCAGATAAAGACACATACTCCGCTTCGGCTGATGACAATGATGTGCAATCCTGCTTCTTGGAAGACCATCCCACAAGCTTATCTTGACCTAGAAATTTTGCACCACCAGAAGTACTTTTACGTGTATCAAGACACCCTGCATGATCAGAATCTGAATAGGCTGTTAGAAAGAAACTGGTTTCCCTCGGATACCAGATTCCCATGTGAATGGTATTCTTAAGGTACCGAAAGATCCGTTTAACCTCCTTGAGGTGATTTTCAGTGGGTCGTGCTTGATATCGTGCACAATAGCATGTAGCATGATGAATATCAGGTCTGCTTGTTGTCAAGTACATGAGGGACCCGATCATGGAACGATATCTCGTTTTATCTATGGGTAATCCCACCAAATCAGCATCTAGGGATGTGGTTGATAATGGTGTCCCAACGGGGTCACATGATGTCATACCATGCTTTGTGATTATCTCTTGACAATACTTAGCTTGGTTAATGAAGATAACACTTGGGGATTGGTGAACTTGAGTTCCTAGAAAGAATTTTAGTTCGCCCATTATAGACATTTCAAATCTGTTGTGCATTACTTTTTCAAACCATCTGAAAGTTTTGGGTTTGTAGACCCGAAAATAATGTCATCAACATAAATCTGCACAAGCAAAATGTCATCCCCATATTTATAAGTGAACAAAGTTAAATCAATGCAACCTTTTGAGAAACCTTTGGAGACCAGAATTTTTAAGAGCTCGTCGTACCACGCCCTTGGAGCTTGCTTGAGTCCATATAGTGCTTTGTGGAGACGATACACCTCGTCAGGATAATGAGGATTGACGAATCCTTCTGGCTGCGTGACATAGACTTCTTCCTTCAAAGTACCGTTAAGAAACGTCGTCTTTACGTCCATTTGGTAGACAATGAAACCCTTATGTGCAGCATAAGCAAGAAAAACCCTGACCGCTTCCATTCGAGCTACAGGTGTAAATGATTCTTCAAAATCAATACCATCTTTCTGTCCATACCCTTTAGCCACTAGCCTAGATTTATTCTTGATGATCGTGTTCTCTTCATCCATCTTGTTTTTCCAGATCCATCGAAGATTTAATGGAATTACATCGTATGGTCTGTCAACAAGTTCCCAGACATTAAGTCTTTCAAATTGTTAAAGTTCATCCGTCATTGATTCAATCCAAGCATGATCAGCCATAGCTTCTTTGATGTTTTTCGGTTCAGATGAACTCACGACGAGTGCGAACATACAAACATCGCCATCGGTGTTAAGCTGTCGTCTTGTGCGAACGGGCTGTGAAGGGTTTCCAATTACATGAACCAAAGGATGATATCGGGTCCAATGATGTGTTGAAGGATGTCGTTGATAGAATGTATGCATATTTGACGGATCAACATGGCGAGTAGAAGACTCTCCAGTTTCGTGTACCGGTGTACCGAATGGGTTGATAAATTCGTCTTCGTCAGATAGTGCATCGTCTGCTTGATTTGTGTTCTCCGGAGCAATGACAGTAGTTGTGGATATTCTAGGATCAATTGTTGAAGTGATATTTTGAGGAGGTAAATCTGCAGCAACCGGTGTTGAAGTAGATGAAGTTGTATCCTTTTGTTGACGATGATCAGTATCATCATTCTTATCATGAGTGACAGCGGAAGACATCGATACAACTTGTTTCTCCCCCGTGAAATATTCATCATACATTGGTCCATATAACATTTCCAACTCTTCAATTGTCGTGTCGACTGTCATATCAGCTCTAGGAACATTTTCTGGAACCAGCTTTTAACTTGACGGTTCATTGCTGTGATCTTGAGTTCCGAGTTTCGTGCGGTTGTGAACGGAAGTCGTGTGTCGTTGTGGATCGGGACTTAAACTGTTTTGTTCAAGTTCCATTTCTTGCAATTCATCAAATCTGATATGAATAGTCTCGACTATCAGATTTTTTCTCTTGTTGTACACTCTGTATCCCTTAGACTGAGTTGCATATCCCACAAGAATACATGCATCACCTTTCTCTTTCATCTTATCCAAATTTTCACCATCTCGAATAATGTAACAAGTACATCCAAAAACATGAAGGTGTTTGAGTGAAGGTTTTCGATCATGAATTATGTGATGGTGTCTTTTCGTGTCTTGGGATAATTAAGGAACGGTTTTGTGTGTAGCATGCGGTTGACACGGCTTCGCCCCAAAAGTATAGTGGAAGTTTTGAAGCGGATAATGATGTTCGAGCAGCCTCAACTAAAGTACGGTTTCGTCTTTCAACAACGCCGTTTTGTTCGGGTGTTCGAGCAATAGATGTTTCATGTTCAATTCCTTCGGCTTCAAAATTGTTTCTCAGTTTTGAATTTAAAAATTATGTACCTCTGTCAGTGCGAACCACTTTGACTTGAGCTTGAAGACCATGTTGTATCAGTTTAAGAAAGCTGATGAGAACTTCGGGTGTTTCATCCTTGGACCTCAAGAAGTGAGTCCATGTGTACCTTGAGTAATCATCGACAATTACCAGAATATATTTCTTTCCATTGATACTATGAACACGCATGGGACCACATAGATCCATGTGAAGAAGATCTAACCTTCCTTTAGAGCTTGGTGTGGTCTTTGTTTTGAAGCTACTTCATTTAGCTTTACAAAGTTCACAAGAAGAACAAAGATGATCTTTGATGAATTTCAAACTTGGAAGGCCTCTCACAATATCTTTCTTGGAAAGCAAGTTGATGGTATCAAAATTAAGATGAGATAAACGTTGATGCCATAACCATGCCTGAGTCGTTGAAGCTTTAGCCATGAAGCAAATTGGAGTTGATGAAGTTATGTCTTGAAGTGAAATTGTGTAAAGATCAGTACCCCGTGTACCGGTAAGTAAGTCATTCCCATCATAATCACGAACAAAACATGTCTTCTTTCTGAAAGCAACCTCCAAATCCGCATCACAGAATTGACCAACCGAGAAAAGATTGTGATTGAGCCCTTCGACGTAGTATACCCTTTTGATTGTAATATTCCCCTGAACCAAATCTCCATATCCTAGGATCGGTGCAAATTGATCATTTCCAGATCGGACCGTACCCAGGAACTTCTCCACGAAGTTAATTAGAAGCTTGAGATTCCCCGTCATGTGGTTCGTGCATCCGGAGTCAAGTATGAAGAGAATTATTTGTATCACTTGCAGAAGAGTTAGAACACGATGGAGCATTTGCTAAATTGGATACCATAGTAGTTGTGATAGTAGAATCATTAGTGTCCTTATCAACATTTAAAGGCAAACTAACACTCGTTTTCACATTTTCTGTCCTAGCTTTCGGCATCCATTTATATCCTGGAGGACATTGATTAGCAAACCCCCATTTTCAAGACTTGCTAGCAGACTCATATAATTCCTTAATTTTGCTTCTAGGGTTCTTAGTGGTGGAGTCTGATGCATTACTTTTCTTAGTGGGGGTTGCACCAGAATGGTTCACTTTGCGTTTGGGTTTACTAGCTCTAATAGGCATTGCAACTTGCTTCTTAGTTCTAGTATCTACGCCTTTGAATTTATTCATAGCACACATAGAATGATTAGCATTACCACACTTTCCACATTTGACACAAACAAATTTCACATTCATAGCATTCAAATCATTCACAGCATTCAAATCGTCATTACATGCGATAACAGACTTTTTATTCTTAAAAATATTCAAATTCCTAGGGTGTTCTTCTACTTCCTTCATATTCCCTTGATTCTTGTGTTTCCAGACCTTATCATTCACTTGAGTGCGCTTAAGCTGAGGCCGGCTAACACTAGTAGTGGAAACTATTCCTATAGTAGAAGACACACGAATATTAGTGTTTCTAGAAGTCTGAGGCGATTGAGTAACTTTGTTTATGTGCTTAGTGGGCATTCTATACATCCCTGGTTTAATCACATTATTGTGTTTAACGCTTGTTGCTATAGTATTCCTTATGGGTTGATTCTGTGGTAACCTTTCCTTTCCATCCATCTTGGGGGCAAACACAGGTTTTGAAAACGAGGAATTTGATAAAGCAGATGGTTTTCCCAAGATAGAGGATCTATTCACTTTAGAGGCATTGGGTTGTCTAACAACAGGTTGCTTAATGCTAGGTTCCACGACTTTCCCACCTATTTTAGCAACGAGTTTCTGCAACTCTGCTATCGCTCTGTCCCTGTCTTGTAACTAAGCTTTCAACCCTTTAATTTCTAAATCCTGTTCATTCATTTCTCTAAACGTTTGGGAAAGTTTTTCTTGCAATTTATTATCATGTGGAAAACTACCAACGTCTTTTTGCAAAGCAAGTTCAAAAGAATGACAATGTTTTTGAAGGAAATCAGTTTTGTGTTGAAGTAACTCAAAAGCCTTTTTATCAACATTTTCTTTACGTTTCGAAAGCTCAATTTCAAGAAGTTCACATTTTTTGATCTTGTCAAGATATTTGCATGCAACATCAGAATATTCATCAATATCAGCACAAGATGTAAAATAAGCACACATAACATCTTTAGAAACGCGTTCTTGCAAGAGTAAATCATATTCATCTGAAAAATCATACTTTTCCATTTGAAGATCATCAATGTGTTTCTCAAGAGATTCAACGTATTTTAAATCATCATACATTTCAGTCCGAATGAACTCCTCAAGTTGAAGAACAGTTTCTTTAATCAACGTCGTGTTTGGAATTAAGAGTTCTTTCACAAGCAAGGTAATATCTTGAGGAATCGGGCGTTGCCACTCAGCATTTTCACGTTTTGCCCAATCTCTTTCAACAATAGATTTAGCATTATCTATGTGGTGTATAAGAATACCTAATGTTTTCCTACTCTTGCTTTTAGATTCATCTAGAGGGAGGTAGTTTATGTATTTGTAAACATTCGATTTCTTAGGGGCAAATGCTTTCTTTCATTGATTTCGCTTTTGTTTGCATTCTAGAAACACTTCCTCACGAGTTTTCTGAGTTTGTTTGTTGAAAAGACCATAAAGACTATTCTGATAAGCATAATTATATGGTTTTACAAACTCCTTATTGACAAGATGTCGACTATCATCATCCCAAAGGGCAGTCTCTTCACTATCGGCACTTACAGGCATGCAATCAAGATCAGTCCTCTCAGTCTCATCAAGATAAAGACACGGGTTCGCAGCTTGAGCTTTGGCAAGGTACTCAGGACTTGCAAAGCTAGCTTGACCCTTAATCATCGACGGCGGTGCTAGCATTCTTACGGATTAAATTGGGAAAATAACTTAGAAAAAAATGCTAAAATGTTGTGATGAAACCAACCTCGTATTAAATTGGGAAAACGTCACTTTATGTGCAAACAAAGAATCGTCTTAGGACATAAAATATCGAAAGCGGGGATTGACGTCGATGATGACGTATACTCCCCAATCCGGGTCTTGGGCCCGACCTATTGGTATTATTCGCATCCAGCCCAACATATTTAGCCTGGATATATGTTGTCCAGTTTGTCAGGCTCTGGGTAACATAGGCCGCACGTGTCAGAGCGTGGCCCACATCTCTGCCGTACGCGGCAAGGGTTAGACAGAATCCCACTCTAACTAAGATTGGGATTTACCTTAAAGTAGGGGATATTCACTATCCTTAAATAAGAGATATCAAATAACCTAATTATGGTGTTTATCTCTTACTTGGGGCCGAAGGTTCGGTAGAGGCCCAACAGGGACTCTACCGCCTATATAAGGAACCCCTGAGGGTTCCATAGAGGTATCACATTCTCTATACTCTAAACCTACAACCAATTATCTAACCCTAAACCAATTACTTACTCTCACGCTGGAGTCTAATCTTGGGATACCTTCCCACGATAAGCTTAACGCGTGTTGTTTTAGTCTGTAGGATCTCAGCAAGACATTCACTTGGTGCAAGAGCCAGAACCCAGCCTACCCGAATTAAGCCTAATTTGGGTCAAGAAAGGATCAACCAACGTTTGTATCAACAAGTTGGCGCCATCCGTGGGACCCTACACTAAACTACTCTACCAATTACGAAGGGACATTCTCAGGCAAACCTAAGGGTCACGAACCCGGGAACCGGAAATCTGGAGGCGACATTCCAGTCCCCCCAGTTCCTCCTCTGAGAGCGAAGCAGGGGGACCAAACAACCGAAATGCACCGTTTCAATCCGGTGGGACGAGCACGATCACCAATACCGAACCACCAACTTTTCCCTAAGCAATCCCGATCCGGGTGCGACACCTAATGTCCCAAACAAGGAAGCGCAAAGTAACCCATGGTCGAGGTGGAATTAGAAGTTGATTTGCTCGAGGATGAAGATCTTGAGCGCGTTCTCACGCAGAACTTCGACAGGATCGTCCCAGGCATTGCGTCGAGGTTAAACCTAGGAAGGAACCTCTAGTCCAGACATAAATTTGGAAGCTCCTCGCAAGGTACTCCCCCTCAAGCTAGGAAAAGGGGAAGGAAGACGCAAGCTAATGAACAGCCCCCCTTCGAGGAAGATGTAAAATCCATGATTTTACCATGATTTTATGTAATGAAATTTCACCCATCAAATCTTGGAACACAAATTCATGTATTATATTTCTATAAGTCATGTGTGAACTTATCCAATGTGCACATATATTTTGCATACATGCTTGTTATAATAAGTTGACTATGTAAGCTATGTACATAAAACAAGTAGTAAAAATGCATAACCAACATTTGATGAAACAACACTTAACCAAAATTTGAAAAATATGCTACATCATGTGTATGTGGATGTATATGTGTGTATGCATAGTATAGGTAATACTCAGCTTTTACCCCAAGTATGAAAGTTCGTTGAACCGATTCTTTTCGAATTGATTTCCGGTTAAATGTGCGACTCAGTTGTTCTTGGTGAAAATAATTATTTTTGGTTTTGGTAAAAATAAATGTGCAAGACTTAAAAATAAATGACGAGTAATTAAAACTAAAACTAGTTGAAACGTAAACGGTGCAATATTTAAAACTTTAAAAGTAAATGACGATAAATTAAATGACGTAAAATTAAAACTTAACGAAAAGTAAATTGACAATTAAATAAAAATGCAAAACGAAATTAAAATGAACTAAAAATAAAACGAGAAAAATTGGTACTTTAACTAAAACAAAATATTAAAACAAAACAAAATACCCAATCGGAATACCCCCGATCGGAATCCAATCAGAATCCGATCAGAATGTACCCATCGGAAAGGCTGCTGATCGGAATATGCAAAATGCACATAATCGGAATGTAGATAAAAGAGTACAATCGGAATGCTTAAAAAATTGCTTAGATCGGAATATATTCCGATCTTGTGATCGGAAAGTCTAGAAGAAAAACTGATCGGAATACTCAAGCTAACTGGTCAAATCGGAATATAGAACAAAAAATCATATAATCGGAATGAGTAAAAACATGCTAAATCGGAATGAACAGCAAATGATCCAATCGGAATATCGAGAAAACCCCAGATCGGAATCTTCTAAAACCCTTTTCCGATCTATAGATCGGAATAAGGGGCTGGTCGGAAAGCATTGATCGGAAAGGGGTTTTCCCTTTCCGATTTGTGTGTGATTCGAAATAAGCAAAGAAAATAAGCTATAAGAATAAGCTAATCTCTAAAACTAGAACGAATCTAAATCGAAATGGACTCAATAATCATGAATAACAACTTATCAAACTTAAGAATAAACAAACTTTTAAGTCAAACCATAAAAGATGAACTTTTTAAGAAAACTTCAAATCAAATAAGCATTAAGGTGAAATAAGATCAAGGATGAACATGAATCAAAGATAAGCAAAATAGGAAAGGTAGAAGAAGATGATTAAAAATAAGAACTTGATTAAAAGAAAATATTTCAAAATTAAAAGACTTACTTGAATTGAAGAAATTAAAAGTGCTTAACAAGAAATTAAAATGCAAGAAAGTAATTAACAAGAAATGAAAATGGTGGAAGAGTGGTTTGTCAAACCACCAACAACAAGAAAATGAACTAAGCCTAATCTATTTATAGGGGGTGATTAGGGAGGAGCTTAGGAAGCTTCCTCCCTCTTTCCTCTTTTCCTTAATGGCACACTTAAGTCCTTTTCTTCTTAGTTGTTTGTTAATCTTGGACTTAATGACTTTGTCTCGGGATTTCTTTGAACTTGTCTCGACATTTCTTCATAAATAAGACTCGAGTTCTTCGGCTTTAAGTAAACTTCCGCCTTTTGACTTTTTTTTCGATAAATCTTCAGAATTGGTCTTGGACTTCCGTTCTTTTCCACTCTTGATGTTTCGACTTCATCTTTCGTCTTTTTCTTCGATAAAAGCCCATGAATGCCGTGTTTTCTCCACTTTTCACCTTTTCGTCCTAAATCACAACAAAAACACAAACCACGCATAATTCCGACATAAATGGCATAAAATACACGTTTTGGCTCGGTTATTATCGTAATTAAGTGGTAAAAAGGATGGGTGTTTTCACACCTATCAAATCGCCTACACTTAACCATTGCAATGTCCTCATGCAATGCATTAGTTACAGAGCAAGTTTACATTTTTCATCATAATTAATCCACGTTGGCCTTTATTAAAGAGATAGAAAATTATAAACATACAAAGTAATGAAATCAAAAACATACCTTTGGGTTTTGGAAATGTTGTGAATGATCATCATCCTCAAGTTTTCACTTTCTCCAAACCAAGCTTAAAAATGAGATCATTGTTATTATAAGTTAGTAAACTAACACGAACTCATGTGGGCCAATTATTCACTTAGACTCCCTTATTCCTAGGTGTATCTCTTATATTTTATTGTTGTCTTGAATGATCACAAGGATGCATTTTTGACTTTTTTCGATAGTTATTAAGGCTGAAAATAAAGTGAACGATTTAATCAATAGTTAGCTAAAGGACCAAATCTTTTAAAACTGCTTCTCGAGACCTCATAAAGTTCATATCTTGGCATAACTCGCTTCACGATTTGAGACCTTTCTCGGAACGATATTTTACAGCGACTTCATACTTCGAATCTTGAGAGACGTTCATGAAATAATGGCCTTCTCTTCATAATAGGAATTTCTTCACTTGAAGTTTTGAGAGATTCTTCATAAATGGACCACGACTTCTTCATTTTTCTCCAATCTTTATTTTGGACTTTGATATACAACGATCCGCCTCCTTTTAGGACTTGGATCTATTTATCCTCATACTTGTTAGGGTCTTTTCGGATAGACTTCTCCATAATCTTTTGGGGAGTATTTGCTTTTCGTCGTGTGTCTCGATCCTTCATATTGATTTTTGATAAATGATTCTTCACATCACTTTTGGATCTTTAGCAACAAATTGTAGCCCTCATGCCTTGTTAGGGCCTTTTCGGACTAGCCAATATTCGCATCCCGCTTCAATAAGTTATGCTTTGGCTATGAACTCTAATCCGTACCGAGCAACTTTTAAACGATCTGGGGCTAGAAGCTAAGTAACCTTTTAAATCGTACAACCTTATTTATTGCAGATAAATTTATTAACAAGCGAAGGGAGAATAGGCTTATAATTAACTCACATAAATTCACGAAAGAATACCGAACTTATTGACTCTATCATCTCTCGTCCTCCACAGTTTAAAATCTCAAGTAATGAGACTCGTGGATGCTTAGCCTATTAAATCGAAGTTTTGGGTTTTCGAGTCGCCTATAGGATCTTGCAAATTCTTAGACTTTTTCAAGTTTAGAAATTGCGTTTTAAAGTTCCCTTGATAAACGATTCTCTAGGATCAATTATAGGAACTTGCGAAAAGTTCTTGTTCTTAACCCGCGAGAGTTAAGACTTTCGCGTTTTATAGCTCCCTATATAAAAGCCTAGCAAAACTTGACTTAAACACGTTAAGGATACTAGCTAGAGTAAACTTAGATAAGTAAACTCGGGTTGAGTCAAAATATTCATGACTAAGAAAAATTTAAAACCACTTTACTAAAATTTATTCTAGTAAGGCAAGAAAATAACATAATAAAGGAAACTACAACTATACAACTAGGACAAAATAAATTAAAATTTTTGAAAAATGTCGAAAAATCAAATTTTCCGGTTAAAATGAGGACAAATACAAGGAAAAGGCCACTTAACGTCGATAGAAATCCCCATACACTTAATATAAACATTGTCCTCAATGTTTAAGCATGTGGGAGTAAACTCCCCTACACTTATGACATTGTGCACTTTGTTTAACTCTCGCTAAGGAAGAGACAACTAAAGAGATTCCTATTTTAATATTGGAAAAAATATAAAATAGTGAATCGAAAAGAGTTTAGGATAGAACCGGGAAGAAGGGAACACAGAATCACAGTTCGTCAAAAGTCATCAAGAGTGTGTCTTTGAAGCTCTAATCCCTGCATATGATAAGAAAGAAAGCAAGAACACCACGGGGCTCCCCTTACACTTATGATAAAGATAGATAGATAAATGGGTTGCCTCCCAAAAAGCGCTTGTTTTTGTTAACCGAGTCACAAGCCTGACTCGTCCCCGAATTAAATAGTCCATGGGGAAGCCTCGAATGTAATACCGGGATCAAAGACCTTGTCCTCGTTCCCGGTGGACATCAACAAAGGAGAGGCGGGGGGATAAGTCTTAAATAGGAGAAAGGTTCGTTCAACATACGAAAAGTATGTGAAATCGAGATCTACGGGAGGTGGGGTGGTTAAAGTAAGCACATTTTCATCCCCCAAAAACAATGGATACTGAGCACTCGACAAAGCCGTAATGTTATCAATCATGAAATAGTGAATGTCACCTCCCGGGTCAAAGCACTCATCCTCCGTAATAGTGGCTAAAGGGGAGGATGAAAGGTGCTCGGGAGGGGGACTTGGGTCAATACTTTCCTACAGCAAATTATCAAAAATAATGTCCCCCTCCGTGTCATAATCATCAATACCTGGAGGGATGGAGTGGATATCGATTTCTTCCAGCAATGGGTCATTATCTTCAACGGGAGGAATAGATGGAGGTAAAGACGTGGAAAGAGGAGGAGAAGTCAACGCTTCGATTTGAGCAATAAGAAGGTGCACTTTCCGTAATCTATCACGAAGAAGCGCGTCTTCCACCTCATCCACAAGATCGTGTTCATCGGCGAACTTCTCGTAAACCAGAGAGAATAAATCGTCATCACCCGCATCTCCCGGTGGAGATTGAGAAATTTCAAAATTGAAATTCTCATAGCTTGGAGAAAAATCGTAATCATTAGGATCGACCTCTTCCGTACGAGCAACGTCGTCCTCAAGCTCCATAGCATTCGGTATGTCACAAACCTCATCATCAAACAATTTATCAAGATCAAACTCACTAAGCTCACTCAAAGTATCACAGTCCTTAGATACGTTTGGGATATCGAACGAAGGGATGACAATTGCACTAGGACATTGAGCAGTAAGATCATTCCAAGAAATAGTAGGCTCATCGTCATCATCATCATAGTAGTATGGATACACCGGAGGAGGAGTATAAGTCTCGATATTGGATATTTGCTCAGGCCGTTGATCCTCTTGATATTTTTCGATGATCCTGTTGCAAGCTTCTTGAATTTGTTGACTTCGCCTAACAAGAGTGTCCCATTGTTCATGGGGGCTCAATTGTTCGAAGGAGGGTTGATGATCGATGATGTGTTGTGGGGGTTCAAAATGTTCAAAACCTGAATTATAGCATGGGTGTGGCTCATAGTAGTTCATCGGTTGAGAAAAATTAGAAACCGGGTTTGGTTCATAATAATCCATTGGTGAAGAAAACTGAGGACACGGATTTTGCTCATAATAATTCATTGGTTGACAATAAGAAGTATCGTGAGGACCCCCACAGTTGTTGCAAAACGGTTGAGGAGAAAGACTGGGTGCGTCTTGTGGATAGCTATTATCATAGTCATAATTGTACCCCGGTTCTTTCCCGTGATCATACGGGTATCGAACCGGGCACGAAACATGCCAATGAGAATCGCTCCCACAATATATGCACGGGGAAAGAGTAGGTGGGTTCAAAAAGGACGAATTAGTCGAGTTGCACAAAGGACAAAATCCGTATATGAATTGTGTGTTGTTGATATCGTTACCGCACCGCTCATATGTACACCATTGACATGAGTCGTTCCCGTACAATCGTCTCCCACAGCCGACGCAATGGACATAAGAATCCATAAAGAAAAATAGATGAGCAAGAAGAATACTTTTGTTGCAAAACTTTGAAAAAGAAATGCTTTTTATGATTTTTCAAATGTTTTTGGGATTTTTGAAAATTTTTGACACGAAAAATAACGTTCACGAGTGAACGGATCTCAAAAGCCAACGCGTCTCTCATAAAAAACTGTTGATCTTAACGAGAAGAGCCGGCAGCGGCGCCATTTTAATACTCAGCTTTTACCCCAAGTAAGAAAGTTCGTTGAACCGATTCTTTTCGAATTGATTTCCGGTTAAATGTGTGACTCAGTTGTTCTTGGTGAAAATAATTATTTTTGGTTTTGGTAAAAATAAATGTGCAAGACTTAAAAATAAATGACGAGTAATTAAAACTAAAACTAGTTGAAACGTAAAGGGTGCAATATTTAAAACTTTAAAAGTAAATGACGATAAATTAAATGACGTAAAATTAAAACTTAACGAAAAGTAAATTGACAATTAAATAAAAATGCAAAACGAAATTAAAATGAACTAAAAATAAAACGAGAAAAATTGGTACTTTAACTAAAACAAAATATTAAAACAAAACAAAATACCCAATCGGAATACACCCGATCGGAATCCAATCGGAATCCGATCGGAATGTACCCGTCGGAAAGGCTGCTGATCGGAATGTGCAAAATGCACATAATCGGAATGTAGATAAAAGAGTACAATCGGAATGCTTAAAAAATTGCTCAGATTGGAATATATTCCGATTTGGTGATCGGAAAGTCTAGAAGAAAAACTGATCGGAATACTCAAGCTAACTGGTCAAATCAGAATATAGAACAAAAAATCATATAATCGAAATGAGTAAAAACATGCTAAATCGGAATGAACAGCAAATGATCCAATCGGAATATCGAGAAAACCCCAGATCGGAATCTTCTAAAACCCTTTACCGATCTATAGATCGGAATAAGGGGGGTGGTCGAAAAGCATTGATCGGAAAGGGGTTTTCCCTTTCCGATTTGTGTGTGATTCGAAATAAGCAAAGAAATAAGCTATAAGAATAAGCTAATCTCTAAAACTAGAACGAATCTAAATCGAAATGGACTCAATAAGCATGAATAACAACTTATCAAACTTAAGAATAAACAAACTTTTTAGTCAAACCATAAAAGATGAACTTTTTAAGAAAACTTTAAATCAAATAAGCATTAAGGTGAAATAAGATCAAGGATGAACATGAATCAAAGATAAGGAAAATAGGAAAGGTAGAAGAAGATGATTAAAAATAAGAACTTGATTAAAAGAAAAGATTTCAAAATTAAAAGACTTACTTGAATTGAAGAAATTAAAAGTGCTTAACAAGAAATTAAAATGCAAGAAAGTAATTAACAAGAAATGAAAATGGTGGAAGAGTGGTTTGTCAAACCACCAACAACATGAAAATGAACTAAGCCTTATCTATTTATAGGGGTGATTAGGGAGGAGCTTAGGAAGCTTCCTCCCTCTTTCCTATTTTCCTTAATTGCACACTTAAGTCCTTTTCTTCTTAGTTGTTTGTTAATCTTGGACTTAATGACTTTGTCTCGGGATTTCTTTGAATTTGTCTCGACATTTATTCATAAATAAGACTCGAGTTCTTCGGCTTTAAGTAAACTTCCGCCTTTTGACTTTTTCTTCGATAAATCTTCAGAATTGGTCTTGGACTTCCGTTCTTTTTCCACTCTTGATGTTTCGACTTCATCTTTCGTCTTTTTCTTCGATAAAAGCCCGTGAATGCCGTGTTTTCTCCACTTTTCACCTTTTCGTCCTAAATCACAACAAAAACACAAACCACACATAATTCTGACATAAATGGCATAAAATACACGTTTTGGCTCGGTTATTATCGTAATTAAGTGGTAAAAAGGATGGGTGTTTTCACACCTATCAATAGGTATCCCTAGACCTTCTTGGACTAGCCCAAGGTTATGTATTCCTTATGTTCTAGCCCAACACAAGCCCACACAAGCCCACCCTATTCTTTGGATAGCCTTACATGGCACACACATGCATATGTGGAAGAAGAAGGGTTGTCTTGGAAAGGGAAGAGCCTACACTTGGCACAAGTGTTCTTACCAAGGCAATCATGCCTTTTGCATCCTCTTTCTCTCTCTCCCCTTTTAGCCGAAAACACACACACATACTCTCACATTCTCTCATGCAATCTAATCTTGTTTCTCTCATCCTAATCTCTCTTAATCATACGGCTTAAAGCCATATACATCCAAAAACCAAGTATTAAATCCACCAAGATCCTTGTCTCATCTTTACTATTAATCATTAGTAGTATCATTCTCTTGGAATCACTATAATCAAGCCCTAGCCAAATCTTTAAGGCCATGGCTTGATTTATATTAGGGTTTTCTTCATCATCTTGAGTAGATCTCTAATCTCCTTGTTCATCTAGATCCTCTTTGGTACCTTTAGGCAAGAAAGGTATACACTACATGTTCTTTCATTTATTCATGCATGCATCATCATACATCTATAAACACAAGTAGATAACATGTTAAAATCAAGATTTGATAAAGCTATGACCATTATAGGTCACGACATATTTATAAAAATCATGTTCATGATTTAAAATCTTTTAATAAGAAACTTATGACTTATGTGTTATGTTTAAACTTAATTT
Organism: Glebionis coronaria; assembly: GCA_025667525.1. NCBI lineage: Eukaryota > Viridiplantae > Streptophyta > Magnoliopsida > Asterales > Asteraceae > Glebionis > Glebionis coronaria. The sequence goes on from CM046880.1 coordinate 241,896,989, forward strand.
AAAAACCATATGAACCTTTTATAAATCTAAACATTGAATGGGTCACAAATCTTGTTTATGGGACTTTGGTTAACCAATAACCATAGATCTTATGAAATGAACTTGTGCAACTTAAAAATCTTGAAGACCATGACCTTAAAGGTCACGGAATACATAGTTAATGTATATGTGAATTTTGTGTTAAGTTTAAATGATGGAATGTGAAATGATATATGTAAATGGACTATTAAAAATCACAAAAATAACTTATGGAATAAATATAGCCGTGGGTTACATATGACCTAAAATGAATTAGATGTACATGCATGCTTATATTAACCATAGATCTAATGATAAAAACTAAACTGAGTATGTTAAACATAAAAAAAAGTTTATAAAATCTTTTGGGAACTTTGGGAGGAGACAATATAGCCGTATGATATATGTAGTCACCTTGGTAAAATGGGAACCTTGGAAACATGCATGTCACCTAGATAATCATGATTATATTTTGCAGATATTTACAAGACTTAAAAACTAGTTAAAGTGACATCTTGGAAATACCAAGATCTAAAAATATAGCCGTGAGCTATATGAGTATACATGGATCTATGTTTTATTTTTAGGTCTAGACATAGTTTAGATCTTATTTTGGACTTGTGACTTATTTTCTTGATGTGTACATTGTTAGATCTATTTTTGTAACACTTATAAATTACATGCAACCTTAAAATGAGTCTTGACTTATCTTAATAAGTTATAAATAACATAAGCCGTGGGACATAAGCTTCTATTAGGGCTTATGACCTACTTGTAACCTTATAAAACACCTAGATCTAATTTAGTATAACATATAAAAAAATTGTAAGTTTTATTCATCTATGTTGATTTAAAACTAAATATAAACAAGCTCATAATAAGCTTATGAGAATATCCTAAGTTAAAACTTACATAAAATGTAAAGTAGTGTTAAATGGACTAATTAAGCCCATGAAATGTTAATTTAAAACTTAATGGACCCAATAAGCCCATTTAATAAATCCTAGTAACTTAATGGACTTAAGATTACACTTAGGCCCATTTAACTAATTAAAGGACTTAATAATATAGTTAAGCCCAATAAATGATTTAAAGGCCCATTTAAATAAATTAGTGGACTTGAAATATAGTTAAGCCCACTAAAATAGCCCATTAGATGTTTAGCCCATTTAATGAGCCCATATACTATTTTGAATGTTAAATAAAAGTTTTTATAATAAAAAATATAACTTATAAAAACTTTTTGGATGAAAATGACAATTCATAGAACTTAAGGACTAAAACCGTAACTTATGAAACTTGTTTTGATAAACTAGTAGGCACAAGGACTGAAAATGTAAATATCCAAAAGTCTAGGGTTTAATAATTATTATCCGTGGAAAATTAAACCCTGGGGACCATTTTGGGAAGTTTCTTAAAGTTATTTTGTCATTTTAAAACCCTAATGACTATTTTTGTAATTTGCCGAAACTTAAAGAAGCCCTAGGGGCTGTTTTTTAATTTTTATAAAGTTACAAAACCTAGATAATACTCGGGGGACTAAATCTGCCATAAGCCGAAACTTAAACAAGCCCTAGGTACCAAATGTGTAATAATCCGAAAGTTTACTTGTTTAAAAATATGGAGGGACTAGTTTTGCCACGTTCCGAAACATTAACAAGCCCTAACCCTAAAAGCTATTTTAATTATAATAAAACATAATTAAAAGTCTAGATCATGAGGATTAATGTATAAGGCTTAAGTTTGTGATAAATAAATTATTTTATAAATATTAAATAACTTATGAAAACTTTAAAGTTAAATAAAATAATATTTTTTATGAAATATTTATTTATATTTGCTTTACAAAATAAATTGTATAAACAAGATGAATATGTATTATTAAAACATGTACTCATATACTTTTAAGAAATAAAATTATATGAACGTTAATTAAATAGAATGTTACTACGTAAATATATTATTAGTAAAACCCCTTATGTTTACTTAAATATAGAACTTGGTTATAAATTTAATTGGATGTTATTGATACAAGTACTATAATCATAGATTAATATTTTAAGTGAAACATTTTCTTTTATGTTTACTTAAATGTAAAACTTAATTGTAAGATTGAATGATTTCTATAAATGCATGTATGCTAACTGATACTAATAGTTAAACATTTTGTGTTTACTTAAAGATAGGACTTATATAAATAAGTTTAATGAATATCGATAATACGGGAACTATGGTTATTCAGATAAACACCGTAGCAGAAAGGAACTGACAAAAATTTGTATAAGCATACATATATGTTCTTTTGTACTATCTATTAAGACTGTACTATCTGATTAGGCATAACTTTGGTGTGAGCTTTAATTGGGTATCCGTGTTAAATAAGCAATTGCCTACTCCCAGGTGAGTTTACAGCCACATATAAACTATTTGATAAAACGTTCCCTTTTGGGAAAGGTAATATGCAAACATATATTGGACACAACTAGATTGTATAAACTTGATTATGATTGATTATTATTGAAACTGTTAAATTATTGCAAATCGCCTAAATGTTATAAATAGATCTATTAGGGATTGACCATCCCCGTCCGGGTGAGTCATGCTTACTGTGCCTTGGCCGGGAGAACAGATGTATACCATGTTGGTACTAGAATGGGTGTCTTTTTGTAAGACACTACGTCCTCATTTGTTGAAGACTATGGGGTTAAGCTTCAGTTTCTAATAATAAAAAAATGTTATTTACATTTTAGTAAGAATGCTTTGTGCATTATTACTTCTGATTATTATATGTCCAAATTAAATAATTGTTAAAATCTGTAAATTCACCAACTTTATGTTGACCCCCGTTAGTATGTTTTGCATAGGAATATGAAGTTAGTACGTGGTGTGTGCATGGTCTCCAGCATCTTAGAAATCTGCATCATAGGACTCGTTAGGGGTTCTATTTGGGAAACCAAAACAATCACCTACTGTCTTCTTTAAGACAATTTTTATTTATTTGTTTAAATAAACGTGTAATCTGATTTGACAAACTTTTTATCTTATGCTCTATGGACTATATGGTATCGATCCACCCTTGTGACATGTCCGGGGATATTTTCCGCGTATTTTGACCCTACCCGGGGTGTCACAGAGAATGGTATCAGAGCATTAGTTATAGAGAACCAGATAAATTTTTAAATAAAATAAAAATAAAATGATTTTTCTTTTATTTAAAACTGGACTATAACTTATAAAAATATTTTTGGGATTTTATTTTGGGACCGTATTAGTTATGCATATAGATCTTAGGGCATTTTATGCTATGTGAACAACTTGTATATATATCTATGTTTACTAAACTTGATTATTAATACTGTTTAGTGAGATATTGCTATATGTTAGACGTGCTAAACTTGAAAATTTTACACCACAAGTAAAATACTGAAATGAGAATATGGGTAATATTAAACTAAACTTCACACTTGCAAATTGATAAATGAACTACTTACATGATAATACACATATATATATATATATATATATATATATATATATATATATATATAAGTATAAATATTTGTAACCTTAAAACATTCTAAAAATTGTTTAAAAAGGGATATATTTCATAAAGCATGTAATCTAAATAATATTGTTCTTTGTTTGTATGCTTATACTCACTTCAAACTTAAAATAATACTATTTCAGAGCATCATGACTCCGCCTACTGCATCCACGACTCTTCTACCTAGAGTAGATCCTACTCCAGTTGTTTGTTCATCTCCACGATCGACGCAGTGTGGATGGTTGTCAGCCTCGGATTCAGAGGATGACCCAGCCACCGAAGCTGTACTCTCAGAGGACCCTTTTTCCATCTCAGCATCAGCCACATTGGCCCCAACCTCCATGGAGGAGGACCGGGTCCCTTCTAGCATACCATCTTCCATGCCTCCGTCTTTTTCATCAGGCTATTTCTCCGGACCCGCACCCGTCTCCACTTATGAGACCGAGGAAGGCTCCGGGGCAGGACGTGTCGATTCCTTCCAGGTCCAGATCTCCGCACTGGCTGCACGCCATGAGTAAGAGATATCCGACCTCTGCAGCCAGTTGGCAGTCAGTCAACAAAGCCATGTTGTCATCTATGATCGTATCGACACTCTTTTTCGCACCATGAGGGGAGACTCCCAGACTGCTAAGGGCATCCAGGCTAGGACGGACGAGGAATTAAAGTGGTTATTAGATGAGAACTACCGCCTCCACCAGCGCATTCAGGTCATGGATGGTCAGCAGCATCAGACCCATGCTGCTCTTGCCACTCAGGAGCAATCATTATCCATCTTCTTTGATCTCGCCACTGTCCGACATGATGGGGTTACTAGGGAGACGGCTTATCTCCGAGGGGTCGTCGATAGACTCCGGAACCAGCTACTGTCTGCACTCCGTACGCTCAAGGAGACCCGAACGACAGTTCGGGCTTTGTGGAACACCAGGAGGAATTCTACAGCCCACCAGCTCCATCCGCACCATCAGCCCCGACATCATCTAGTGGACCATCTAGGCAGGATTAGTATAAACGTACTAGACTTCTTGTACGTCATGATAAGCTCACGGGTTGCACCCCGGCTATCATGATATAGGGCCTTTGTACTTTTATCTCTTTTTCAGCTTTTGGTGATGTAATCCCGTACTTTGTCTTTTCTTTTCTTCTGGGACATGTAACTTTTGGATATGATGTTTTTAAAGACTGTGTGTATCATTACTTTGGATTAGGCCTGACCGGCCTATGACTTAGATTGTGTTATGCTAAGATGACTGTTAAATTTCTCATGAAAATAACATGTAATCACTTTCTTTATTATATCTACTGTGCAATGTATTATATTATGCAATCTTAACAGGTTATCCAAATTTGTTATAAAATCAGTGCATAAGTTTCCTCGTGCAAATAATATAAAAACTGTACTAACGCTTGAACTAATAATCTCATTTTGTATATGATTATAGACAAATGGTGATTCCGAGGTCAAATCCCAATAATGCAACCACTTCCAATGCCGACAATGCTGAATCCCCAGAAGCTACTCGAAATGTCACTGCCACACAACTACGGGAAATGATAAGTGAAGGCATCACATCAGCCATGGAAGCCAGAGGAGCTAACCCAAATGCAAACAATGATCCAAACTCTGATGCTCGTAGAAACAACACCAACAGGGGTTGCTCTTACCCAGACATCTTAAAATGTAAACCCTCATACTACCGAGGGAAAGAAGGAGTGGTTGAACTGATGCAGTGGTTTGAAAGGCTAGAGACAGTCTTCCGCATCAGTGGTTGTGCTGACGAGAACAGAGTTAAGTTTGCCACGTGCACCCTACTTGAGAGTGCCCTTACCTGGTGGAACTTTGTGGTCGCTATCCTTGGACATGATGTTGCTTATACTCTCACTTGGGCCAACCTCAAGGAAAGAATGACTGAGAAGTACTGTCCCAGAGGAGAAATGAAGAAGTTGGAAGTCGAGCTGTGGGATCTCAAGTGTAAGAACAATGATATCATTTGGTACAACCAAATATTTCAGGAGTTAAGCTTGATGTGAACCAGTATGTTTCCTCTAAGGAGTGACAAGATTGAAAAGTATGTCAGCGGACTCCCTGACAACATTCATGACAGTGTGATAGCTTCACGACCCACCACTATTGAAGGTGCCATGGAATTTGCGACTGAGTTGATCAACAAACGAGCCCGCAATCTGTCCGAGAGACAAACAGACAACAAGAGGAAATCCGATGAGAACTCTCGTAGCCAGCACCAACAACCTTTCAAAAAGCAAAACGTTGGGCAAGCAGATGACACTACTCCCACAACCCGCGCTAAGAACTACTCAGGGACCAAGCCCAAGTGTTCAAAATGCAACTACCATCATGTTGCTGGAGGACAATGCCAAGGATGCTACAAATGTGGCCAACAAGGCCATTCTGCTCGCGATTTTCCCACCAATATTGCTACCTCCGGCCGACCCAACACAAATCTTGGAAACAGCAACAAGGGCAAGTCCAACGCACGAGGGAGTGGAAGTGGGCATCAGGGAAACCGAAACCCCACTGGTGGGAGCAGTAGCAGACCGAAGAAAGTTGTGGTATGTTACGAGTGTGGAACTCCTGGGCACTTGAGACCTGATTGTCCCAAGTGGGCCAACTAGAAGAAGGACAACAAGGGAACTCCTTCGCAAGTGTACATGGCTGGCAATGCCCCAACAAATCCAGGCTCCAACACCGTACCTGGTACGTTCTTACTAAACCAATGATATGCATCTATCTTGTCTGATACATGTGTAGACCAAAGCACTACAATTTCTAAATTTAGTAAGGTAATTGAAATCCCTCCGATAGTTCTAGACTCCCACTATACGGTGGAATAGTCGACGGAAAAGTTATGATAGTTAAACACCATCATTCAAGGTTGTTCCTTAAGAACTTTCCAAATCAGCCGTTTTACACCAATCAGATCCTAGAAAGCCTTGATAGCTTTGATGTCGTTATTAGCACAAATTGACTAGCAAGTATCATGCAATTATCCTATATAACCAAAAATGGCTTTGTGTACCTTGGTGAGATGAAACCTTGATTATACTGGGGAGCCATAACCCCGATATAGTTAACACTAGATTTAGTGTCATCTCTAGCACCAACGGGCCAGAGAATACTTGGTCCGAGAATATCCCATTTCCCTAACCTGTTTCTTCCCTGCCTAAACCTGAAGGATACACCCAACTTGTAATGGGTGTATTTTGTAGGGTTACTTTCGTCACCTAGGCAACCCTAAACCTGAAAGGCACATCCAACTCACAATGGGTGTACTTTATAGGGCTATGTTCGACATCCCCCGTAAGGAGATGTTGAATGTCCTATGTTTTTGGACATTCCTCTTTCCTCTTTGGATCCAATTAGTTCGACAATACCATCACCCACTAGACGCTGGGAGATGAGAATTCCTCTCTCTAGAAGTCAAAATTTGTACAAATTTTAAACCAATAATAGTGAATGCATGACCCTTGTTACGACACCCTGCAAGGCGCGCACATCTTTATTCTTGGTATCTTCTTTTATTTCCACCATTTGAGGTACTTCTTTTCTGTGCCCCTCTCGCTCAGCCTCACGGCAAAGGAAGCAGATTCTTTGCAACTTCTTACACAATCACCATCAATAACAATCTTAACCTCTTTGTTGGGTAGAAACATTAGCACCATTAACTAATGTTTGTGTCCCGCTGGCTTGAGGTAAAAGATCATAAGTCTTTTCTTAAAACTGTTGATGTAGGAGGGGTTATAGTTAAAATGTTTTGTTTTACCTTCAACCCCAAATTTTCATCATCAGGTGTGGAGATATAACCAGTATCTCACCCGTGAAAAGGATGCAGATATAGTACATCCCCAGCTTCCCTAGTGTATAAAGCATGCTGGCGTGTCCTCCTCATATCAGACACCATTTACAATGGATTTTTCCTCCTAACCAAATCCACAACGCCATTGGTTTTCTCCCAGATCCTGGAAGGGTATAGCTACGACCCCGTTAAGCAGCCTGCGCCTATCCATCCACAGTAGCAGTCTCCTTTACTACTCAATCGGATGTATAGTGCGATCCAGATAAAGATCTCTTTGCATTCCTCTCCTATCCATCCACATCAGCAGTCTCCTTTACTACTCAATCGGATGTATAGTACGATCCAGATTAAGATCTCTTTGCATTCCTCTCCTATCCATCCACAACAGCAGTCTCCTTTACTACTCAATCGGATGTATAGTGCGATCCAGATAAAGATCTCTTTGCATTCCTCTCCTATCCATCCATAGCAGCAGTCTCCTTTACTGCTCAATCAGATGTATAATACGATCCAGATAAAGATCTCTTTGCATTGCTCCTATCCGACCATATCAGTAATCTCTTCTACTACTCAATAGGATGAATAGTGCAACCTGGATAAAAATCTCTTTGCATTCTCTTCTGTTCACTTATAATGACGGAAGCTTCCATTAATGCCAAATCAGGCGTATAAGAATAACCTAGGTGTAGACCACTTCGCATTCATGACGCCATCCGTACTTGAGAGAGAATCTGAAACGGAACATACTTAGAACATCTTCACTAAAGAGATAACTACGTTTTTAATAGCTTTGAGGACAAAGCTAAAATAACGGGGTGGTGCTGTAAAATCCATGATTCTACCATGATTTTATGTAATGAAATTTCACCGATCAAATCTCGGAACACAAATTCATGTATTTTATATTTCTATAAGACATGTGTGAATTTATCCAATGTGCACATATATTTTACATACATGCTTGTTATAATAAGTTGACTATGTAAGGTATGTACATAAAACAAGTAGTAAAAATGCATAACCAACATTTGATGAAACAACACTTAACAAAAATTTGAAAAATATGCTACACCATGTGTATGTGGCCGTATATGTGTGTATGCATAGTATAGGTATCCCTAAACCTTCTTGGACTATGTTGGAAATTCACTTTATGTGACGACATTTAAGAATTCCCATTAGTTATCATAGTCACACACGCTTAGACTAGACTAGGTATAATATATAGTTTAAGGGGCGTGTGTGACCATATATACCCCTCCTTAGTTTCCAAGGAGGGGTGTTTCTTGTGTCATTTTCTCATTTTAATACATTTTCTATTTTCACACACTCAACCTTTCTCTCTCAACTCAACAATGGCTTCCACCACCATCTACCACCATGTTAGACCACCGGATCTATAATAGCAAATCCACAATTGGTATCAGAGCCTCGGTTCCATCCTTGGATCGTGTTCATGTTTATTGTTTTCGATTTGGTGGTCTATATTTTTTTTATGTCTCAATCTATTAAAAAAAAATTTGTCACGATGGTCAAATTTTTTTGTTACTATTGTTCACCACGTCATAGTCACAAAATACAGTTATCATTGAATAGTCATTGGTCCAAGTTTCTTATTCTCTCATGGTCAAAGTCTGCTAAGTTATGGTTTTGTTTCTGGGTTTCTTTATTTTTTTTATGCAGATTGATAAGATCCAGATAATAGATCCATTTTTTTCGGGAAAACATGAAAAAGGGTCAAAACCCTTTTCCGATGGGGATTCCGATGGGGACTCCAATTATGTTTATTCCGATGATTATTCGGATGGTCATTCCGATGATTATTCGGATAACCATTCCGATAGGGTGTTTGTTTTATTTCGATGGAAAACAAAAAACATTCCGATGGACTCATTTGTAAGACATTCTGATGGACTCATTTGTAAGACATTCCGATAGACTCATTTGTAAGACATTCCGATTGACTCAAACACACAAACATTCCGATGCAAATAATACCAGCCTTAGTTTGACCTCAACTAAAACATTTCACCAACTCAGCTGAGTCAACTCGGTCATTACCCGCGTTGACTCAGGTGACTCAACACTAGACCATACTTAACTTTCCACCTTATACCTCCACAACACCATCCATCTAATCCTAATTCCCTTCGTCACTTAATCCCAATCTAGACTCAAACAAACAGAAAAGTAAATTGATCTCTGATTCATTTTTTTTCGTGTTTTGCACATTCAACCAAAGATCTTTTAAGATCTATATACGAGAAAAAATTGATTTCATCATTGATCTTTGTGGGTTTTTAACCCAGTTGATTTACGAAAATAAAGAAAGATTTATAACAAGTTTGTTATTATCTTTTCTTTGTTTCGATTTAACAAAGTTAAAACTACATGCAATCAAACATAATCTTACCCGAAACCACATCAAGTTTGCCTTGATTCGAGTAGATCAAGAAGTAAAAATGAATTCGTTCTATTATTTTTGTGGTATGATACGTTATGATTGTTAATGATGTATAAGGTGAAATGAGATTGATTTTGTTTGTGGTTTGACAAGATTGAAGGGGGCGGAGAGGTTTAGAGATAACTAAGATGGAGGATATGTGAGATTCGTTTTATGATTTTATTTGGTGATGGAGAGAAACGAGGTGGGGGAGTAAGAGAGGAGGTTGGTGAGAGGCGGATATTACTAAGAGTGTATTTAGGTTATGACTGTGTGAGAGTTGGGAGTGTTTTATCTTCAAATGATGGACTGGGTAGTTTATTTGGAAATTGGGCCATGATTTGGTTTGTAAGTGAAGATGGGCTGAGTGATTTTTTAAAAGTTGGGCTATTTCAATGGACGAAAAAATAAGTATTTTTTTGGGCCAAAATTGATTGAATTTACAAAAGGTATAATACACGAATTTTTTTTAAATTATTCATTTTGAATAAAATTTGGTGTATTTTGATATACCTTGGATATTTTCAGGACGAAAATGACGTGACAAAGTGACGTGACAAATGTGACAAGAATTATTTGGCGAGACCGAAGAAAAAATTGGCGTTTTTTTAGTGACTACGGATTCGTTTGATCGGGTATAAATTATGTGATGTTGGAGACGGATTTTTCGAAGGCGTGAACTTATTTTATCTTTCAAAGATAACTTGCTCGTGCTTAATCTTAGAATGACGACTTGGTTATCTAGTTTCCGGGTTCGGGGTGGTTGGTTGATGACTCGGGTAACTATCACTTAAAGGGGTTACAATGTTGTACTCAGTGTCACGCGCTTAGTCGACGTGGATAATTTCAAGAGGTGTTGTGCTTATAGACTTCTTCAGTGATGCATTGAGTACTTAGAGATTTCTCCACCGTTCTTCATTCAACAACAATGCAAGCTTAAGTCACAAGATCGAAGGATTCTTATTCAGTTTCACGTTTGATGTATCTGGTTCATTCAATCAGTGGTCACTTCAAATTGCTTTCAAGTGGGTTGGTAAAGGTGGCCATGGATAGTTTATAAGAAGAGATTTTCGATCAACAGCTGATTCTCACAAAATATATAATTCAGCTTATTTATTATTCTCACGAGATTTCAGGTTCATGTGCGTACAATTTATTGATGGTTCCGAGTTTCGAAACCATCAAGTGGGAATAAGAAGACACATTAAACGCACAACGAGTACACGTGATGAACTTCATACCTTCTTTTGATATAAAGACATTCCGGGATGACATTTGTCATAGCCGCAGAGAAAATCAGTGTTTTAACTCGTGGCGTTATCAATCTCTAAACAGTACACTACTGATTCGATGTTTAATTGTTTGGTTGTTGCAATTATTCATCATCATTATCCTATATGCATTCCCGGGACTTAATTGACTCTGGTGCATCTCCGGAAGAAGATATGTGCATTTCCGGGACTTAATTGACTCTGGTGTTACGATGTCAACTTCATGAATGGGATAAAGTGTCCACTTCAGTATTTGAGCTTCATAATTGGGATTGATTTACTTTCTTCAACTATGTGGGGGAAGAAATATCTTGATTCTTTCTGGTATGCATAACTTGAACACTCAGGGGGAAGAAAAATTCAGAAGAATTATTCAAGCGTGAGAAGAGAAGTTGTTGATCTACTTGGTGTGCCCCAAGCTTTCAATCCCTCTTAGCAACGTTATCATGTTATATGATGGGATTTGCTTGTTAGATTCCGCTGTGCGCTTAATCATTCTAAGCTTTATTGAAAGCTTTGAAGTTGCTTATGAGGATTGTCGGTTTAGGGGGAAGCTATTTAAAAGCTTCTACATCGAGTTTATGTGGCATGAATTAGGGGGAAGTTAATTCAGAAGCTTCTCCTTAACCAGAAGTATATGGATTACTTAGCTCGTGCCGTTACAGTATTTCTACTACAAGTTAAAGATGAGTCGTTTTGAAGTCAAAGGCCTCAGAAGACAACATCAGCATTGGACGCTTCATGAAATATCTTGTTCTTAATCATTATGTACTTGTTAGGAAAAATATTGTAAGGAATTCTACACATCGTCCCATGGGGGAAGATTGTTGGAAATTCACTATATGTGACGACATTTAAGAATTCCCATTAGTTATCATAGTCACACACGCTTAGACTAGACTAGGTACAATGTATAGTTTAAAGGGCGTGTGTGACTATATATACCCCTCCTTAGCTTCCAAGGAGGGGTGTTTCTTGTGTCATTTTCTCATTTTAATACATTTTCTATTCTTCACAAACAACCTCTTTTCTCTCTCTCTCAACAATGGCTTCCACCACCATTTACCACCATGTTAGACCACCGGATCTACAATAGCAAATCCACAGACTAGCCCAAGGTTATGTATTCCTTATGTTCTAGCCCAACACAAGCCCACACAAGCCCACCCTCTTCTTTGGATAGCCATACACGACACACACATTCATATATGGAAGAAGAAGGGTTGTCTTGGAAAGGGAAGAGCCTACACTTGGCACAAGTGTTCTTACCAAGGCAATCATGCCTTTTGAATTCTCTTTCTCTCTCTCCCCTTTTAGCCGAAAACACACACAGATACTCTCACATTCTCTCATGCAATCTAAGCTTGTTTCTCTCATCCTCATCTCTCTCAATCATACGGCTTAAAGCCATATACATCCAAAAACCAAGTATTAAATCCACCAAGATCCTTGTCTCATCTTTACTACAAATCATTAGTAGTATCATTCTCTTGGAATCACTATAAACAAGCCCTAGCCAAATCTTTAAGGCCACGACTTGATTTATATTAGGGTTTTCTTCATCATCTTGAGTAGATCTCAAATCTCCTTGTTCATCTAGATCCTCTTTGGTACCTTTAGGCAAGAAAGGTATACACTACATGTTCTTTCATTTCTTCATGCATGCATCATCATACATCTATAAACACAAGTAGATAACATGTTAAAATCAAGATTTGATAAAGCTATGACCATTATAGGTCACGGCATATTTATAAAAATCATGTTCATGATTTAAAATCTTTTAATAAGAAACTTATGACTTATGTGTTATGTTTAAACTTGATTTAAAAACCATATGAACCTTTTATAAATCTAAACATTGCAAGGGTCACAAATCTTGTTTATGGGACTTTGGTTAACCAATAACCATAGATCTCATGAAATGAACTTGTGCAACTTAAAAATCTTGAAGACCATGACCTTAAAGGTCACGACATACATAGTTAATGTATATGTGAATTTTGTGTTAAGTTTAAATGATGGAATGTGAAATGATATATGTAAATGGACTATTAAAAATCACAAAAATAACTTATGGAATAAATATAGCCGTGGGTTACATATGACCTAAAATGAATTAGATGTACATGCATGCTTATATTAACCATAGATCTAATGATAAAAACTAACTTGAGAATGTTAAACATAAAAACAAATTTATAAAATCTTTTGGGAACTTTGGGAGGAGACAATATAGCCGTGGGCTATATGTAGTCACCTTGGTAAAATGGGAACCTTGGAAACATGCATGTCACCTAGATAATCATGATTATATTTTGAAAATATTTACAAGACTTAAAAACTAGTTAAAGTGACATCTTGGAAATACCAAGGTCTAAAAATATAGTCATGAGCTATATATGAGTATATATGGATCTATGTTTGATTTTTAGGTCTAGATATAGTTTAGATCTTATTTTGGACTTGTGACTTATTTTCTTGATGTGTACATTGTTAGATCTATTTTTGTAACACTTATAAATTACATGCAACCTTAAAATGAGACTTGACTTATCTTAATAAGCTATAAATAACATAAGTCGTGGGACATAAGCTCCTATTAGGGCTTATGACCTACTTGTAACCTTATAACACACCTAGATCTAATTTAGTATAACACATAAAATAAATTGTAAGTTTTATTCATCTATGTTGATTTAAAACTAAATATAAACAAGCTCATAATAAGCTTATGAGAATATCCTAAGTTAAAACTTACATAAAATGTAAAGTAGTGTTAAATGGACTAATTAAGCCCATGAAATGTTAATTCAAAACTTAATGGACCCAATAAGCCCATTTAATAAATTCTAGTAACTTAATGGACTTAAGATTACACTTAGGCCCATTTAACTAGTTAAAGGACTTAAAAATATAGTTAAGCCCAATAAATGATTTAAAGGCCCATTTAAATAAATTAGTGGACTTGAAATATAGTTAAGCCCACTAAAATAGCCCATTAGATGTTTAGCCCATTTAATGAGCCCATATACTATTTTGAATGTTAAATAAAAGTTTTTATAATAAAAATATAACTTATTAAAACTTTTTAGATGAAAATGACAATTCATAGAACTTAAGGACTAAAACCGTAACTTATGAAACTTGTTTCGATAAACTAGTAAGCACAAGGACTGAAAATGTAAATATCCAAAAGTCTAGGGTTTAATAATTATTATCCGTGGCAAATTAAACCCTAGGGACCATTTTGGGAAATTTCTAAAAGTTATTTTGTCATTTTAAAACCCTAAAGATTATTTTTGTCATTTCCGAAACATAAAGAAGCCATAGGGGTTGTTTTTGTAATTTTTGTAAAGTTACAAAACCTAGATAATACTCGGGGGACTAAATCTGCCATAAGCCGAAACTTAAACAAGCCCTAGGTACCAAATGTGTAATAATCCGAAAGTTTACTTGTTTAAAAATATGGAGGGACTAGTTTTGCCAAGTTCCGAAACATTAACAAGCCCTAACCCTAAAAGATATTTTAATTATAATAAAACATAATTAAAAGTCTAGATCATGAGGATTAATGTATAAGCTTAAGTTTGTGATAAATAAATTACTTTATAAATATTAAATATCTTATGAAAACTTTAGAGTTAAATAAAATAATATTTTTTTATGAAATATTTATTTATATTTGCTTTACAAAATAAATTGTATAAATAAGATGAATATGTATTATTAAAACATGTACTCATATACTTTTAAGAAATAAAATTATATGAACGTTAATTAAATTGAATGTTACTACGTAAATATATTATAAGTAAAACCCCTTATGTTTACTTAAATATAGAACTTGGTTATAAATTTAATTGGATGTTATTGATACACTTACTATAAACATAGATTAATATTTTAAGTGAAACATTTTCTTTTATGTTTACTTAAATGTAAAACTTAATTGTAAGATTGAATGATTTCTATAAATGCATGTATGCTAACTGATATTGATAGTTAAACATTTTGTGTTTACTTAAAGATAAGACTTATATAAATAAGTTTAATGAATATCGATAATACGGGAACAATGGTTATTCAGATAAACACCGTAGCATAAAGGAACTGACTAAAATCTGTATAAGCATACATATATGTTCTTTTGTACTATCTATTAAGACTGTATTATCTGATTAGGCATAACTTTGGTGTGTGCTTTAATTGGGTATCCGTATTTAACAGTTTACAGCCTCATATAAACTATTTGATAAAACTTTCCCTTTTGGGAAAGGTAATATGCAAACATATATTGGACACAACTGGATTGTATAAACTTGATTATGATTGATTATTATTAAAACTGTTAAATTATTGTAAATCGCCCGAATGTTATAAATAGATCTATTAGGGATTGTCCATCCCCGTCTGGGTGAGTCATGCTCACTGTGCCTTGGCCGGGACAACAAACGTGTACCATGTTGGAATTGGAATGGGTGTCTTTTTGTAAGACACTACGTCCTCATCTGTTGAGGACTATGGGGTTAAGCTTCAGTTTCTAATAATAAACAAATGTTATTTACATTTTAGTAAGAATGCTTTGTGCATTATTACTTCTATGATTATTGTATGTCCAAATTAATTAATTGTTAAAATTTGTAAATTCACCAACTTTATGTTGACCCCCGTTAGTATGTTTTGCACAGGAATATGAAGTTAGTACGTGGTGTGTGCATGGTCTCCAGCATCTTAGAAATCTGCATCATAGGACTCGTCAGGGGTTCTATTTGGGAAACAAAAACAATCACTTACTGTCTTGTTTAAGACAATTTTTATTTATTTGTTTAAATAAACGTGTAATCTGATTTGACTAACTTTTTATCTTATACTCTATGGACTATATGTTATCGATCCACCCTTGTGACATCTCCGGGGATATTTTCCGCATATTTTAACCCTACCTGGGGTGTCACAGAAACCCCTCGACCACGGAATGTGTTCGAACGCATAGGGGATCGCATCATGCAAGAATTGCAAGAACCTCGTGAGGAAGGGGATAGATCCGATTGCAACACTGAACGCCCGGTGTTGGAAACCCCCAAGTACAATCGTCGTGCAAGCGTGTGGCACAGGATAAACTCTTGGGGGAAGGAAACTCATCCTCGAAAGAGTACCGATCGTAAAGGGGGGACCACCCCCGCCTGATGGTCCTTCAGGGTCTGACTCGGATGATCATCCCCCCAAACGACTCCGTCCTAGGTACTCCCCACCACCGCCATCGGACGATGAAGGACGCTACGATGAGCCCCTTTATCGTGATGAGGAAGTGGAAGATCTCTCCCTTCCGTGGTGCGATGACAGGGAAGACGCCTTCACTCTCCGCATACGGAACTACTCTAAGGATAAGAAGCGTCGCATGCCAGCATGCGTCAAAACCTATGATGGATCCGGTGATCCGGATGATTACCTCAAGGTGTTTGATACACAGGCCAAAATTGAACGATGTTTGATGCCTATATGGTGCTAGATGTTTAATTCAACCCTGATTGGTAATGCCTGCGATTGGTTTGAAAAGCTTCCTTACCGGAGCATTGATAGCTTCAGCGAGCTACGCATCGTGTTCAAAAACAATTACACTTAGCGGAAGAAGTACAACAGGGATCCGGTCTCATTGGCAACTGTCAAGCAGAGGCCCGGAGAATCTACCAAAGATTTCACGGAGCGTTTTAATAATGAGTGCACGCGTACCAAAGTGATGCTAGAACTACTTAAAATTTCTGGTTACATGCACGCCATAACTAATAAGGAGCTAATCAGGCGCCTCATTGATAAACGTCCGGAGAAGTTTGACGAACTCATGGAGAGGGTTCTGAATTTCGTGGAGGGGGAAACCGCGGTTGCGGCGGCTTACCCTACAAAAGGGAATTACGGCTACCGATCAAACGATCAGCCTAGGAGGCAGTGAGGTGGCCAGAATAGCTCCTGCAATGGAAAGAGTCTGGATTACAAAAATAGTCCAAAGTAGGACGGCCGGATGACAAATTCACCCCTCTCAAGATAACGTATCGGGATATTCTGCTCACCGAGGGAGCAAATTTTCCACGACCTTCCCCGATGACAACTCCGGTTGATCGGCGTCAAGGTAATCGCTTCTGCGAGTTCCACAATGACAAGGGTCACGACACGGAGGAATGTATCCAGCTCAAGAAGCATATAGAGTCGCTGATAAAATCAGGCAAACTCAAACACCTAGTCAAGGATTAGAAGGACGGGAAGGATAGCATGACAAGAAGGACCCCCAAAAGGACAAGCCTTCAACCATATATATGGTTCAACCATGGCAGCGCCGCACAAAGCAGAAAATTAGTCAAAAAATTTCACGCGGCAAGGAGATCTCGTTCCCTCCTATTACGGCAAGCAACGTGGCAGATGCACCTCTCACAATTGAGGTAAGAATTGGAACCCACAATGTTCATCATATGTATGTGGATGGAGGATCATCAGCTGAAGTACTCTACGAACATTGCTTCGAACAGTTACAACCAGAGATCAAAAGCCAACTGATGTCGGCAGAATCACCGCTCATTGGCTTTAGTGGAGACACCATATGGCCAATAGGACAATTACGTCTGTTGGTAACCATTGGAGATAAAGAGCACTCCACCATGGCATGGATAAACTTTATGATGATACATTCACATTCTCCGTATAATGGTATTATTGGAAGACCATGTATCCTAGCCATACGGGCAGTCCCATCCACGGCACATGGCATGCTTAAATTTCCGGTTGAAGGGGGAATTGTCACTATTTACAATTCAGTCGTATGCCCATCAGAGTGTCACACCGTGACAAAACCAGTTCAGCCAGTTCCTATAAAAGAAGGATCATCACCCCCCCCCCCAATTGGAAGGTGGTAATCCACCCCGATTACCCAGAACAAGAGGTAGCCATTGGGGGAACGCTCTCCGAAAAAGGGAAGAAGTCCATGTGCTCTCTCCTAAAAGCAAACCTTGATGTATTCGCATGGGAGTCGAAGCATATGACGGGCGTACCGCGATCGATAGCAGAACATAAGCAACAAATCCGCTCTGGATACCCACCCGTTAAACAAAAGAAGCACGGCCAAGCACCTGAACGCAGCTAAGTGATACTAGACGAGGTGCGAAAGCTGGTAAATGAAGGAAATATGCGCGAGGTCTACTACCATGAGTGGCTTTCTAATCTGGTCATGGTCAAGAAGCACGACGGGAGTTGGCGCATGTGTGTGGATTTTACGGACTTAAACAAAGCATGCCCATAAGATTGCTACCCATTACTAGAAATTGATTGGAAGGTGGAATCCCTATGTGGGTACCCTTTCATATATTTCTTGGACGCGTATAAGGGATACCACCAGATCCAGATGGCAGAGGAAGACGAGGAAAAAACGGCGTTCCACACCAGTCAACGTGTGTATTGTTACACCAAAATGTCGTTCAGACTCAAACACGCGGGTGCCACGTATCAACGACTTGTTGATAAAGCCTTCGACTCACAGATAGGCCGTAACCTTGAAGTCTACGTTGACGACTTGGTTATTAAAGCCATACGAAGGATGAACTTCTCCGCGACGTCCAAAAGACTTTCGACACGTTGCGAAAAATCAACATGAAGCTAAACCCCAAAAAATGCACGTTTGGAGCAACCGAAGGTATGTTCTTAGGGTACATGATTAGTCCAAACGGCATCAAGCCTTACCCAGAAAAAACAGACGCCGTAATACAGCTTCCATCTCCTCGGACACTTAAAGAGGTACAGTCACTTAATGGAAAGCTGGCCAGCCTCAACAGGTTCCTATCAAAGTCAGCCGAAAAATCACTCCCTTTGTTTAAAACGCTCAAGAAGTGCCTAAAGAAAGGAGACTTTCGCTGCACGACGGAGGCAGAGGAAGCATTCGGACATCTCAAGAAACACCTTGCGGCTCTCCCAATGTTGGTCGCCCAGCGACCTAAGGAGGAGCTAATCATGTACTTATCCGCTACGTATGGGGAAATAAGCGCAGTCGTCATGACTGATCGAGATTCAGTCCAGACTCCATTCTATTTCATAAGCAGAGCGCTGCAAGGTCCAGAGCTAAATTATTCATCAATGGAAAAATTGGTCTTATCATTGGTTTATGCTGCGAAAAGGTTGTGTCGGTACTTCCAGGCACACCCAATAGCGGTAGTCACGGACCAACTGATAAAACAGGTGATCTCCAGACCAGACGTAGCAGGAAGACTACAGAAGTGGAGCGTCCTGCTAGGGGAGCATAACATCTCCTATAGATCGAGGATGGCCATCAAAGGCCAAATTTTGGCAGATTTTATAATTGAGAAGCCCGATGATGAAGACTCGATGGTGCAAAAGGAAGATATCCCACCAGAGCCATGGGTTCTGTTCACAGACGGATCTTCTTGCACGGATGGATCGGGAGCGGGCCTTATACTCACAAATCCGGAAGGAATGGAGTTTACATACGCCTTACGCTTTGAGTTTACAACCACGAATAATGAGGCAGAATATGAAGC
Source organism: Glebionis coronaria (assembly GCA_025667525.1). NCBI lineage: Eukaryota > Viridiplantae > Streptophyta > Magnoliopsida > Asterales > Asteraceae > Glebionis > Glebionis coronaria. Next base: position 241,916,614 of record CM046880.1, read on the forward strand.
ATTGATTGCGGGTTTAAAAATCACCGCTAGGATGAGAGTCCGCAACCTTGAAGCTTACGCGGATTCACGGCTTGTCGTGAATCATATCCTAGGTGGCTACGAGGCTAAGGAAGAGAACATGATCCAATACCTGTAGAAAGTCAAGTCACTCATCGCCAGTTTTGCAATGTTCTCTATCAAGCAAGTCCCACGAGGTGAGAACAAGAAGGTGGATGCTCTCAGTAAGATCGCGTCTCAAGCTTTGCCCACTTATCTAAGCAGGTGTTGGTCGAAATACTCAAATAAAATTCCATTACAGGGGGAGAGATAGCAACGATAGTCGCTGAGGAGGGGCCTAAATGGATGACCCCGAACATGAACTACCTAGCTGATGAGACCCTTCCTGAGGACGAAACAGAGGCAAGGCGTATCAAACAGAATCACAGTATTTCGAACTCCGGGATGGCGTCTTATACAAGCGTTCCTTCCTACAGTCGTGGCTTCGATGTGTGGGGCCGCGCCAGGCTAGCTATATGATTAGTGAGATACATGAAGGGTCGTGCGGCATGCACGCAGGCCCCAGATCAGTAGTAGCACGAGCTCTACGTACAGGATACTATTGGCCAACTATGCATCGGGACGCACGAGACATGATTCTTAAATGCAGCGATTGCCAAGTGCACAAGCCAATGCCGCGACATCCACAACAGGAACTAACACCCATCACGTCCCCATGGCCATTCTACAAGTGAGGAATTGCCATCGCAGGGCCTTTTCCTGTGGCTGCGGGAGGTGTTAAGTTCTTGATTGTAGCTATGGACTACTTCACTCACTGGATAGAAGCTAAGCCGGTCAAGACGATCACAGGCAAGCAGGTAAAAAAGTTTGTTTGGGAAATATTATGTGTCGTTTTGGTTTACCAGGCGAGATTATTTCGGACAACGGAAAGCAATTTGCTGATAATCCATTCAAGGATTGGTGTGTGGCATTGGGAATCAAAAGGCGCTTTGCATCAGTTAAACACCCACAGACTAATGGTCTGGTAGAACGGGCAAATCGAAGCTTGGGTGAAGGTATCAAGGTGCGCTTAGATGAGAGAAGCGCAAAATGGGTGGACGAACTACCACATGTATTATGGGCACATCGAATGATGATCAAGAAAGCCAATAGGGACACTCCATTTGCACTGGCCTATGGTATCGAGGCTGTTATCCCAGCAGAAATTGGGATGCCAATAATCCGCACGGCGGAAGTTAACGTCGTCACGAACGATGAGCAACTCCGGGTCAATCTAGACTTGTTGGAGGAAAAAAGGGAGATAGCAGCTATCAATGAGGCTAAGTCTAAGGCACGTATGAAAGCTTATTATGACTCAAAAGTCAAGGGTGTTTCCTTTCGACCATGTGATTATGTGTATCGTGCTAACAAGGCAAGCCGCGCGGAGAACACTGGGAAACTTGGTCCAAAGTGGGAAGGACCGTATGAGGTCACGGAAGCTTTGGGGCTAGGCGCGTACAAGTTACATGATATGGATGGCCGGGACTTGGCTCGTACATGGAACATTTGCAACCTTAAAAGGTGCTACCTCTAAAAAGGCTACGGCCTCCGCATGGATACTACGTTACATTCAGCTTCAATAAAGATCCATGTATTCTTTGTTTTTATGTTTTCTAGGTTCTATTTGTCAGGATTTTAATTCTGTCGAAAAATCGTAACCGTTCTAATAAAATACCGTGGTGCCTAGCTAGCTCCGCGGTTTGTTCTTGTGCAAACTATTGTCTTACGTTCTTAGAATTACTTGTTATTCTAGTATGTTTTTACTTATTCATATGCATTCATTCAACTGTACATGTACTATTCGCTCCCAGGCGGGGTAAGAGGATTAAGTGAACCTAATAATTCAACTTGTCACATAAGAGGGATGCAACCCCAGTGACGCGGATCATGTATCCTTACTAGACACCTTATTTACAAGACGTTGTAATAACTTCCCTCATGCCGTACTTACATAGTGTTGGTCATGGTAAAGACACACAGTGCACGTCTAGTAAATTATAGACATTGAATCAGCCGTGACATGTCATGCAAACAGATATACAATATCTCTGAATAAAAACAAGTTTCACAAATAAACAAACAAAATTGTCGTGGTCACCACGGACACATACACGATATATACCAAGTGTTTAAATATAGTTTACACACAGGGGTGCCGTGGACATCCACGGACGAATATTCATTACACATTAAAATGTTCAAAAACTAACACGGCTAAGGTAAATCCTACATTGGGGGGAGGAACTTGACTATCCTCATTCTTCTCTTCGAATAGCCGAGAGGAGGATTTTTTGCCACGAACTCCTTTCTTGTTGCCGGAACGGGCCGCGTGTGCCTCCAGCGTCTCACTCAAACCCTTCTCACCAATAACAATCCAGGTGACGTCTTCATAAATGGGTAGAGTCAGCTGGTTAGGAGAAGGCGTAAGGTAGGCTTGGGAATCTTCTTCACCCTGCAAGCTTGCGTCCTGACGCAGTTTCCCCATGATTTCTGCATTGGACGCATCCTTTGTGGACTCAAGCTCCTCCAAGAAAGGGTATTCCAAATCCCTCATAGCATCCATGGTATCATTCATCTTGGCAGCCGCTCCTGGATTAAAGTATGCATGCCTGGTGAAGTTCTCTTTTGCTTATCAGTTCTGCGACCATTACCATGCCTTCGTGGCGCCCACGGTCAATACCGTCTGACACAAGCTCGGCAAACTGCCGCACAAATTGGGGATCTTCCATCACTTTCATGACGGCTAGGCGCGCTCCGTGACTCACCATCCACCTATGGCCAGCTATGGCTGTAAGTAGTTGGGGGTAGAGCACCTCGTCACGGTCTGTGACGAGTGCGTCCAGCTCAACGTCTTTTTGGGCAGATGTCTCGAGCATTCTTCCCAGTTCCGCCCTTACTTCGGCAAGCTCCCTCTTCAATGATTCTTCGCCGCTAACCAACACCTGTGTCTCCTCTAGCTCCTTTGAGAGGTTGGACGCTTGGTGGACGAAGGTCTTTGCCAACGCTTCGGCTGCGACCACCTGTGGATATTATGCTAAGGTTAGAAAACAACATGTATGGTAGGGACGCGGGCATCAAATAATATATTGTTTAAGTACCTTTGTTTTTGAAGCCTCTAGTTGGGCTTCAAGCTCGGCAGCACGCTGGTCATGAGGAGTGGCGTGGGCGGCCTGTTCCTTCACGGTTGCCTCAGCAGCTGCAAGTTAAGATTGAAGGGTCGTGATCATGGACTCATTCTTCTCGATCATCTTCTCCCTGCAGGCATTTCTCTTCTTCAAGGACTCGACATACTCAAGGGCGGCCTCGAACCTCACCCGCATGGATGTACCCATAGCCATTTGATGCACAAGGGTCCCATTGTATTCATCCACTAAGTCAGTATGACTTAGTTCGTTGATGTCCATGACAAGGCCGGGAGGAATGCAATGGCCGAGGTAGTCCCAACACTCTCCGGAATCCCTCATTCTAGCCATCGTGGATTTCTTCCACTCGAGGTTAAAGCGTTGGTAGGGGTCGGACGCAGGAATTTCTTGCGAAGCTATGGAGGAACCTTCCTCGAAGACCATGGCAGGTCTGGACGCCGCGGCTTGGTCGACGGGCTCTTTTCCCTTCTTCGTTCCTGTGACCAGCGCGGCACCAGCTGGGTTTTCCCCTGAAAAAAGTATCACATAAGCATGCTACAATGCACGGGCCGTTCTCTGGTATGAACAAAAGTAAGCGTATAAGGAAAACTTACAAGTTTGTGTTCTCGATCTCTGATATGGTTGGAGGAATCTGTGTGATTGGCTTAACCCACAGCTGACATAGTTTGGGTCGGGTGGGCATCTTGCGCCGAACCTGAGGCCTGGTTGGTACTTTCGCCAGATTGATAGCGAGGATGGTCTTCACAAAGCCTCTTCACTGGAGCGTCGTGCCCTCCCTCTCCGGCCGTGGTGGTCCTTCTGACCCTTTTGGTTCTCCTTCCAGTACGCCTGAGGGCATGTTGTTCCTCTTCTTCCTCCTCCTCAACATGTTGCTGAACTTCTTCTTCATCATCATCGCCCATCATTCGGGGCAGGCTGGAGGTGGTCTTCTCAATATTGTCATCCTGCTCCTCATTCTGAGCATGGGCGGGGGTCTTAGGTCATGTGGAGGGGTCGGCACCGGTATCCAACAGCATTTTGTCCCCGTCCTCATTCGCAAAGTTAATGGGGGTCTTCAAGAGTATTGACTCTTCCACGTCTGAGTAAGGGTCAGGCACGGCTGCCAAGGCAACAGTCACATCCCCGGTTTTTTCGAGCAATGGAAGCTCATTTTCTCGCCTAGGACGCGATCCTTCTGGAATGATCTTGGGGTTTCCTTGACGCAAGACTCCAAAGAAGTTCATTTCTACAAAACAAAGCGGTATGTTAGTTACGGACTGCATGATTACATGACTTTGGGGTTAAAATATGCTACACCTACCCTCGCTACGGCTTCTCCAGAAAACGGGATATCTATTCGACAGACCAAAATAGTTACGACTAATGCCTAAGAGACAAAGATATGTTTCGGGTAAGTTTCTCTAAAAACCCGTTCTATTCCTATCTATTTCTTGAACATGTCGTGAGTTATTCACTAGCATGGGGAAGGAAGTCATGGCGTATGTGGTGTTTATTTACAAATTCGATCGGCCACACTACTGCGTCAATAAAAAAGTAGCGGTCATACCAGTTTTTTAGTGAGTCCATGGCTTTATTGTGGCTCACAGGTCTGTTTGGGGATCGCTTCTTGAAGGAAATCCAGTCGTTTGATATATATGGTAGGTAGAATACCCTAAACAATTCTACGGTTGGGGGGATGTTTCAGGCACGACATAAGATTTCAAACTGGCTTATCTTACATGCGCCTATGCCGTGTAATTGGGTGATATGTACATCATAGTACCCTAATTAATATATAAGGAACCTGGTGAAAGGGATACAGTAGTTAGCCGCATCAAAAAGGCGAGTGTATAAACCTATCTTTCCCTGGGGAGCTTTAGTAATAAGCTCCCTGACACCAGGACGAGAGGGGTGAAGGCTGTTGGGAATGTAATAATAAGAGCAAAACTCTCCTAGTTTTACTTCCGACATCACATTCAGCACGGATCTGATAGAGGGGTTGTTCCTAGCCATTATTTATTAAGAAATGAAGAAGGGCGTGGTGTTCTAACCTACTGAGGGGATGATCCGTGCAAGAGAAAGTTGTGGTTGGGAAGAAAGCGTTAATGTTGGAAAGAGCAAATAAGACTATGTGTAAACACACAGCCGCATGAGCGACCTATCTATAGGATTGTCTCGGTAGTGGTGGTCCATTGGATTAACGCCACGTGTCCTCCAGTAACCTGAATCGTGTGGTTAGGGAGAAGAGTGGTAAGTGAAGAGTCAGGCGGGGCCCACGGGTCAGTTCTGACTCAGACATTGCGTCGCTCGAGGTACTGACTGTTACACTTTGTAAGTCAATCTTGTCGAGTAAACAGTGTAATTTTTTGGGATATGCGGTCATACATATGACTATATTCAATGATTCATTTATTTTGTTTCGGTCGATACGTGCGGTTGGGATATAATTTATTGAAACAAAAGGATACGTTGTACACGTTTGTCACGAGCGGCGTGGTTACGGTTTTTCTATTAAAAACTTCAAGGTGTTTTCTTGGTATGTCTAAGGGGCATTTATTAGTCTAGATATTACGCCTACGGCTGTAACAACTAGACTGGGGGGACATGATGACGTATACTCCCCAAGCCGGGTCTTGGGCCCGGCCCATTGGTATTATCTACATCCAACCCAACATATTTGGGCTGGATATATGTTGTCCAGTTTGTCAGGCTCTGGGTAACATGGGCCGCACGTGTCAGAGCGCGGCCCACATCTCTGCCGTACGCGGCAAGGGTTAGACAGAATCCCACTCTAACTAAGATTGGGATTTACCTTAAATTAGGGGATATTCACTATCCTTAATTAGGAGATATCAAATAACCTAATTATGGTGTTTATCTCTTACTTGGGGCCGAAGGTTCGGTAGAGGCCCAACAGGGACTCTACCGCCTATATAAGGAACCCCCAAGGGTTCCACAGAGGTATCACATTCTCTATACTCTAAACCTACAGCCAATTATCTAACCCTAAACCGATTACTTACTCTTACGATGGAGTCTAATCGTGGGATACCTTCCTACGGTAAGGTTAACACGTTTTGTTTTAGTGTGCAGGATCTCAGCAAGACATTCACTTGGTGCAAGAGCCGGAACCCAGCCTACCCGAATTAAGCCTAATTTGGGTCAAGCAAGGATCCACCAACTTTTGTATCAACAGTCGACAAAGCTAAAATTAACGTCATCGCTAAATTACCTCACCCCAAAACCGTCAAAGGAGTTCGGAGTTACCTAGGCTACGCGGGCTTTTATTGTCGTTTTATCAAAAAAAAATTGAAAATATCTCGACCTATGACACATCTCCTCGAAAATGATGCTCCCTTTATCTTTAACGAAGATTGTGTTCGAGCTTTCGAAACTCTCAAACAGAAACTAACAAAAGCTCCCATTCTTGTTGCTCCTAATTGGGAATTACCCTTTGAAATCATGTGCGATGCTAGTGATTATGCAATTGGGGCCGTTTTAGGACAACGTCATGGAAAACACTTCTTGCCTATCCACTATGCTAATAACACGATGACCGAGGCTCAAATGAAATATACTACAACGGAAAAAGAATTACTTGCCGTAGTATATTCTTTTTAAAATTCCGACCTTATCTCGTCTTAACTAAAAGCATAGTGTATACGGATCATTCGGCTATCAAGTACCTCTTCTCTAAACTTGATGCAAAGCCGAGATTGCTTCGTTGGATTCTCCTGCTACAAGAATTTGATGTCACCAAACTTGACAAAAAAGGAGCCGAGAATCTAGCGGCAGATCATCTCTCTCGCTTAGAAGATCCTCACAAGAACGAGTTCGAGAACAAGGAAATTACCAAAACATTTCCTCTCGAGACTCTTGGTGTGGTGAATTCTAAAGACGACGCCCCATGGTTTACCGACATTGCAAATTACCATGCGGGAAATGTAACACCCCTATTTTACCTTTACGCAACGGAACATAGATTTAGGGTATTACTTCATAGAACACAAGTCATAATAATAGAAAACTACTCAAAAGAGTGACAAAATCAACTTTATTTATATATCATTAAAATTTTAGAGTTTTACAATATGAGGTTCCCAAAATCTAGGTTAATAATTTCAAGCTTGTGCCTCTTCATGCCATCCTTGTGCTGTTTCATGCTATCACCCACCATTTATCTGAAATATATGCTTAAAGTCAACAAAAAGGTTGAGTGAATTCATAGGTTTAAAAATCAGTTTGAATACAAGATCCTTTTCTTGAGCTACGTTGTTATTTGCTCATAAGTTTGAAAAATGATTATTCAATTGCACTTAGCTTATGATACCGCGACTAGACGTATCTGAAACCCACAGTTTTCCCTTATGAGGAAGTCTGCCAAACTATCCTTGTTAGCAAAATAAAGTATGCCTGTTTGACCACTGAGGTGCTAGCAAGTGTGACTTGCCCAGACAGGAGATGTCAGTCTCCAATAGTACGTTTACGATATTAGCGCTCATTTCAAGAAATAATTAGCGGTTCACAATTAAAAAGGGACTTTTCATAGGCAGCTGTAAACATAGTGTTAATGAATCATATCTGGAAAGCATACCAAAAACACTTGTATTCCATTTTTAGCATATATACCCCTCACGGGTTTTGAAATCATTTAGAAAGAATTTAGAAAGCATTTAAACGTGAGGCTATGAACTCACGATATTATATTTAAAAATCATATAGTCAAACAATTTAAAAACACATGTATTCTAGTTTTGCGTATATCCCCCTCACGGGTTTTCAAATCATTTATAAAGCATTTAAAAAGTGAGGCTATGAACTCACCTTATGTCCAGAGAATCCGAGCTACAATCAGATATATTTCATTCATAGATAAGCAGCTTGATCATATACACCACAACTTGGTCTCATAAACAACAGTTTGATCTCACACAAACCTGGATTAATACATTGTGTATAGTATCAAGTCTTTAATCTTTTGTTCAATATATTTAAGTGTTGGTTATATTTTATTCAATTATTATTTGGTTGTAATTCTAGCACCATTGTTCGAGCCATCATACTCAGAAGCCATTCTATAAATGTTTGAGGAGCGAGGGCACTTTAAATCGTAAACCCAACCACTCAGTCAGAACGTAATATCGAGATGGAACATCTTTGTACAAAGTTTCCAACTAACATGATACTTTCATTACTTCCTCATGTTCACAATTAATCTTCTTTAGTTTCAAAATTGGCAAAAATAACCCCTTTTGTTATACTTTTGGTATAATTACACTTTTAACCCCTTAAGTGTATAGTTTTAGTATTTGCATTTTAAACCTTCAATATTTAACCTTACGACCTCAAACTTTCCAAAATTTATTATTATATCTTTAACTTTCATAAAATGACACTTTTGGCCCAAAATGTCTAATAGTTTCAAAAATGACAGTTTTAGTCCCTACACTTGTAAAAATCACATAACAACCTCAAAAATGGACCAAATGATCGAGGATTTTCAAATAAAGTTTCAAAACATGTTTATAATGATAATAATAACATTTTACCAGAATTATAGCTTTTGAAATGGGTTTTTGCTTATTATTTTATGTAAATTACAAAACTAGGATTTTAAGACATCTTTAACTTATAACTTCCATTTAAATTGAGCAAATGACTTAGTTTCTTTTAGATTATCTTTTTAACATAATTTTGGCATTATAAAAACTCTAAGAAAATATTATAACAAGATCAAAGCATAGCTAACATAGAAATTACCTAGGATGCTCCAAAATGGCTCCTTATGACTTCTTATGAGCACATCTTGCTATCAAAGCTTCAAGAGCTTCAATGGCTAGCTTCTAGACCTGTTTTCTGGTCTTGGGACATGTCCAAGGATGTATATAGAAGTGGAAATGAATAATGGGTAGGAGATACAAAGGAAACGAGGCACAAGTATCTATGTGTACATTTTGCCTCTATTTATAGCAATTCCAAGCCTTAGGCTCCAAGTTCTGGCCTAGGACGTGTAATATGAATAACTTAGTGACTAAGGCTAAAATGATACATGGATGGATAATGATAAGATTGGTGATGTGTAGAAATCAAGGAGGTGATGCACCAGCTTGTTGACACTCCTAAAATATCTAGAAACATACAAATATCTGATTTTCCAAGTAGGAATGGGAGGGAAAGAGTTTAAAACGAGTTTTGGAGGGAAAAACCAAAACCAGGTTCAATTCTAGGGCTTGTAACTTATGGTCTGTGTTTTTGGTGATTAGGGACTTGGGAAAGTGATTAGTGAATGATTGAGCCTTAATTAGGGTTTAGACCTTCTATTTAAGAGAGATTTGGGTTCTTGGTTTGGAGTTTAATAAAGGTTTGATGTGAAAATGGGAAGTATACTTTTATAGATTAGGGTTTTCTATTAATCTAGGGTTTAATCTTAGTAAATGTGATTATCCTTCAACTAACTACTGATGTAAACTCAATTTATAAATCCTACATTGTCCTCAATGTGTTCATGAAGTCCCTACATGGGTTTTAATAAGTTATTCTAAGTAAACATGTCTAAAGGGTGAAAGTACCCATTTTGACCTAATTTATAAGCCATGCATTGAAATCTTGTACCTTGTGAATTAGGGTACTTGTACATTGTCTTAATATTATCTTATAACCTTAATAAAGTCCTATTAATATTTATAGACTTGTCCAAAAAAAACCTAGTTAATGATTCCATGTAGATTTTTTAATATAAGGGTTTTTAGGTCAATAATCCTAATGACTTTCTATCTTGGGTAATTAGTGTTTGTACCTTTATAAACACTTATTTTGGGGCTTATATAGTATTTTTATTACTTCTAGGGATTCTACATTTTTAGTTTAAGGGTTTTTATAGGTTGATCATATTCTAGGGATAATTATGGGAGCTTAACCTTATGCTTTATAAACTTGTAACTTAACTTGAAATAAATGTATATTCTTAATATGATATATAGTTGAGTTTCATAATTTATGGCAGAAGATTAGACTTTGATTCAATGTGAAATGGATTTTATATGCTAATCTTGGTTACTAGGTCTTAACTTGTAATTAGCTTTGGATTAATGAATATTAGTATTTTGTAGAGGTGGCAAAACTTGCCCATTTTAATAAATATGGGCACTTTTTGCCTATTTTCAAAAAAGGATGGGGCACTTTTTGCTCATTCATTATTATTGATGGGCTAAACGGGCACACATGTAAGAAACCTATGGTCTTAATGGGCACACATATAAATTACTAATTAGGCTACTCGGCGGATATTTTATATTTAATTTTTTATCCCCGGCTTTTAAAGAAGTATTTTTATTTTTTATTCTATGTTTTTATACGTTTTTTTCTCGTTTTAGCTTGCGCTCGTTTATCCCGCCCGTTTCGCCCGCCCGTTCCCGTGCCCGTTTATCCCACGCCCGTTTGCCCCGCCGCCCGTTTAGCCTGTCGCACGTTTAGCCCGCCGCCCGTGCCCGCCTGCCCGCCCGTTTTTGCCACCTCTAGTATTTTTTGATGAATTAACTTTCCTTTATGTGATAGATTATAATTAGTATATTGTTTTTTATACTTGTACATTGATATTAGGTAGTTATATTGTTTGAAACATTGTTTACAAACGGTTTCTAGGTGGTGATCTAGACTATTATGTACAATTACTTATACTTAGCTTTGTATGGTTTGTTCTTGCCATTCTTAGGTATTATTATTTCTTCAAAGTATAGTTTACAACTTGTTTATAATCCTTAATGACTTATTCATATGTATTCTCCATTCATATTTTACCATTCTTGAGTTTACAACTCATTTAAAGGGATTCTAGGGTTTCTAAGGGAATTTAGGGCATCATAGTTACATTTGAGATGTTTTTATCAATATTTGACTTATTAGATCACTTTTAGATCTTAGACTTGATATATACATTGTATTGACAACAAATAGGAATATGTTATAATGGCAGTTCAGGTTGTGAGAAGCAGTTCATCTTACCAAGTAAGGTACAAAAAGCAAAAATTTCTAGCCAAATTTTCATATTGAGACAATCATAGCACATAATACATATGTGAAATTTGAGGATTGTCACAGTCTCTCCCCCTTAAAGAAATCTCGTCCCGAGATTATAAGGGTAACATAGCTTATCAAGGGCAAACATAGCTCTTAGATGCTCAAATTCTTTCTTAGAATTTTTTTCACATATCAAGAATACAACTTTACGGTTGGTATTTAGTTTTAAGTCAATCTCTTCTATCCTCATTTTCATCAAAACGGTTATATATGAAATATCATTTATATCTTAGGGATCAAATCATTCTATTACCTCACAAGAATTTTGTTAATACCAGATGAAATATTGAAAACATGCCAGTTAATCACATAAATCGTCCATAAATTCCAAAATTTGAAAAGGATTGTGATTATTACTGAGTTCTTTGGGAAACTCAAGTCAATATGTCACTACTCAATTCAAAATCTTGAATTGGTTATCGCATTTTTCAAAATCAATTTGGGTAATTGATAGAGAAAACATCCTTCTCACATAGATACTATTTAATATGGTGTAGTTTCTCATTCACAATGAGAAATTTTCATCAAAATAATCTCTTGAATTATCTTAAATCACCATTTTAATCTAGCGGATACCTAATTATCATAAGTCAACGCTCTACGAAGTTCTATTCTAATATAATCTTTCCAATAGTTTCATGAACTAATTTGGGTTTCGTAAGTTGAAAATCTCTAACTTTAGCCCAGCAAATATAAATGGCACTTCTTTCGATAGAGTGCTTCAGGTAGTATTGTTTTGATTCTAGCATGAAAACTATTGTTACACGGGAAACTTTTTCCAATGGTAAGTGTTCTTTACAAAACATATAACACATACATGGAGTATATAGTTTAGTATTTGGATAGGTCTTCCACTTAACACATTAGTATACCTATTTAAGTATAAAACACAAATTTTGAGTATACTTTTAGGATCAAGATGTGAAACACTCGTCAGATTATTTCTTGTATAATCTCGTCAGAGTTTCCATATTATCAATTTCTTAGATAGGAATAGATCTTGTAGCCTTAGTAAAACAATCGACAATGATCCAGATAGCATCATGTCTACTTGAAGTAAAAAAATCCTCATTGTTCTTTCCTATTTCCATGGAGGTATTCGGGTTGAACTAGTAAGTCGGATGACTTTCAATATTTTACTTCTTTTGTTAGAGCATAATATAAGGATTTTAAACTTTCTTCGCGTTGAATGGATTACTTAACATTCCAAATTCTAAATCTAAGACAAACATTGACGTAATTTTCTAATATAGTAATACACGTAATTTCTCACTTAGACTTCTAACATTTTATTAAGTCTACACTTGTCTTATATCGAATCTCTTAAGTCCATTTATAAATTCTCACTAACATAAAGATGCGTCCAACTTTATGCAAGGAAGAAATTATAAATTTGGTGATTTAGATTTATTAATTTGATTGAAGAAGCGTCCTAATTCAATCAAATAAACAGAATGTAAATCATTGACTTAGAAATTTCCGACATAACACGAATATAGACAAATATTCTACCCCTAGATTTTCTTCTTACTTATTCGTAGGTAAGACGTCTTGTATATAAAGTCTAAGAACACGGTTTTCTAGAGACGGAAGATGTCAAAATAGAATATGGTATTTTGTACCCTATAAAATATAGAATAATCCTACCAAACATATGATTTATAAGGCCACTTGCCCTATAAATCCTAGTCCAATGATCTACTATGTTGAAAATCCAACATCAGATGGTGCAAATTTATGTGTGATACAGGGTGCATTTCCTTCACAAAAGAAGATTTCCATCATATTCACTGTAGGTTGGATTTATAATCCTATGTTCTGGTTAACTAGAATCTACGGACGTTCATTCACTACCGAGTTTACTCTTAAGATTTTTTTGATTTTTGCACAGAATTTTGCCTAATTACCTTGTTCATCAATTCTTTGGGTAAAGGTTAATGACTTTTTCCAAAATATTGGGATTCTGGAAGTGGTAATGTTTCTTCAAAATATTCGATAAAATTCCTAAACTTTCCTAACAAAATCTTCTGATGGGAATAATAGAATTTCAAATGAAATTCCATGACACAATCCATGATAAAATCTTCCGATGAAAGCTTTTATCGTTCTATGTAATAGGATCTAACTCTACTAACTCTTGAAATTTCCGTGTGTATGTCTCGAGGTTATTTCCTTTCATCGCTAGATAGCGGAATTCTCCTTTCTCCTTCTTGATCATCTTTGTAAAAGATAACTAAAATTTAACCAAGTGATCTTATGTACTTCTTTTATCTCAATGGGTTGAGTATAAAGAATTTAGCAAGATAACTGATGAAGTGCTATCTTCTTATAGCGAGCTTCATTTTATAATTTTAAATACGATAAGAAATCGAATTGGCTCTTTCAATCCAACGGGTGATACTAATAGCATCTTTTCTTCCTTGGATATCAAAAACTAACTAGTCATAGAGTCTTATTCCGTGTAATAATTCTTATTGACAATTTGTAATTGTAGGATTGCAGCCACGTTATCGTCAATTCTTCGTCAAATACTTTTTAGGATTTAGAATGAGGGGAAAGAATAGAAATAATTCAGGATCCAAGGTACACTCATATCAGAAAGCATTTGTCACATATATTAGGAATACATATAAATGTTTATCGAACACAAGGTATATCTTTTGAGTTTATTTGGAAGGATGTAGGGGAAACTTGTTATGTTGATTATCATCCATATCTGAGGGTAATAAATCCAACAATGAAACATAGTTCCAAATTTTACAACGGATTTATAAAGATATGACTCATGCATAATCGTAGCATAATTTTCTATGCAACAACTTGTCTTATATAATAGCCAAGCATACCATATATCTTCTTAAGTCTTTCTTCAAAATTGCGGGTTATATTCAACTAATAATTTGTATTTATCATTGAAGATAATAGAAATTCCAAAAATATATACTTTGTCAAGTATATGCTTTCTTCTTGAATTAACGTAATTTAATTCATAATCATTTATGAGAAAACCAAGAAATAGGGATTTCTTATTTCGCAAAAATAAGTATGAAATGACAAGATGAGAAACACAACTTTTATTTATTAACATCTTGTCTTGTTTAAACTTACAGGACAAGCTTCTCTATTAATATAAAATTAAAGACATAAAGTTGAAAGTATGTACAACTTAATAGTCTAATGTTTTCATCTCTCCCTCTTAATTTCTTTGATGGCATCAAAAAGACTTCGTATGTGGGATCGATGTCTAATTTGAATGTCCTCAATGACTAACTCAAGAGTAGAAATCTTCAGTTGAGCTTGAACAATTTCTTCATCGTGTATCATTTGTCTTCTCTGCAACTTGTCTTTAGCTTCTTCTAAATCTCCTTCTAACGTTTCAAAATCTCGTTGAATAATTATCCGGCCTTTACTAAGCCCTTCAACTTTATCTTCAAGATCTTCAATACGCTCGGGAGGAACTTCTTTCATATAGGGTAGGATATTTTTAATTTGTTCTTCATAGGTATTTTTGGATAAGTTTTCCGATGTAGGTGATGGTACATTAATAGGGTAAGGTGATGGAAAATTTTGGTGTCGAGGTGAAAAATCAATTTCTTTATTATATGCTCGTATAACTTGCATATAAGGGTCATCATTAAAAGGTAAAACAGATTTTGGGATTTTCTGATCTTTGGGTAATTTTCTGAAGTATCATAAGGAGTATTCATCGGGAGAATGGAAATATACTTTGGGAAGTTATCAGGAACACTTGCAGAACGCTTGGATAAGATGATAATAGGAGGGAGATTGGGATACCTATTTCTAGATATGTCGATAAATCCTAACTTATTTGTAGTAGGTTACGTACACATAAACATGGTATCATTTACACATTGTTCTACAGGGTAGTAGTACTAGTATTAGCATAATATTACCTCATTCTTGTAGCAGCACTAGCATTGGCATGGAGGACTTTCTTGAAATTATTTTAAAAGTAATTATAGTCAATATTTTAATTTCTTGTTCTCTATAACCAATGTTTGTCTTTTTGTAGTTCGTTTTTCTCGACTCAATACGAATTGAATGATCGAAAGAAATCAAGTTAAATAATTGTTTTTGGTATTTGATTGATAATATTTTGGTAATCTAGGTCTATTTCAACAAAGCATGTAAAAATGGTAAAATTATTATAGCTATGTATCCATACTATTCTAAAACAAAGTGCATTTACCACAGTTAAAGCAAATTGTACAAGTATGTAATGCACACTAAAGTATTTAAGCTAAAAATGACAAATATTGAAAGTAGAAATACTAAAAATGTAACAAACTTAAAACTGCTTAACTAACTATGCAACAAACAAAACTACAAGGACTGAACTTGTTAACAGAATTTTAACAAACTAATTAATTGCAACTTGTACTACTACCTAAAATCTAGGGATTAAAAGTGTCAAAAAGTAGTTTGACTAGAAAACGGGCAAAAGCACTTGAATAAGCTCGTTCTAGCTTATTACTGGAGCTTATCAACTCTAGTTTTTTGCAAACAACTCAAAAACAAGATTTAGCTAGCCATATTCAGAGAAATAAGTTGAAACTCTTTAAAACTAAAAATAGCTTTTTGAAATAAACTAAGAATAAGCTATAAGCTAAATCAGACTTTCACAACCTGATTTTTTAACTGAAAATGATTAAGCTAACTATTAAAAGACCAGAATATCAAAAATTATTGAAAGACATCAAGTGAATAAGCTAGAAATCTAAAATAAGCAAAACTGGCTTATGGTTGACTTTTGTTGACCAATTTTTGACCAAAAATCTCAAAATCTCCAGAATGCCTTAAAACATGTTTGACAACAAGATTGTGCAATAAACTGGGTAGATTATTGAAGTAAAATTGCCAAAACTGAAAAAGGCCTTATGAAATTAAGTTGTTTTGTTACAGAGACTTTTGGAAGCTTATTTCCTAAGCTTAACTGAAAATTGTGAAATACTACTTATAAAACTGATAACCCTGGATGTTAAGCTTTCTGGATCACTAAATAAGAAGTCCTATCTTTAAGAGATGAAGAGTTAAGAGACTGCTAAAGTTCACTGGTTTTTGGCTAAAAAGACCGACCCAAAGCATTTACTGGCCAATTGCCTTTTTGACTTTAAGTTTGACCTCAAAACTTCCAAACTGACTTGTAAATTACTAATGAAAAGATGTAAACAAGTATCACTCAAAACCTTTCACTACAATTTCAAAATGACTCTAAACCAAACATTGCTTTATGACCATTTGAAAGAAATTAACAAAGACAAAGTGATCAAATTCTAATGGATTCACAAGAAGACTATGAGGAAAGATTAGACTGACTAAATGCACTACAAATTATCCAAGAACAAGAAAGTAAATACTAAGTATGACCAATTAACTAGCTGATGATAGTTAATGCAGAAAAGCAAAGTTAACACGTCTAAACTGAAATCAAGCTATGAATCAGCTAACAAACTATCAAATCATATCAATTATACCAAATGAACACCAACTCAATCAAATTCAAGCAATTATACTAAGAATCTATGAATTGAGCATACAAGAACAATTTAGAGGAACTAAAATGAGAATTCAAGCACATTTTAGCTTGAATCCTCCTTTGATGGAGTAGTGAGGTGTTGAGCCTACTAAAATCAACACCAAACACCAACAATCATCAATCAACACACATCAAATCATCATCTATACCACAATTCTGATCAATCTACTCAACTCTGCATCGACTACTACCAATGGCTATGAAATTGAACTAGGCTGCTACAAACGAACTGATAAGCACTCCAAATCTTCAAACAAGCTCCATTGATCAGTTATGATCAATGGAAACTAACATTAATAGAAGGTATAGAATAATGCAGTAAGAATGAAAAGTATTTGAGTGAATTGTGAAATTTGAGTTTTATTAATGGAGGAATCTGTTACAGAATAGTTACAAAAGCTAACTAACTCTCCCAAGTGTTTGTCAGACACTTAAGAGTAGTTCTAACTGAAAAGCTAACAAAAAATAGAGAAGAAAATATTAAGTGTGTGTGTTTTTACACTTAAGCTACATTACACGAAATAAACTACAACTGGTGTATTTATAGAGTGAGATTGAGTTGAAGTGAGGTCTAGTGACGTGTCTTTGCTAATCCCCAGCTTTCACGTGGCTTTAATCTGGTAATTATGATTTGCAGAATAAGAACACATATGGGCTTTTCTTGTTGAGTTGATTTCAGTCTAATTGATCACTTGGAATGGATTCGTCCATTGATTTTAAGCATTTTTTATGTTTAACACTTTCTCTAAAATCGACTCCTTCTTCATCTTGAATCTGGACGCGTTCTTTGTTTGAGAAGCCATGTGGCGTGTGTTTATTTGGTGAGAATAAATCACACAGATCGTTATCCAATAAACCATTATGTGATTGGTTGAGAGATTACAGTTAGGATTCACCCACTTAGTCTCTCTCTATATTAATGAGCTGGTGATGTGGTGATCCGAGTTAATCAAATGGAGCTCTCTCATTGTTTGTAATCATTTCACTTGGAATAAGCTTGAAAGTTCTTTCCTTTTTGGCAGAATTAGTCCTTGTACTTGGCAGATTTATGTTTTAAACTAGAGTCTTCATCAACTTGTCATTTATGGCCCTTAGACTACAATCTTGAACATAAATGATCCTTGGACTTGTTGACTTGATCTTTGACCATGTTTAACTTTGTTCTTGACTTTTCCAAATTTGCACTTTAAGTCCTTCAACTTTGAATCTTGTTAAGAAAGGTCCTTTGGCTTTGATTGACTTGTCACTTTTCATCCTTCTTTTGTCTTTTCTTTAATAATATGTCTTGAAACCCGTGTTTCATCGAATTTGTATCTTTTTACCTACACAAGTGTAAACAACAAAGAATACCCCATAAAACTGCTTTTACACATAAAATTTGGTATTTTACTTTGTGTTTTAGGGTTAATTGTGATATAATTGATATTAGATTTCACTCATATCAATAACCAAGGCTCTGAGTACCAATCTGTAACACCCCCATTTTACCTTTACGCAGCGAAACATAGATATGGGGGTATTACTTCATAGAACAAAAGTCATAATAATAGAAAACAACTCAAAAGAGTGACAAAATCAACTTTCTTTATATATCATTAAAATTTCAGAGTTTTACAATTTCGGAGTACACTACACTATATGATGCATGATTTTGATTTTTACAAATGTAATGCAAGGAATACAATTCTATTTACATATTTTCTATTTTTCTTGAAATGGTTTAAATGGAAATAACTCATAAAGAAATCAAAGACTTTGATTAGGGCTTTGGTACCATGAATGCTTATCATCCTCAAGTTTCACTTTCCCCGTACCAAGCTTAAAAATAAGATCATTGTCATTCATAAGTGAAAGTGCATCGACTTATTCATAAAGATTAATTGTGTTACTTTTATACCCCCACTTATTATGCCTCTAAGACCGGTTATTATTTAAGCAAATTACTTGAGAGCAAATTTGTCATTATTAAAGCGTGAAGTATAAGAAATGCAAAATCCAAAAATAAGGAAGCACGGGTTTTAATCCTAAGTAACCATCTCATCCTTTACTTGAAAAACCACCCACAACTGATATAAGTCCGACCCAAAATAATAAGTCATTCGTTTTATGTGTAAAATCCTCATGTCATGCATTAATAAGTAGCTACACACTCGCTAAGGAAAAAAATAAAACTCACGTAATAATTTATGTCCGCCGCCTTTTTGAGACCTTGGATCTTCAACCCCGCAACCCGTCAAGGTAATATTGGATTGGAGAAACTATTAAATCCCCGCAACCCTTGTGAGAGTAATATTGGAATTCAATAGATACTATAATTAACACCACACCGCCCCTCTTGGGAGTCTTGTATAATTATTTTTTTTTCTTTTTTTTCTAGCCACTCATTTTTTTTATAAGCCGCTCTTATTTTTCTTTATTCCTCACAAAGAAAGTTGTAAAGAATAAAATGAAAAACACCCGCTAAGTATTAAGCATGACATAAGTCTAGTACACATAAAACGTTCTAACTTAGAATCTTGAGACGTACTTATACCAACCACGAATGATTAGTCAAAACTGTATAAGAGACTACAAACCAATTAAAACCATTCTTGATTATTTAGTAACATATATACATGCGTTGACAAGAAAGTAAAGGTTATGAAAGGGGATATAAAAGCCACAATTAATTTATATGAGGTTTATCTAGCCCTTTACACTTACTTCAAACTCTATCATCTCTCGTTCTCCACATTTTAAAATCTCAAGTAATGAGACTCATGGATGCTTAGCCTAATAAACCAATAAAGGTCTACATGGTTAAGGATACTAGCTATAGTAAGCTTAGATAAGCAAACTCGGGTTGAGTCAAAGGATTCATGGCGGGCCTAATATGTCAAAGATATCTAAACTTGTTAAACCATATCCTTTATTATATTTTTTCCTTTTTATATATTTTTAATGAAAAATAAAAGAAGTAATATATACAATGCAAATGTGTTATGCAAATGAAAAATGATTAATGCATATTTTTGGTGGCCAAAGTAGATCAAAGAATTAAAAAGCGTTAAAAACAATTTCCCAATTATCATGAAGGCAAGGCAATGTTCTAGGTAAGATCACTTCGATAGAAGACTCCCCTACACTTAAAATAAACATTATCCTCAATGTTTAAGAGTATTGGAGTAAACTCCTCTACACTTATGACATTGCGTACTTTGTTTAACTCTTGCTAAGGAAAGGTCTCCTAAAGCGAATTCATTTTAAGCACAATGTGGTTTAAAAATCACAATAGTAATGAAGTGAACCCGATACAAGGGCCTCCTCCATAAGCTCCAATGCATGCAATGAGAGAGAGCAACCCTACAAACATTGAGAAGACAAAAGAGAGGCATCCCCCCTACACTTATTCTCATCTATATACCCTTTTATTCCTATCCTACCAAGATCTACTCTAGATGGTCTAACCTAGTTATACAATGCTTGAGTTAAGGAGTCTTTAGCTCGACTCATCCCACACTTAAAGTGACTATGGAACACCAATCATGAAGAGTAAAAGAGTTACCCTTCTAGGAAAAACTCTCTATGATAAGGTAAAACAAGTTTTCAAGTATACAAAACCCCATACATATCCACCCGGATCAAATACGTTATTTCCCTCCCACAAGTCGCACAATCCAAAAGTGGACATCTCAAGCAATGGTGAGGTGGGTGAGGTTTCCTTATCCATGAGTCTTGCCCATAAATTTTCCAAAAAAAGATGAAGTGATACTCCAGAATCTCCCACTAGTTTTCCTTTTATTGCATCAGGCGGATACTGAGTTGGCTCATCAATCTATATACCAGGATCAAAAATCCTTTCCTTGATGGGAAACAACAAGTGGTGGTAGCCTTAGAAGATTCCCTTTTATACGTCACATCTTGAGAGAAAGGTGATAGAATAATAGGTGTCAACAAATTCTTAGTAGAAACCACCATGTCATGCTTTTCTTTGTCACTTGAAAAGGTTGAGGTGGGAAGGAGAGAAGGTAAAGGTTCTTCATGTAATAAAGCATCTAGAAAGCGTATGTTACCCTCCTTATCAAAATACCCTTTTATGTACTTAATAGGTGTATCAACCTCAAGAAACTCATCACTCTCATCAATGATGGAACCCTCCTCATCACTATAGTCATCATAGATTGGTATGTCAAAGATTGGTGACTCAAAAGGTATTTCCTCAAAGTGATCATCATAGAGTGGAGGCTCAAGAATGGAGAACTCATCATCACTATATTCATCATAAATTGGTGTATCAAAAAAAGATGGTTCATCATCACTATACTCCTCATTTTCTTCCTCATTGTGGTGGAAAAGTGGGTTATCAAATGATGTTTCAAAAAGAGGATTGGAATGTATCACAAAATCACCAAAGTTAAGCTCTTGAGGTGCATGAATATTCAATGAGGAAGTAATGGAAGCTATGTTCTCAACATAGGGAGGATCATAATTCCCACTTGTAAAAGCTGCATGAAAATACTCAGCACAAACTTCATCAAGGATATCAACATTATTCTCCTCCTTATTAAGAACATCAATGCAATTTACCGACTCGGGCTCATTCGATTTCTTAGATAACTTGCCCATGTTAAACACAACTTTTTCATCTCCTACCCGCATTGTAAGTTCTCCTTTCGCCACATCAATAAGAGTACGACCCGTCCTCAAGAAAGGCCTTCCAACAATAAAAGGAACTCTTGGGTCCATATCATAGTCAACAACTAAAAAATCCGTGAGTAATGTGAATTTATCAACTCCTACAAACACATCTTCTGCAATTCTGACCGGATAAGCGATTGAACGGTTTGCTAACTCAAGTGTCATTTTTGTAGGTGTGAGCTCGGGAAGTGAAAGTCTTTTCCAAACCGACAATGGCATTAAATTAATGCTTGCACCAAGATCTGCAAGTTACATGCAATTCTCAACCCCTGGGAAATTGCAAGGAATCAAAAACCATCCTGGATCACCAAGTTTAGTAGGCAACTTCTTAAGCAACCCCGCGGAACAATTTTTGTTCAATGAAGCATTGGGCAAATCAACCAATTTCTCTTTGTTCGAAAGGAGGTCCTTAAACATCTTAAAAAAACTTAGGCATATTAGCCAAAGCCTCCGCAAAAGATATATTCATATTCAATTGCTTGAACATCCTCAAGAAGTTGGACACTTGTATATCATCTTTGTTCTTAGCTTTCTCCTTTCTCAATCTAGAGGGATATGGAAGAGTTGGTTTTGGTAAAGGTTGAGTGGTAGTTGTTGAAGGATTCTCTTTGTTGGTTTCTTCATTGATAAGTGTGGAAGGTGAAAGAGTAGTAGGTGTAGGATTTGAAGGTGTAAAACTAGAAGGTGTAGGCTTTGAAGTTGTAGGCTTATCACAAGGAGGAACCGTAGTAGTTGTTACCAAAGGAGGTTTAGGAGCAATTGAAGGATCATTGGTTGTTTTCCCACTCCTTGTAGTGATGGCATTAACATTTGCCATTGGATTGTTTTGAGTGTTGGAAGGTAAAGCACCTTGAGGTCTTTGAATTAAAAGCAACATAAACCTCTTACTAGTTTCCTCTTGCATAGCTCGTATTTGATCTTGAGTTCTCTTTTCACTCTCACGGATCCTTCTTTCATTATCTTGATATCTTGTTTCATTCTTTTGATATCGCCTTTCATTGTCTTGGTTCATCTTATGAAGAAGCTCAATAGTATTAAACTCAATTGACCCATTTCCTTGAAATCCTTGTTGTTGGAAAGGTGGAGGTTGATTGTAAAACCCTTGGTTTTGAAAGTTGTTTCCATAAAACTTGTTTCCTTGGTTTTGAAAGTTATTAGGAGCTCTATTATTGTTGTGTCCTTTGTAATTTCCCCTTGTCCCTTTATTTCTTTGAAGCAATTGAGGAGGGTTTTTTTTATTTTGGGTGGGTTGATGGGATGGGAAACCGGGTGGAGAAAGGTAATTGTTTGACTTGTAAGAGAGATGGTTAGGGTTGATGTTAGATTTAAAGTGCTCTCTTTGTTCATCTTGATAAGCATAGCATTCACCTTGAAAGTTTTGAACTTTATCACATTGTAAATATGAGTGAGGTCCTCCATATATCTCACAACTTAGGGAAATGGCATTCACATCATTAGTAGAAGAATTGTTCAAGGAAACATTCTTAAGGGCTTGAATCATCTCTTTTTGGTTCTTGTCAATTACTTGAAGTATTTCATTGTGACTCTTGAGAAGTTGATTATCAATGGATGCGTGAGCACTCTCTTGAACAACATAGACCATCTCATCTCTTTGGTTATTGGTTTGAACCATTGATCTGTGTTAATAATATCCCATGCATCTTGTGTGGATTTGGAAAGAATGTTCCCACCCGCGGCCGAGTTAAGGGAATCTTGATGGTGAAGTCTCAAACCATTGTAGAAGGTGTTAATTTGGTGAACGAGGTTAAAACCATGGTTTGGGCATTTTCTCAACAACTCTTTGAACTCTTCCCAAGCCTCACTAAAGTTTTGGTCTTGCCTTTGTTGGAATCTAATAACTAGGTTTTAGTTAGAAAAATTGTTCGTTGAAATCGGTCTTTTCGAATTGACTACTGGTTTAAGTGCGACTGAGTCGTCTTTTGGTGGAAACAATAAACTGATTGGTCGTTGTAGTATATTAAATTGCAAGACGTTAAAAGTAAATGACGAGTAATTAAAGTTAAAACTAATTAAAACGTAAATGGTGCAATATTAAAACTTTTAAAAGTAATTAATTAAATGACAAAATTTAAAGCTTGACGAAAAATTAATTTGACAATGTAATAAAAATATAAACTTGAAATTTAAAATAAAGAAAAACGATTAAAATAACACTAAAGTAAAATGGCGGAAAAATAATCTTTAAAAATTAAACTAAAAATTACTAGAAAAACACTTGGTAAAAACAGAGATTTCGGGAGGCGTGAAAAATTTGAAAAATTAAAACAATGCAAATTTAAAAATAAAACTAAGACAAAATATTAAAAGAAAACAAATCCCAATCCGTCGGAATCTCGTCGGAATGTTGTCAACACAAAACCGTCGGAATACTTATCGGAATGTAGGTATCGGAATAAGTAAGAACAATTCTATCGGAATGTCTAAACCTAGAGTCTATCGGAATGTATTAAGACAAATCTATCGGAATAACATGAAAGCATCGGAATATAGAACAAATGAAGCCATCGGAATCCCATCGGAATGTGTAAGCTGTCGGAATATGGCTGTCAAAAATTCGGCAGCATTCCGTCGCAATACAGCCTTAAGCCCCGTCGCAATCCACGATCGCAATAAGCGATCGGAACCTTGATCGGAATAAGGGGGGGTATGGCAATACCGATCGCAATGTAGAAACCCTTGTGGTTTTTGTGATCGTAACAAGCTGCCAGAATCCAAATACCTCTTTCCGATAGAATGAAATTCGCAATAAGCAAAAACCAATTAAGCACTTTGACAATAAGCAAATACCAAAAATTTAATTAAAACAAGAATAAGTAAAATTAAACAAGCACGAATTTCAAAACCTTTTCAAAACACAAAATAAGCAAACAAAATAAGCAAACTTTAAGAAAGATAAAACGTTTAAGAAAATTTTAAAACAAATAAGCTAAATACAAAATAAGCCAATAAGATTGTCAAGCTTATAGCTTAATTCGTATAAAAGCCTAGATAGAAATAAAAAGATAAACTTTTTAATCAAATAAGCAATAAGATTAAGCAAAAGAATGCTTAATCCGGATTAATAATCAAAATCAAAAGCAAGAAAAGTGGAATAAGAATGATAAAGAAAAGCTTGATTAAAGGAAAATAAAGATTCAACAACAAAATTAAGAGACTTACTTGAATTAAAGGCAAGAAATTTAAGGTGCAAAACAAGGTAATTAAATTGAAAATTAAGTAAATGACATGAAAATAAATGTGCAAGTAATGAAAATGGTGGAAGACTAGTTTGTCAAAATAGCCAACAACATGAAAATGAGGTGAAATGCCTCTATTTATAGGGAGATTAGGGAGGTAAGCATGTGTTGGAAGCTTCCTTCTTTCTTTCTCGTCTTTTCGTCTTCTAAATTCTTTGACTTTGTCTCGGGATTAATTAAACTCGTCTTCTAATGTCTTCATTTATTAGACTTGAGTTCTTCGGCTTTATTAAACTTCCGTCTTTAGACATTTCTTTGATAAATCTTCAGAATAGGCCTTGGACTTCTGTTCTTTATGCACTCTTGATCTTCTGACTTCGGCTTTTGTCTTTTTTCTTCGATACAAGCTCGTGAAAGCCCGTGTTTTCTTCCCTTTTCATATTTTGGTCCTAAATCACAACAAAAACACAAATCACGCATAATTCTGACATTTACGACATAAAATACATGTTTTGGCTTGGTTATTATTATAATTAAGAGGTAAAAGGATAAGTGTTTTCACACTTATTAAATCCCCTACACTTGACCATTGCAATGTCCTCATGCAATGCATTAATTACAAAGCAAGTTTTACATTTTCCATCATAATCAATCCACATTAGCCTTTATTAAAAAGACAAAATATTTAAAGGAAGAAAACAAGTAAAAAGATCAAAAACTTACCTTAGGGTTTTGGAATGTCATGAATGATTATCATCCTCAAGTTTCACGTTCCCCATACCAATCTTAAAAACGAGATCATTGTTATTATAAGTTAGCAAACTACCACAAACTCATGTGAGCCAATTATTTACTTAGACTCCCTTATTCCTAGGTGTATCTCTTATATTTTATTGTTGTCTTGAATGATCACGAGGATGCATTGTTGACTTATTTCGATAGTTATTAGGCTGAAAATAAAGTAGGACGATTTAATCAATAGTTAGCTAAAGGACAAAATCTTTTAAAACTGCTTCTCGGGACCTCATAAAGTTCATATCTTGGCGTAACTCGCTTCACGATTTGAGACCTTTCTCGGACCGATATTTGGCAGCGACTTCATACTTCAAATCTTGAGAGACGTTCATGAAATAATGGTCTTCTATTCATAATAGGAATTTCTTCACTTGAACTTTTTGAGAGATTCTTCATATTTGGACCACGACTTCTTCATTTTTCTCCAATCTTTATTTGGGATTTTGATATACAACGATCCGCCTCCTTTTAGGACTTGGATCTATTTATCCTCATACCTTGTTAGGGCCTTTTTGGATAGACTTCTCCATGATCTTTAGGGGAGTATTTGCATTTCGTCGTGTGTCTCGATCCTTCATATTGATTTTTGATAAATGATTCTTCACATCACTTGGGATGTTTAGCAACAAAATGTAGCCCTCATGTCTTGTTAGGACCTTTTCGGACTCGCTAATCTTCGCATACTGCTTCAATAAGTTATGCCTTGTGCTAGAAGCTAAGTAACTTTTCAAATCGTACAACCTTACTTATTGCAATTATATTTATTAACAAGCGATGGGAGAAAAAGCTATAATCAACTCACATAAATTCATGAAAGAATACCAAAATTATAATTGACTTTATTATCTCTCGTTCTCCATAATTTAAAATCTCAAAGAATGAGACTCGTGGATGCTTAGCCTATTAAATCAAAGTTTTGGGTTTTCAATTCATCTATAGGATCTTGCAATTTCTTGGACTCTTTCAAGTTTAGAATTCGCATTTTAAAGATCCCTTGATAAACGACTTTCTAGGATCAATTATAGGAACTTGCAAAAAGTTCTTGTTCTTAACTCGTAAGAGTTAAGACTTTCGCGTTTTAAAGTTCCCTATATAATAGCCTAGCAAAACTCGACTTAAACACGTTAAGGATACTAGCTAGAGTAAACTTGGATAAGTAAACTCGGGTTGAGTCAAAAGATTCACAACGTTTAAAAATTAAAACCACTTTATTAAAATTTATTCTAGCAAAGAAAGTAAATAACAATAACAAAGGTAAAGCTACTAGGCCAAAATAGATCAAAAATTTTGAAAAATGTCGAAAAATCAATTTTCTGGTTAAAATGAGGACAAATACAAAGAAAAGCCCACTTAACTTCGATGGAAGTCCCCCTACACTTAATATAAACATTGTCCTCAATGTTTACGCATGTGGAAGTAACCTCCCCTACACTTAGGACATTGTGCACTTTGTTTAAATCTCGCTAAGGAAGAGACAATTAAAGTGATTCCTATTTCAATATTGAATAATATAAAATAGAGAATCAAAAGAGTTTAGGATAGAATCGGGAAGACGGGCACACGGAGTCATGGGTCGTCAAAAGTCATCAAGAATGGATCTTTGAAACTCGAATCCCTGCACATCATAAGAAAGAAAACAACAAACACATACTAGGGTCTCCCCAAACACTAATTATAAAAACAAAGAAAAAGGATAGATACTGCGGGTTGCCTCCCGATAATCGCTTGTTTTTGTTAACCGAGTCATGAGCCTGACTCGACCTTAATTTTCATAGGAAGAAGCTTGAAAGACATCCACCTGGATCAAATACATGGTTTTTGACCATCCAGTAGCACAAGCTTAAGGCGAACAAGGCAAGCCAAAGAAGAGTAGGCAAGGTTCCCTTAAGCAGTTGTTGAGCACGGTGGTAGCAAGGGTGAAGAGGTACAAGCATATCTCTAAAAGTTACAAAATCTTTCCTTTTATTTCATCAGATGGATACTGAGATGGCTTAAAAATTGTAATACCGGGATCGAATACCTTTTCCTTTAGGGGAAAATAACACTCAGGCTCAGTAGATCTTAAAGAGGATCCGCACATAAATCGTACAATCTCATCCTCAGGAGGGGGATAGAGAGGTGTCAAGACATAAGTACTACGGATATTGGTGTCTTCCGGCTTCTTCTCCTTAGAAACGGGTTTCTTCATATCCAAAGGAGGATAAAGACCATAATCATAAAAGTTCAAAGGAGGAGAATCACTCTCATTTGGGAAGTAAGTGTTGAGAAAAGTAGCAAAATCTTCCTCAAATGAGTAGTCATCCAAAGTAGGATCAAGCATTGTTGGTGATGGATCTTCATCATGTGAAGAATCACTCGAAAGAGTATCGACATCATCAAAGTCATCATAAGTTCGCATGTTTGGATACTCAGAAGTAAAATCATCAGAATCATCCTCATCGGAACTAGAATCGTCATAATAGTCATCATAGATCGGTGGATACTCATGAATTGGTGAGGGATCTAACTTGGAGAGAGAATCATCCACATCATCTTGGAAAAGTGGATTGTCGTAGCAAGAATCGAAAAGAGGATTGTTGTAGACGACAAAATCATCAAGCACATTAATCATATTCGCCAATTCTCTTCCATTGGGTTTGGTTGTGATCTTCCCCATTTTAAATACTTGTGCATCATTCCCGACTCTTAAGATTAACTCACCTTCGGCAACATCGACTAAGGCTTTTCCGGTTCTCAAGAATGGCCGACCAAGTATTAACGGAATACGAGGGTCCATTTCATAATCAACAACAACAAAGTCGACCGAAAAAGTGAAGGTGCCAACTTTAATGAACACATCTTCGGTAATACCAACGGGGTAAGCGAGAGTGCGATTTGCTAGCTCAAGAGTCATCTTCGTTGGTGTAAGATCGGGTAATGATAGTTTTTTCCAAACACTTAAAGGCATCAAATTAATACTTGCCCCGAGATCAGCTAAGGCAGTAAATTCTTTGGTTTGGCTAAAAATGCATGGCAACACAAAACGACCGGGATCTCCAAGTTTTTCTGGAAGTTCTTTAAGAAGGACTACAGAACAGTTTTCATTCAATCGAGTATTAACAAACTCGGCCATCTTTTCCTTATTGTTAAGCAATTCCTTGAATGCATTGACGAATTTAGGCATTTGGACAAGTGCTTCAACGAGGCTAATGTTGAAATTCATTTGAGATATCATCTTCATAAAAGAAGTGATTTGAGCATCCTCTTTAGTAAGCAATTTGCTCTTGTCTAACCGAGAAGGATAAGGGATGTTGGGTTTATAGGTGGAAGGTGGGGTTGGCAAAGCGTGTTTCTTGGGTACTTCGTCATGCAGAGGTAGAGACGGTAATGGAGAACTAATACTAGGCGTGGGAGTAGGAGGGATAAATAATGGTGGAGGAGGTGTAGATGGAGTAACTGGGGGAGGGATAGATGCTCCTATTAAGGTTTCTCCACTGCGTGTAGTAATAGCACTCACATTCGCTCTTGGGTTGGTGACGGTATTAGAAGGAAGAGAGCCCAAAGTAGAGGGTTGAGTAGCTGGTAAGAAACTAGCCAGCATATTCTTCAACTCATTTGTTTGAGTGCTAAAGGAGGTCTGTATATCATGTCGAAGCTCGGATCTAATATCATTCCCTTGCTTAGTGATATCTCCTTTCAAGTTGATAATTTGGCTTTGCAGATTCTTAATTTGCTCTCCTTGGGTCCTAATGAAAGCTTCAACATCTTGATTAATAGGTGGGGCTTGTTGAGCGGGTGGGTGATAAGGATTAGAAGCTCGAGGTGGATTTGGGTTGCTTCTATTGTAGTTGTTGGGGTTGTGGTTTTGAGGAGAAAAACCGGGTGAAAGAAAGTTCTTAGAACGGTAACTTAGCAAGTTACGATCACCTTGAGGTCGGGCTTGGTAGTTTTCAGTTGAATAGTTACCATAAGCCGCATACACGTTTTCTGGATTGTCATGAGTAGACGTAAAATCAGTGTATGAATGAGGACCACCGCAGATCTCACAAGAAGTTGCAACAGCTTTAACTTGTTGTTGTTGATTTGTAGCCAAAAGTTGCATATTCTTGCTCATTTCGACCATTACGCGGGTCAATTCAGTGATATCAGGATTTGAAAAAGTAGAAGAAACATTGACTCTCGGGTTTGATCTTGAAGATGTGGATGAATCCCAATTTTTGTGGTGAGTAGTCATGTTCTCGATAAGCTCTCTACACTCCTCAGGTTTCCTTTTCATAAATGTGCCACCGGCGGCTGCATTAATCGTATCACGATCATGAAAAGTTAAACCGTTGTAGAAAGTATCAATTAAGGTAACGGGGAGCATGTTGTGGTTTGGACATCGATCGATCAAAACATTATATCGTTCCAAGCATCAAAAAGTGATTCATCAGGTTCTTGAGTAAATCCACTAATTTTATTCCGAAGGCTCGTGACCATGGATGGTGGAAAGTAGCGTGACAAAAAGCGTTGAGTCATCTCGTCCCAAGTATGAATTGAATTCTTCGGGAGACGATCAAACCATTTTTTGGCATGGTGGGATAAGTTGTGTGGAAATAGGTGAAGGCGAAGAAAATCCATAGTAACACCGGGCAACTTCATGCTTTGAGTAAGGGTAATGAATTTGTCGAGGTGTTTGTTGGCATCATCATCCGGCAATCCGCGAAATGGACAAG
Organism: Glebionis coronaria; assembly: GCA_025667525.1. Taxonomy (NCBI): domain Eukaryota; kingdom Viridiplantae; phylum Streptophyta; class Magnoliopsida; order Asterales; family Asteraceae; genus Glebionis; species Glebionis coronaria. The sequence goes on from CM046880.1 coordinate 241,946,768, forward strand.
TGTTCTACACTTGTTGGATCATGTGATGCTTCAACGAAAACTCTGGAGCCGTGATTTTCATCGGCGCAATCGGTCCTCCTCGTCTATTCATTGTAGGTTGACAAAGCTCCTCCATCGTTCGAAGATCGGGTGGTGGAAGAACATTGTTGTTGTTATTTTTGTTGAGGTGCGGTGGGTTATTGTTGTTGTTCACACCAGCCATATCTAAATCTTCACGAGTCTCGGGCTCTGAATAAGTTGAAGATCTAGTACGCATACACCTGCAAAAGCAAAAGAAATAGATACCAAAGAAATAGAGAATATATATGTACGTGTAAAAATAAAAATAAAAATCTTTTTGGATTTTTGAAAATTTTTAATTTTTATGGATTTTTAACAGTTTTTAATTTTTATGGATTTTTGCAATTTTTAAGCAAGAAAAAATAACGTTCACAAGTGAACATATCCCAAAATTCAACGCGTCTCTCACAGAAAACCGTTAATCTTTACGAAAAGAGCCGGCAGCGGCGCCTTTTAAAAACTAGGTTTTAGTTAGAAAAATTGTTCGTTGAAATCGGTCTTTTCGAATTGACTACTGGTTTAAGGGCGACTCAGTCGTCTTTTGGTGGAAAAAATAAATTGATTGGTCGTTCTAGTATATTAAATTGCAAGACGTTAAAAGTAGATGACGGGTAATTAAAGTTAAAACTAATTAAAACGTAAATTGTGCAATATTAAAACTTTTAAAAGTAATTAATTAAATGACAAAAATTAAAGCATGACGAAAAATTAATTTGACAATGTAATAAAAATGTAAACTTGAAATTTAAAATAAAGAAAAACGATTAAAATAACACTAAAGTAAAATGGCGGAAAAATAAGCTTTAAAAAATAAACTAAAAATTACTAGAAAAACACTTGGTAAAAACAGAGATTTCGGGAAGCGTGAAAAATTTGAAAACTTAAAACAATTCAAAATTAAAAATAAAACTAAGACAAAATATTAAAAGAAAACAAATCCTAATCAGTCGGAATCTCGTCGGAATGCAGTCACCACAAAACCGTCGGAATACTTATCGGAATGTAGGTATCGGAATAAGTAAGAACAATTCTATCGGAATGTCTAAACCTAGAGTCTATCGGAATGTATTAACACAAATCTATCGGAATAACATGAAAGCATCGGAATATAGAACAAATGAAGCCATCGGAATAATGTATCGGAATCCCATCGGAATGTGTAAGCTGTCGGAATATGGCTGTCAAAAATTTGGCAGCATTCCGTCGCAATACAGCCTTAAGCCCCGTCGCAATCCACGATCGCAATGAGTGATCGGAACCTTGATCGGAATAAGGGGGAATATCGCAATACCGATCGCAATGTAGAAACCCTTGTGGTTTTTGCGATCGTAACAAGTTGTCGGAATCCAAATACCTCTTTCCGATAGAATGAAATTCCCAATAAGCAAAAACCAATTAAGCACTTTGACAATAAGCAAATACCAAAAATTTAATTAAAACAAGAATAAGTAAAAACTAACAAGCACGAATTTAAAAACCTTTTCAAAACACAAAATAAGCAAACTTTAAGAAAGATAAAACTTTTAAGAAAATTTTAAAACAAATAAGCTAAATACAAAATAAGCCAATAAGATTGTCAAGCTTATAGCTTAATTCATATAAAACCCTAGATAGAAATAAAAAGATAAACTTTTTAATCAAATAAGCAATAAGATTAAGCAAAAGAATGCTTAATCCGGATTAATAATCAAAATCAAAAGCAAGAAAAGTAGAATAAGAATGATAAAGAAAAGCTTTATTAAAGGAAAATAAAGATTCAACAACAAAATTAAGAGACTTACTTGAATTAAAGGCAAGAAATTTAAGGTGCAAAACAAGGTAATTAAATTGACAATTAAGTAAATGACATGAAAATAAATGTGCAAGTAATGAAAATGGTGGAAGACTAGTTTGTCAAAATAGACAACAACATGAAAATGAGGTGAAATGCCTCTATTTATAGGGAGATTAGGGAGGTAAGCATGTGTTCGAAGCTTCCTTCTTTCTTTCTCGTCTGTTCGTCTTCTAAATTCTTCGACTTTTTCGACTTTGTCTCGGGATTAATTAAACTCGTCTTCTAATTTCTTCATTTATTAGACTTGAGTTCTTCAGCTTTATTAAACTTCCGTCTTTAGACTTTTCTTCCATAAATCTTCAGAATAGGCCTTGGACTTCCGTTCTTTATGCACTCTTGATCTTCTGACTTCGTCTTTTGTCTTTTTTCTTCGATACAAGCCCGTGAAAGCCCGTGTTTTCTTCCCTTTTCATATTTTGGTGCTAAATCACAACAAAAACACAAACCACGCATAATTCCAACATTTACGACATAAAATACACATTTTGGCTTGGTTATTATTATAATTAAGTGGTAATAGGATAAGTGTTTTCACACTTATTAGAATCCTATGATTTGGTTTCTCAAGGCGGTGGTTCATGAAGGAGGAAAGAACTTATTCACAAATTTCTTCTTAAAATCCCCCCAAGTGACAATGCTCATAGAAGGTTGTCTATCTAGCCAATTCCTAGCATTGCCCACTAAGGAGAAAGAAACTAAGATCAACTTAATAGCATCATGAGGGACCCCATTATACTTAAGTGTATTGCAAAGTGACAAGAACTTCTTGATGTGATCATGGGAGTCATCCATGGGTCTCCCTAGGAAGGGGGTAGAAGAAACCATAGTGATCATATGTGTCTTAAGCTCAAAACTATTCGCGGGTATCTCGGGTATAACAATAGCATCCTCATTTTCCTCGACATTTGACTGAAGGATCTCCATCAATGGTCTATTATCAACAGCGGCCATGAATTCTTGTTAATTATCGAAAGCACGATGCTCAGGATCGGCTTGATGGACGGGGTTGTTCTTAGTCTTTTTCTTCCTTTTAGGAGGAAGGGGTTGTACACCAATCGGTATGTATGCACGCGCTCGAGTGTGTATGCGACTCAACACGAGGAGTGAAAGAGGAGCTCTGGTTCAACTTTGAAGAAGAAAGGATTATCCTCTTCGAGATTCAATAAGTAATATCCACAAGAAATTATAATGTATACGTAAGTACTACTTGGGCGGCAAAACCCCCAACAAGCTTTCCTTCTTAGAATACTCACTAGTGAACGGGGGGAATGAGGTGGCGCGAAGCACTTAAGTACCTAGCTTCCATTATATGGCATTTTACAGCACGTCGCCTTTCTATTCACTTTAATAGTTCGTATTCTTCGAATTCTTGCCTATTGGAAGTATTTATCTATTTTTGCCTTTAATTTACTTTGATCGATACACGCACTTAGGACCGGAACGCCCCCAAGCACGGTGTATTTCCTCGGCAATACTTATAGAAGTAGGTCTATTAAGTTTTTGTATCTATGTATATGTATTTACATATAATAATATGGAGAAAATATTTTTGTATTTACTGATTTTTTAAAGAAAATATAGTATGTACGTAAAAACCGATGGAAACCAATATATACAATATATTTTTGGTGTAATCTTTTAGGAAAAATATTACTTTTGTGATTTTTTATTTTTTTGGTTCAATTCTTTAGGAAAAGAATTGATTTCTTGGTTTTTTATTTTTTATATTTTTATCTTTTTGATTTTTTTTTATGTTTTTGATTTATTATACGTAAAAGGAACGTTCACAAGGTGAACGGATCCCAAAATCCAATCGAAACCGTCAATCAATCGTCAATCGTAACGTAATGAACCGACAGCGGCACCATTTAATATTTGTCTTTTTGTAGTTAGTTTTTTCTCGACTTAATACGAATTGATTAATCGAAAGAAATCAAATTAACTAATTGTTTTTGGTATTTGATTGATAATATTTTGGTAATCTAGGTCTATTTCAACAAAGCATGTAAAAATGGTAAAAATATTATAGCTATGTATCCATACTATTCTAAAATAAAGTGCATTTACCACAATTAAAGCAAATTGTACAAGTATGTAATGCACACTATAGTATGTAAGCTAAAAATGACAAATATTGAAAGTAGAAATACTAAAAATGTAACAAACTTAAAACTGCTTAACTAATTATGCAACAAACAAAACTACAAGGACTGAACTTGTTAATAGAATTTTAACAAACTAATTAATTGCAACTTGTACTACTACCTAAAATCTAGGGATTAAAAGTGTCAAAAAGTAGTTTGACTAGAAAACAGGAAAAAGCACTTGAATAAGCTCGTTCTAGCTTATTACTGAAGCTTATCAACTCTAGTTTTTTGCAAACAACTCAAAAACAAGATTTAGGTAGCCATCTTCAAAGAAATAAGCTAAAACTCTTTAAAACTAAAAATAGATTTTTGAAATAAACTAAGAATAAGCTATAAGCTAAATCAGACTTTCACAACCTGATTTTTTAACTGAAAGCGATTAAGCTAACTATTAAAAGACTGGAATATCAAAAATTATTGAAAGACATCAAGTGAATAAGCTAGAAATCGAAAATAAGCAAAACTGGCTTATGGTTGACTTTTGTTGACCAATTTTTGACAAAAATCTTAAAAGCTCCAGAATGTCTTAAAACAAGTTTGACAACAAGATTGTGCAATAAAATGGGCAGATTATTGAAGTAAAATTGCCAGAACTGAAAAAGGCCTTATGAAATTAAGTTGTTTTGTTAAAGAGACTTTTGGAAGCTTATTTCCTAAGCTCAACTGAAAATTGTGAAATACTACTTATAAAACTGAAAACCCTGGATGTTAAGCTTTCTGGATCACTAAAGAACAAGTCCTATCTTTAAGAGATGAAGATTTAAGAGACTGCTAAAGTTCACTGTTTTTTGGCTAAAAAGACTAACCCAAAGCATTTAGTGGCCAATTGCCTTTTTGACTTTAAGTTTGACCTCAAAACTTCCAAAACTGACTTGTAAATGACTAATGAAAAGATGTAAACAAGTATCACTCAAAATCTTTCACTACAATTTCAAAATGACTCTATACCAAACACTACTTTATGACAGTTTGAAAGAAATTAACAAAGACAAAGTGATCAAATTCGAATGGAATCAAAAGAAGACTATGAGGACAGATTAGACTGCCTAAATGCACTACAAATTATACAAGAACAAGCAAGTAACTACTAAGTATGACCAGTTAACTAGCTGATGACAGTTAATGCAGTAAAAGCAAAGTTAACAAGTCTAAACTAAAATCAAGATATGGAATCAGCTAACAAACTATCAAATCATATTAATTATACCAAATGAAAACAAACTCAATCAAATTCAAGCAATTATACTAAGAATCAATGAATTAAGCATGCAAGAACAATTTAGAGGAACTAAAATGAGAATTCAAGCACCTTTTAGCTTGAAGCCTCCTTTGATGGAGTAGTGAGGCGTTGAGCCTACTAAAATCAACACCAACCACCAACAATCATCAATCAACACCCATCAAATCGTCATATATACCACAATCCTGATCAATCTACTCAACTCTGCATCGACAACTACCAATGGCTATGAAATTGAACTAGGCTGCCACAAACGAACTGATAAGTACTCCAAATCTTCAAACAAGCTCCATTGATCAGTTATGATCAATGGAAACTAACAGTAATAGAAGGTATAGAGTAATGCAGTAAGAATTAGAATTATTTGAGTGAATTGTGAAATTTGAGTTTTCTTAATGGAGGAATCTGTTACAAAACAGTTACAAAACAGTTACAAAAGCTAACTAACTCTCCCAAGTGTTTGTCAGACACTTGAGAGTAGTTCTAACTGAAAATCTAACAGAAAATGGAGAGGAAAATATTAAGTGTGTGTGTTTTCACACTTAAGCTACATTACACGAAATGAACTACAACTGGGGTATTTATAGAGTGAGATTGAGTGGAAGTGAGGTCTAGTGACGTGTCTTGGCCAATCCCCAGCTTCCACGTGGCTTTAATCTGGTAATTATGATTTACAAAATAAGAACACAATTGGGCTCTTCTTGTTGAGTTGATTTTAGTTTAATTGATCACTTGGAATGGATTCGTCCCTTGATTTTAAGCAGTTTTGATGTTTAACACTTTCTTTGAAATAGACTCCTTCTTCATCTTGAATCTGGACGCGTTCTTTGTTTGAGAAGCCACGTGGCGTGTGTTTATATGGTGAGAATAAATCACATAGATCGTTATCCAATAAACGAAATGTGATTGGTTGAGAGATTACTGTTAGGATTCAACCACTTAGTCTCTCTCTATATTAATGAGCTGGTGATGTGGTGATCTGAGTTAATCAAATGGAGATTTCTCATTGGTTGTAATCATTTCACTTGGATTAAGCTTGAAAGTTCTTTTCTTTTTGGCAGAATTGGTCCTTGTACTTGGCAGATTTATGTTTTGAGCTAGAGTCTTCATCAACTTGTGATTTATGGCCCTTAGACTACAATCTTGAGCACAAATGATCCTTGGACTTGTTGACTTGATCTTTGACCATGTTTGACTTTGTTCTTGACTTTTCCAAATTTTCACTTTAAGTCCTTCAACTTTGAATCTTGTCAAGAAAGGTCCTTTGGCTTTGATCGACTTGTCACTTTTCATCCTTCTTTTGTCTTTTCTTTAATAATATGCCTTGAAACCCGTGTTTCATCGAATTTGTATCTTTTTACCTACACAAGTGTAAACAACAAAGAATACCCCATAAAACTGCTTTTACACATAAAATTTGGTATTTTACTTTGTGTTTTAGGGTTAATTATGATATAATTGATATTAGATTTCACTCATATCAATAACCAAGGCTCTGAGTACCAATCTGTAACACCCCCATTTTACCTTTACGCAGCGAAACATAGATATGGGGGTATTACTTCATAGAACACAAGTCATAATAATAGAAAACAACTCAAAAGAGTGACAAAATCAACTTTCTTTATATATCATTAAAATTCCGGAGTTTTACAATATGAGGTTCCCAAAATCTAGGTTAATAATTTTAAGCATGTGACTCTTCATGCCATCCTTGTGATGTTCCATGCTATCGGCCACCATTTATCTGAAATATATGCTTAAAGTCAACACAAAGGTTGAGTGAATTCATAGGTTTAAAATTCAGTTTGAATACAAGATCCTTTTCCTGAGCTACATTTTTATTTGCTAATAAGTTTGAAAAATGATGATTCAATTGCACTTAGCTTATGATACCACGACTAGACATATCTGAAACCCACAGTTTGCCCTTATGATGAAGTCTGCCAAACTATCCTTGTTAGCAAAATAAAGTATGCCTGTTTAACCACTGAGGTGCTAGCAAGTGCGACTTGCCCAGACAGGAGATGTCAATCTCCAATAGTACTATTTACGATATTAGCGCTTATTCTGAGAAATGATTAGCGGTTCATAATTAAAAAAGGACTTTCATAGGCAGCTGTAAACAAAGTGTCAATGAATCATATCTGGAAAGCATTACAAAAACACTTGTATTACACTTTTAGCATATATCCCCCTCACGGGTTTCGAAATCATTTAGAAAGCCTTTAGAAATCATTTAAAAGTGAGGCTATGAATTCACGAGATTATATTTAAAAATCATATAGTCAAACAATTTAAAAACACATGTATTCCAATTTTGCATATATCCCCCTCACGGGTTTTCAAATCATTTAGAAAGCATTTAAAAAGTGAGGCTATGAACTCACCATATGTCCATAGAATCCGAGCTACAATCAGATATATTTCATTCACAGATACACAACTTGATCATACACACCACAACTTGGTGTCATAAACAACATCTTGATCTCACACAAACCTAGATTAATACATTGTGTATAGTATCAAGTCTTTAATCTTTTGTTCAATCTCTTTAAGTGTTGGTTATATTTTCTTCAATTATTATTTGGTTGTAATTCTAGCACCATTGTTCGAGCCATCATACCCAGTTGCCATTCTATAAACGTTTGAGGAGCGAGGGCACTTTAAATCGTAAACCCAACCACTCAGTCAGAACATAATATCGAGATAGAACATCTTTTTACAAAGTTCCCTACTAACATGATACTTTCATTACTTCCTCATGTTCACAATTAATCTTCTTTAGTTTCAAAATTTTCAAAAATAACCCATTTTGTTATACTTTTGGTATAATTGCACTTTTAACCACTTAAGTGTATAGTTTTAGTATTTTCATTTTAAACCTTCAATATTTACCCTTAGGACCTAAAACTTTCCAACATTTATTATTATAGCTTTAACTTTCATAAAGTGACACTTTTGGCCCAAATTGTTAAATAGTTTCAAAAATGACAGTTTTAGTCCCTACACTTGTAAAAATCACATAACAACCTCAAAAATAGAACAAATGATCTAGGATTTTAAAATAAAGTTTCAAAACATGTTTATAATTATAATAATAACATTTACCAGAATTATAGCTTTTGAAATGGGTTTTTGCTTATTATTTTATGTAAATTACAAAACTAGGGTTTTAAGACATCTTTAACTTATAACTTCCATTTAAATTGACCAAATGACTTAGTTACTTTTAGATTATATTTCTAACATAAATTTTGGCATTATAAAAACTCTAAGAAAGTATTATAATAAGATCAAAGCATAGCTAACATAGAAATTACCTAGGATGCTCTAAAGCTTCAAGAGCTTCAATGGCTAGCTTCTAGACCTGGTTTCTGGCCTTGGTACATTTCCTAGGACGTATATAGAAGTGGAAATGGATAATGGGTAGGAGTACAAAGAAAATGAGGTGCAAGTCTCTGTGTGTACATTTCGACTCTATTTATTGCAATTCCAAGCCTTAGGCTCCAAGTTTTGGCCTGGGACGTGTCATATGAATAACTTAGTGACTAAGGGTGCCTAGGGAAGGTCTATACACGTTTTTAGAGCCTAGATTCATTCTAATCCTTAACTTGTGGCTAAAATGATACACGGATGGATAATGATAAGATTGGTGATGTGTAGCAACAAAGGAGGTGATGACCAGCTTGTTGACACTCCTAAAATATCTAGGAACATTCAGATATATGATTCTCAAAGTTGGAATGGGAGGGAAAGAGTTTAAACGAGTTTTGGAGGGAAAACCAAAACCGGGTTCAATTCTAGGGCTTGTAACTTATGATTTGTGTTTTTGGTGATTAGGGACTTTGGAAAGTGATTAGTGAATGATTAAGGCTTAATTAGGGTTTATACATTCTATTTAAGAGATTTGGGTTCTTGGTTTGGAGTTTAACAAAGGTTTTATGTTAAATTGGGAAGTATACTTTTGTAGATTAGGATTTTCTAATGATCTAGGGTTTAATCTTAGTAAATCTGATTATCCTTCAACTACCTACTGATGTAAACTCAGTTTATACATCCTAAGTTTTCCTCAATGTGTTCATGAAGTCCCTACATTGGTTTTACTAAGTTATTCTAAGTAAACATGTTTAAAGGGTGAAAATACCCATTTTGACCTAATTTATAAGTCATGCATTGAAATATTGTACCTTGTGCATTAGGGTACTTTTACATTGTCTTAATATAATATTATAACCTTAATGAAGTCCTATGAATATTTATAGACTTGTCCAAAAAGAACTAGCTAATGATTCCATGTAGATTTCTTAATATAAGGGTTTTAGGTCATTAATCCTAATGACTTTCTATCCTGGGTAATTAGTTTTTGTACCTTTATAAACACTTATTCTAGGGCTTATATAGTATCTTTATGACTTCTAGGGATTCTACATTTTTAGTTTAAGGGTTTGTATAGGTTGATCATATTCTAGGGATAATTATGGGAGCTTAAGATCGTATGCTTTGATAACTTGTACCTTATGCTTTATAAACTTGTAACTTAACTTGAAATAAATATATATTCTTAATAAGATATATAGTTGATTTTTATAATTTATGGCAAAATATTAGACTCTAATTCAATGTGAAATAGATTTTATATGCTAATCTTAGTTACTAGGTCTTAACTTATAATTAGCTTTGGATTAATGAATATTATTATTTTGTGATCAACTAACTTTCCTTTATGTGATAGATTATAATTAGTATATTGTTTTTGATACATTTACATTGATATTAGGTAGTTATATTGTTTGAAACATTGTTTACCAAGGGTTTCTAGATGGTGATCTAGACTATTATGTACAATTACTTGTACTTAGCTTTGTTTGGTTTGTCTTGCCATTCTTAGGTATTATTAAGTTTTAAATTATAGTTTACAACTTTTTATAATCCTTAATGACTTATTAATATGTTTTCTCCATTCATAGTTTACCATTCTTGAGTTTATAACTCATTTAAAGGGATTTTAGGGTTTCTAAGGGAATTTAGGGCATCATGGTTACATTTGAGATGTTTTTATCAATATTGAACTTATTAGATCACTTTTAGATCTTACAGTTGATATATACATTGTATTGACAACATACAGGAATATGTTGTAATGGCAGTTCAGGTTGTGAGAAGCAGTTCTTCTTACTAAGTAAAGTACAAAAAGCAAGAATTTCTAGCCAAATTTTCATATTGAGAGAATCATAGCACATAATACATATGTGAAATTTGAGGATTGTCACAGGAAATTTCATAATCAAGGGTATGACGACACAACAAAAACAAAAATTCTTTCGTGACGTCAAGTTCTATTTTTGGGACGACCCTTATCTCTTTCGGGTTTGTGCGGATCAACTCGTTCGACGTTGTGTATTTGGCACCAAAGCTACTAATATCCTTAGAACTTGTCACGAAGGATCCACGAGTGGTCACCATGGTGCTAATCTCACGGCTAAGAAAGTGTTCGATGTTGGCTTCTTTTGGCCTACGATCTATCGTGATGCACACGCACTTGTTAAGTCATGTGATTCTTGCCAACGTCAAGGAAAATCCTCTCAAAAGGATGAAATGCCACAAAATATAATTCAAGTTTGTGAGATTTTCGACGTTTGGGGCATTGACTTTATGGGGACGTTCCCATCGTCTCATGGAAACAAATATATCCTCGTCGTCGTCGACTACTTATCTAAGTGGGTGGAAGTTAAGGCTTTACCTACGAACGATGCTCGAGTAGTTGTCAAATTCTTGAAGTAATTATTCTCTCGGTTTGGAACCCCTCGTTCTATTATAAGCGATCGTGGAACCCATTTTTGTAATGAACAATTCGAAAAAGTCTTAAAGAAATATGGGGTTACACGTCGTCTTTCTACGGCTTATCACCCGCAAACGAGTGGGCAAGTCTAGGTTTCAAACCGATCTTTGAAGAGGATTTTGGAGAGGTCGATTGGAAAAAACCGTGCTTCGTGGTCCGACAAACTCGACGATGCTTTATGGGCCTTTCGTACCGCTTATAAGACACCTATTGGTTGTACTCCTTATAAGTTGGCATATGGAAAGAATTGCCATTTGCCCATTAAATTAGAATAGAAGGCATATTGGGCCCTTAAGCATTCGAATTTTGACTTGAAGACCGCGGGAGATCACCAGAAAATACAATTAAATGAATTGGATGAATTACGAGATAATGCTTATGAAAGTTCATTAATTTTTAAAGAAAAGACTAAAAAGTTTCACGACGCTAAAATTAAAAACCGGGTTTTAACGTTGGGGATCAAGTGTACTTTTTAACTCTCGTTTGAAGATATTTTTCGGAAAGTTGAAATCCCGTTGGTCGGGTCCATTCACCGTCACACATGTTTTTCCTTATGGGAACATCGAGCTAGCTCAAAATGATGGTCCTAACTTTAAGGTGAATGGACATCGGCTTAAGCACTACTTCGGTGGGAAGTCCCTTCTTTGGACGACCTCGACCAAGTCACCTTCCCCAATGATAATTAGTATTGAGGGGATCGAGTCGAGCTCATGACTCGGTAATAAAAAACGATATGCTTCGTGGGAGAATTCCCATGTTTATCCATGTACATATTATCGCTTTTTAATGTAGTTAATATGAGGGGATTTGTGCCCTTCCAACTCGTTGTCTTGTGGTTGTTTGTGAATGTGTTATCTAGATCATCATCCTCACGTTTGAAGCCTCTCGTGTTTGTTTCACTCGAGCTTCGATCGTTTGTTTTGAGGAGTTTTTCACGAATCCACGATATATCCTTCATTATTTCTAACGATAATCTTTTAGCATAATTAATAAACGGCTTTAGATTTATTGTTGCTTACCCTTTCCATACTAGATCCTAAGCATTCGACTTTTCGCCTCTAGTATGGGAGTGTTCCACCCTTAGACTCGAAACATTAAGGACAATGTTTACTTTTAGTGTTGGGGGGGGGGGGGATAAATAGATACTTGCCTTGCCTACGTCTTTACGCTCTTCGAAATTTATTGTTTTGTTCTTGTTTCGAATAAGGCTAAAATAGGCCAAATTTTAAAAAATTTCTTAGTTTTCATAAGTGTTTTTAAGACACGAATGTATATTTTCTGTTGGGTAGAATAAGAGTTAATTTTTTACTTGATTGGGAAACCGGGGCCCTTAACATTCCTTAACCCGCTTAAATCAAGTTTTGCTAGACTTTTATATCGGGAAATTAAAACGCGAAAGTCTTAACTCATACGGGTTTAAGAACAAGAACTTTTCGTAAGTTCCTATAATTGATCCTAGAAAGTCATCTATCAAGGGAATGTTAAAACGCAAATTCTAAACTTTTCTATGTCTAAGAAATTGCAAGATCCTATAGTGGCTTGAAAACCCAAAACTTTGATTTAATATAGTCTTAATGAAGCTAATCCAAATTTGGCTTAATTTTGACTTGCATGGCTAAGTATTCACGAGTCTCTTTAATTAGAGGTCTTTATATAGTGAAGAACGAGAAGTGATAGAGTTTGACAAGTGATCATGCTAAACGTAGAACATGAAAGTGTTCTTTCAAAAACTCATGTGTTTTTAATTGTGGCTTTTTCTCCCATAAGATCAATGCATTAGGACAAATTAATTGCAATAAATAAGGTCATACGGTTTATACGGTATTTAGCTTCTAGAACAAGATCGTTTAAAAGTTAAGTATGATTACATAAATTACATTTTCAAAAGATAACTTATCAAAATAGGATGCGAAGATTGGCGAATCCAAAGAGACCCTCACAAGGCATGAGGATTAACTTTTGTTGCTAAATCAAAAAAGATGTGAAGTTCACGAATCTAAATCCAAAATGAAGGATGAAGACACACGACAAAAAGCAAATACTCCAATAAGGTTGCGGACAAGTCTATGAATCCAAAAAGTCCCACAAGGCATGAGGAAGAATTTATGAATCCAAGTCCGAAAAGGAGGCGGATCATTGCATAATCAAAGTCCTCAAATGAGGAAAAAGACAAGTGAAGAAAGTCGTGGTCAAATATGAAGAATCTTGAATCAAGTCATATCAAGAAAAATATGTATGCCATACATGAAGAGAAGACCATAACGAAGATTGTATCTCAAGATGAAGTGCGAAACACATGCCAAATATCGGTCCTGGAAAGGTCCCACGTCCTGATCAAAGTTATGTCGAGAAATAGACATTTTATAATTATAAGAAACGTTTTAAAAGATCGTGTCCTCTAGCTACTTATTAAATAAACTGTGTAAACTTTATTTTCGACTTATTAAATATCGAAATAAGTCAATATGAATCCTTGTGATCCATGACAAAAATAGTTAAAAAAATTCTAGATACATTTTCATTTCTTAATAAATAGGATTGCGGGGAGAAACAGTATTACACAATTTGAACGCATGAGTAGTGTTAGCATTGTGACTTGTACCAACAATGATCTCGTTTTTACACTTAGCATGGAATGTATGACAATCAAGGATGACAAATTTTACTCTATAAAACATTCACTTATTTTTATTCTTTGACCCTAAAAGTCACATTCTTGTGATGAAAATCATACATAATGTCTATAATTCACATAGTAGTAGTTTAGTGAGTTTACGTTTCAATAAATGTTAATAAAAATGAATATTGGAGATGCTTAAATACTTTATTCTAGCATTGCGTGAGGACACGGCAATGGTTTAGTATGGAGTAGTGATGAGACTGCAATTATACATGGTCTCATAGTTCTTTTTGGGCTTTAAATGCTAATATAGGTACGGATATCGTGAAAAAGACAAAAGATCACAAGAAACGAGCAAAAACGAACACGAGAAATGAAGCCGCATAATGAACCGGGATCAAGTCATGAATTTCCAAAGAAAAGTCCTTGAAGATTTGAAGATGTACAAGAAAGGTCCTTCAACTTTGAAGAATTGACACTTTATACCCTTGTAAATCTCATAATTACAAGTTTGGTCCCTAAAGTATGTTCAATATATAAGAAAGACCCTTGAATTTCAAGAAGATTACACATCTAGTCCTTAATCTATGATTATAAACACAAAAGGACCATTTGTGTAATTATGGCAAAGTTATAAAAGCCCTAAAATCCCTTTTGAAAAGTTTTTGTGGCCAATGTGTGAAAAACATAACTTCAAATACAAAGGATTTCGTTTTGTGGGCTGAATAAACTTTGTTTACACATTTCACCAAAAATGAGGGACTAAAATTGTGCTACGAAACATTCAAATGCCACAAACACGTGCCAAACACTTCTTTTCCCCCTTTTTCGGATCAAAGTTACCACTATTCACCCTTCATCCTCCCCAGTTACTACCCCACTTAAAACAAAGGGTTAATTTAAGTTACCCACGCCCAAAAGCAGTTAACCTTTACACGCATCTATCCCACACTTCACATCAACCACCCCATCACCCATGGACCCCACCCAAACCCCCCTGTACCAATAACATGTCGACTTAGCCCCCAAGTAATGCCAGGTGGCCCAATCAACGTCCCACACCTCATACTTGCTCCCTACATTCAAAATATACGATGAAGATCAATTGGGACACCTCACAACATCAAAATCCATCTAGAAGACTCAAAGGCATTTTTAAGAATTTGTAGCTAGGGTTTCATGTAATTTAGCTTCTAGTATTTTCTTCTTAGCACCATATAAAGACACCTCAGCTTGTGAGAGTCCATTGTTCCATTTTTTCTGCTTTATATTTTGTAATTCCTTTCAAGTGAATGAAAAGTTTGGTATTTTGCATTTGCAATTATAATTCCTTTTTCTTTCTTTGAAGTTGGTATAATATAAGCTGAAATTTGTGTTCCAATATCTTATAATCTTGTTTTCAAAGTTTTTTTTGCATATGTTTTGATTTGGTTAAGGTTTAAAGTTTTGAAAAGTTTTCAAAGGCTATACTGTTTTGATCATTTTTTTGTGAACTAACCCCATTCCAAAGCCTATAAGCTCTAAAAAGCTTGTTCACAGCAAGCTTTTTGAAGGATTTAGACCTTTGGTTTGGTTTGTTTGTTGCTTATGTTGAAGATCCAAACCCTTGGTTCAGCTGTTGAACCGTCAACAAGTGTCCCTTGTGTTCATCCCTTGTTCAAGAACCCTAGGCCTGTGCTAGTTGTAGCATAAGCTCTAGGAAGCTTAGCTGACTCTTCCTTGGAAGTTAAGGGAGAGAGGTTCACTCCTTCTTCCTTTCTCTTTTATAAAATTTATGTCAGAATTGCATGATAAGTGATTGCTATGTGATTTTGTGATCTTGTGTTTGTGGTGTTTTGTTTATTTCTTGCATTTGCTATTAGGTTGATAGTGGTTGTATTTGAATCTTAAAATCAGTAAGTTGTTCTTAAAATTCAAAAGTTTGTTTGCAAATCAGTTTTGAAAGGACTGTTTGGGAATTTTTGGTGCATAAGGCCTTGTTGCCTTGTGCCTTTGGTTTTTAAGGTTGGAAATCTTTTCTCAAGTGTTTTTAAGTAAGTTTTTATATGTGGCTATGTTTCATAAGGTTTGGAAAAGAGTTGTGCAAGTTTTCATAAAATCAGTTTTGGTGTTCTAAAATTGGTCAAACATATCAGAAGCCATAAAAACTTTGTTTGTTTTGGTTTACAAGTAGTTTATGTTGGTGTGCATCTATGCAGTATTTGGTTACTTGATTTGGTGGCTTATTGATTAAGTTATAGCTTATAGAAAGTGGCTGGAGTGGTCATTTGCATCAACAAAGTAGCCCCTTGATTTTAGGTTGCATTTGTAATTCAAATGTTTACCCTGCTCTTTGGTTGATTGTTATTGCTTGTCTTGCTACTTGTGAGTGTGATTGAAGTGCTTTTTGCTTATTTGCGAGTCCATAAGCTCAACTGGGCTTATTGGACTTAACTGCCAAAATCAAAGGCAAGGTTTGACATTTGTCAATGTTGTTCACTGCCCTTACCCTCAAGGATTCTTTCACAAGTGCTCAACATAGCATCAAAACCATCCCATAAACAAGCTTGAACCATAAAACCTGGTTTGGCTTTTATTGACTTTTGTCAAATAAGCGAAAGTTAGCTTATCAATTCTGTTTGGCTTATTGGTACATGCAACAACTTTGATTTTCTACTAGGTGTCATTTTTCTAAGCTTATTATCAATTCTGGAAGGTCACAGCTCATTTGGTTAAGCTTTTACTAGAAAACCAACTTATTCGACTTATTCAGCTAGCTTATTGGTTCCTACAGCTTATTCCACTTGACTTTTTGGCAATTTTCTTTTTGATTATTCTTAGTTTGCTTATTTAAGAGATTTTGGAAAAAGAATCAACTTCTGAGGTGGCTTAATTCTCAAACCCGCCTATTTTCTCTTTTTGTGAAAAAGTTCATTTCAAGTTTCTAGCTTATTTCTTGGTCTTTTTTAGAATATCTTTTTGCAAACAAGCTTAAATATCCATAAGCATGTTTTGTGTTTAAGCAGAGCTTATGGCATTGACTTATAGCTTAATGGGCTTATTGGCCCATTAAAGTTTAGCTTATTGCCATTTAAGCTGTGATAAGCTCACTTTCAGCTTTTGGCCTTTAGACTTTTGTGCTTAAAATTGAATTTTGAGTTGGATTAGAGTTTTTCATAGCTTTTTTCGACTTTTGGTTTTGGGCTGAAAAACCCAATTAGTTTTGGACTATTTTTGTTAGCCCATTTGGGGGCCCAATATGGGTATTTTGGTAATTTCAGCTGCTTTTTTGGATTATTCAGGGTAAAATACACTGGTTTGCAAGTTTTTATAATTTTTTATAATTTTGGGATTTCTAACATTATTTTAATATTTTATTTTACTTAAAAATTGTTTTTAAGGTTTTTAATTAGTTTTATAAGGTTTAAAAATATGGAAAAATACTTTTTAGTTTAGGTAAGATATTTTTGAGGTTTACAAGTTGGAAAATCTTTGTTTGGGCTTTTTGTTAATTTATTTGATTTTTAGGGCTTTAATTAGCATTTAAAAAATAAATATTAATTAATTTAAAAAGTTTCAAGAAGTTTTGATTATTTCTAAACCTTAGATATATTTTTAGGAATTTCTTGTGATTTTTTGGGAATTTTTAGAGTAAGTTTTTATTCTGTCCCTATTTACGATTTTACACTTTTTACGTCGTAGCTTAATTTTATCGTAATCCGTCATTTTCTTTTCTCCCCTTTTCTTCATCATCAATATTAATCCAAAAGAACAAGTTTAACACACACATTATTGTTGAATTCAAGATCTTTAGACTCAAACAGTCGAAACCATTTTATCTGGGTTGTTAATTGAACATATGAATTAACATAGCGGAATTGCACAATTAACATGAACAAGATGTTTGACAAGAAGAATAATTCCCAAAGGGTTTGTATTATTGATAATTAACACAAACCACTCTAGGCATGTATGCATTGAATCCCATGCCTAGAGATCATAATAGCAGTAGGTTACATTTTGTGTGTTTGAACTGATGAATAAAACCTACGCCTGGTGGTTCCTTTTATAACATAAGGAACCCCGGGATACATGGAAACTAAATAAAGTAATAATGACCAAATCAAAACTGACTTATTCATTCTTGTCATGTGTTGACCAAATCTTCATACTTATCACTAGCAGTGGGAAGTACTCTAGCAGGGGCAAGTACTCCAGCAGGGGAAACTTACTCTAGTAGGGGAAAGTACTCCAGCAGGGGGATCTCCAGCTGTGGGAACTCTAGCAGTGATAATGTCCTATTTAGCCTTTCTTGTTTCCATAGTGTTTGACTCATCAACTCTTGACCCAACAATCTTCCCCTAGTTGATGATGTCAAAACACTTCCCCTTAAACATACAACATTAAAGATCAACAGGCTGAAAATTTTCTGTAGACAACTTCCCCTTTTTAACATGATCAAATAGGGGTCTTCTATGTAAACAACCTTGATCTCAACAACTACTAACCAATACCATACTTCTAACCCAAGAATTCCACTTTTCAAAATACTCTCCATGAAGCACATAGGCACCATATGCTAATAAAAAATGATTTTGAGCAATATATACTCACACTAGTTGTTGTAATACCAATAAGCAGTAGCAAAAATCATCACCTCAATGCCATATACAAAATGAATAACACTTTAACAAATGAGTTTCCCCTTAAAGTGTGCTAACCATTTCTTTTGACCAAAAGTAGTTGTATCAACCATAAGAAGCAAACGAAGAACTAACCATTTGAAGAAAAAATACTGAGTAGTACCTTCCATGAAGAGAAGTACCAGAAATTAGCATGTAGTACCTTTTATAAACGACCACACCAGTAGATGAACCAAGCAGTAGTAGACTCTGAAGAACACCTTTATTATGGTTGAATGGAGAAAATAAGAACGACTTTTGTCAAGAATCTTGAATCTTCAAATTCTGTAGGCTTTATGTAATGATCAGATATGAAGAAATCTAATTATAACTTACTTGATGATGAAGTCGAATAACCCGAACCTGTGTTTTATATCTTGCACTAACCATGTGACGAAGTGCCCTTGTATACAAAAATCCTCATTTACCTTTGAAACGAGACACTAAGCACGATAATGTAACTCCTTCAAGTGATAGAAAATATGTGCATAAAGTACCATAAGAGAAATCACATATTCCTAGATCTTGTATCACTTTGTCATTAAGTGTGTAAGCATAAAACCCATACCCGCGAAAATCTCTTCATCTTCAAATAAATGATAAAAACTTTTCTTCGTAATCAATAATATTAAATCAAGCCTTTATACCTTTAAGACCAGTTGCTGTGAATAACCAAACTCCAAGTCACTGTTGTCCCAAAACTCATATCTGACATCAAGGGGAACTTTCAAAAACAGTGGGAATCTATTAATGAAAGCAGGGTGAACTATAGAAGGCAGGGGGATCGTAGCATGGGGAACTTTTAATAAAAACAGAGGAAACTTTTAATGCCACTGTTTTTGTTATTAACTGTGCCAAACCCACGAAGTGGGAATGAATTTATAACAGAAAATAATAAAAACAGATAACAAAAATATACTTGTTGTGTACAGTTTCGTCTCCTTTTATCGATACTAATTATTCCAACCTCCTGCTGTCGAACAATGCTTTGTCTTACTCATAAATAATACGAGTATAATTTCTGTCTTGTCTGGCCCCACAAAGCAACACAAGTCCAAGGACTTTGTTGCTGTCACACGTGATGTCCACACAAAGATTATTCACAAATAATCCTTTATATAATCACCCCATGTGAATCTTCCGTCATGACCAATCAATAGCCCTCTATACACATTTAACCCTTACGTCCCTTTCAACATAAATCCAATAGTTTCGAAAAACCATTAATGTGTCACAATCACTTGTTGATTGTTTATTCTTGTAATACATTGGGACCACAGAATTTTATATACGAATCGTATATAACATTCAGTCTAATAAACGTGCGTATAAACCCATCTGCTTGGACCACCAGACGTATCAACCTTTGACTTTTCTAGTTTCTGCTATCACACATCTTCAATCATAAACGAACCATCAACCGCTCATAATCGAGAGTTTAATAAACTCATTTTTAGCAGATACCAATAAACCAAAACGTCTTCACAACATTAATTAATTATTCTTAGGGTTTGAGGAATTAACCATCTCAAAATCACCCTAAAAATTCGTATACCTTCACAGCAACGACAAACACGAAAAACATCTTGATTCTCCTAGATATCGAGAGTCACCCGCTTTGATACCACATGTTGAATCCAAGATCTTTAGACTCAAACAGTCGAAACCGTTTTATCTAGGTTGTTAATTGTACATATGAATTAACAAAGCGGAATTGCACAATTAACATGAACAAGATGTTTGACAAGATGAATAATTCCCAAAGGGTTTGTATTATTGATGATTAACACAAACTACTCTAGGCATTTATGCATTGAATCCCATGCCTAGAGATCATAATAGCAGTAGGTTACATTTTGTGTGTTGGAACTTGTTAATGCAATAATGCCTAAAAACGTTACTTGCATTTTTTGGTCTCGCTTAGTTTTGATTACAACAATATGTAAAAACAAGCATTTACGAAAACAACGAAAAACGAATTCTTGAGTTCAAGTATTTTTCATTTTACCCATTTTCACTTAAGGTATGGATAAACAAGTACTAACCTTAATCAAGTGATCAAGTGATTTAATTTTTTCTTAAAACTCACTTTTATTAAGTGTGACAAGTTTTTATTAAACTTTCTTTTTAAGAAAATGTTTTATTAAATTAATTATTTGAAAATTTGAAAATGGCATATTCTTATTTGGTTAGAATATTCTATCAGGATATTTTTTAAACCAGATATGACCTGCACCACTAAAGGACAAAAAGGGAGCGGAGTCTAGTCCAGCGGTTCCTTAGCTCCTAGGCGGTTCCTTATCGATAAGGTACCGCGGGCTAAGATAAGGAACCGCGGGCAGATATAGCCGTTGGCCCTTTGTCCTATAAATAGTGGACCATCTCAGTTTTTCTATTCACCTCTTTTGCACATCTATTTCCATATTCAAACACTCTTCTTTAATCACTCAAATCTTTGATCATTTGTTTGATTACTACTTGTTTAAGAAGTGAATCTTGTCCTTTCATCCCTTCCTCTCCAAGTGCAAAGAGAAGAACACTATCCTTGTGAAGTGTTGAGTCCACCACCAAAGATCCATTGAAGATCTAATTTTATACATTTGTAGTTGTGTCATAGTTGTGAAGATCCAAGTAGTTGTGTCGATTTAGAAGTTGTGTATGTACTAAGTATAGTTGTGTATATTGGTCCTAGCTACGATTAGGGCTCGACTTTTAGCTTAGAGTCGGAAATTGGTTAAGCGACGTGTACGGTTTTCTCCACCATAAGGAGCTTGTTGTGTAGTGAACTCTCGAGTAAGGAGTTGTAAAACCCGCATGCTTTTACCATGAATAGTACCCTTAAGATCGTACGTACTAGATTAAAACTTTCCTAATATAGCATGATTACGATTACGTGTTAGGATTTTACGTATTGCGTACGTGTTAGAACACGATAAGTATTTACTACGCACGATCACGTAATAATTATTTGACGATAATTAATCACGAACATGCGATCATGAAATCATGAACGTAATTAAAACACGCACTATTATTAATTACGTATATATATTTATTACGAGCGTAATTAAATATATTGGATCACGATATTTACGTAACGAGAACACTTAAAACACGAACACAAATAATCACGAACGTGTAACTTAACATCGAGACACGGAAAAAGGTACGGGTACCCCAAGTGGGGCCCCCCTACCCGCGGCTACAAGGACAAATGGGCCAAGCCCATTTGTCAAATTTTACTAAAAGGGAAAAAGGGATTTTTCACTACTCATTTACAATTACAGAAGATTTTTAGTAAAAACCTAAAAACACTCCTTCCTTGTTCTTTTTGTGCCGCCACCCTACAAACACCACAAGGAGGTGGTTTGTGATCTTGGATCTTGGAATTTTAGTTGGTGATCGTGTTTGTTCTTCATCCTTTTGATCCACGAATTCAGTAAATCTTTTTTAAACCTTTTCTTTTGATTTGACCTTTTTATAAATCAAGAACATGTTATGTTTTTACAAAAACCTAATAAATAAACATGGATCTAACATGATTTGGGGTTTAATAAAATCAAAAGTATGTTTTTAAGGGGTGTTTGTTTTGGCCGCAGGCTGCACCGAACCCGAAGGGGGTTTCGGTTTGGCCAACCGACCACCACCAAGACCATATGGTCTTGGTTGGTTGGTGTGGGTCCCACGGCAGCCTCAAGACACGGGGTACCCCGACTTGGTTCGGGGTACGGTGTCGATTTCATGTCTGGTTCATGGTGATTAGTCTAGATCCGGTTCATGGTGTATGTTTAGTTTTATTTTTTTTAATGATCTTATATTAAAAATTAAATTAATAAATGACATGATTAATTTAATAACATGACTTAGGTTATTGTAATTATTAATAATCATGAAATTAATTAACCTAAGTATTTTATATTTTAGACTTATAATTTATTAATTATTTAAAAACCATGATTATAATTAATTAATTAACTTGACGTAGGTTATATTATTAATATATAATAATACATGTTTTAACCTAAGTATTTAAATTTATTTAATTAAAAACATGTTATACTTTAATTAAATATTTTAACCTATAATTTAATTTAATTACATGAAATAATTATTAAACTATACATTATATCATATGACTTAGAAAATAATCATGAGAACACTTAGGCTTATATACTTAGCTTATTTAACCAGCTTATTTGTAATTATGGAAACTTTCTATTTTTAGAAACTTAATTAAATAAGGAAACTAATCTATTTATGGAAACCTTCTATTTTTAGAAACTTATTTATTTCAGGCAGCTAATCTATTTATGGAAACTTATTTAATTAAGGCAGCTAATCAATTTATAGAAACTTTCTATTTTTAGAAACTTATCTATTTTAAGCAGTAAATCTATTTTTGAAAACTTTCTATTTTTGGAAACTTTCTATTTTGGAAACTTTCTATTTTTGAAACTTTCTATTTTTGGTAACTTTCTATTTTTAGAAACTTTCTATTTTTGGAAACTTTCCATTTTTGGAAACTTTCTATTTTAGGAAACCTGCTATTTTTGGAAAGTTACTTATTATTACACAGTAAGTATAATAACACATGAAATACCAGAAATACTTAATCAGATTTAACAGAATATAAGATAAACACAGTGTAAGGCTTAAAAACAGTAAAACATGGTAAGAACACATAAAATAAGCTAAGACATGACATAAAACCAACTACGTATTTAGTAAGCAGATACTTATCCATGTATGTATTTATGTAGCACTAGTGATTCGGAAGTAGGATTCCTCTCAGTTCATCTTCTTCGTTCACTGGACATAAGGTACGGATTCTTGTCCTTTCAGTATGGACATTCTTTCCTTATTAGGATTCCCCGTATGCAGCCAACTGTTTTCCCGTAGTATAAGTTACGTGTTTAATTGCTTATGTTTAATTAAGATTACCTATAGCCATATACATGCATGACCAGTTTCACCTAGTTATGGAGGTACCATAACCATAACATTAGAGGCACTGATGTTATGACTTCACCACGGCGGAGTGATTGCTCATGGCGTCCCTTCAGCTTTTGGCCATTTATATTATATTTATCATGTGGGCGTATGGGTGCATCCTAGTTACATGTTTTTAGTCAGGATTTCATGGTGAATGTTGTGTGTGCCTTGCATCCTTCACAAGGAGCTGATCCCTCCTACCCAAAAACCGGTATATTAAATTAGAACAGCCCCTCTAATTTGCATGATGAGGTCACCCCTCCAATTATTCATGCACGGTGGATTTTCATGACCTATATTGGCTAATGGTAAAATATGACAAACAGTTTTTATAAGATAAACATAAGACTTTCAAACTATAAAACCAGTTTATTTAAGACTTAACCAGGTTACTCGGGACTTAGTTTTCTTCCGCTGTTATATGTTATATGCTTATCCTATTCATGCTTTGTACATCCGTGCACTGAGCGTATTTGCTCAGCCGTTTTCCTTTTCTATGTTCCCTAAAACGGCAGGTACTCAGGGACGCTCGTAGACACTAAGAGTACGTGCATATGGACTGGAAGTTGTCTAGCCTTCTTTACTTTATGAATTTCCTTTCTTATGATACTTTTGCTATGGACATTGTTTAGTCCTTTCCTTAACTATACTATGTTTGTGTGTGATGAGCTTTACTTTTGGACTACCGATGTTTGATTCCGATATTTTCCTTTTTATGGTCAAGTAATGTTTAGACATTTTTCCTTGTATGCTTTGATGACACGCCATAATTGCATGTGACATTTCCATTATCAAAATGGGGTGTTACAGTTATGGTATCTGAGCCAAGGCTTCGACCTGTAGGCTCTTAATAAGTGTGAAAACACTTATCCTTTTACCATTTATTTCCAATAATAACAAGACCAAAACGTGTGATTTATGTCATAAAAGTCGGAATTATGCGTGGTTTGTGTTTTTATTGTGTTTTAGACCAAAATATGAAAAAGGAAGAAAACACGGGCTTTCACGGGCTTTTATTGAAGAAAACGGGAAAAAGACGAAGTCAAAAGACCAAGAGTGCAAAAAGAACGGAAGTCCAAGACCTATTCTGAAGATTTATCGAAGAAAAAGTCAAAAGACGGAAGTTTAACGAAGTCGAAGAACTTAAGTCTAATAGAAGAAGAAAAATTAAAAGACAAGTTCAAATCCCGAGACGACAAAGACGAAGAATTAAAGTCGAGTCGAGAAAACGTGAAGAAAGCAAGAAAGAAGATGCAACACATGCACTCCTTCCACCTTCCCTATAAATACCCTCCTAATAGTCATTAGGAGGGGGGTTAGAGTTTTTAGTTAATTTTCACTTTTTCTTAGTTTTCTCTAGTTTTAGAGAGAGAAAGTCTTAAACTTTCTCTCACTAGTTCATCTTTTTCTTTTAATCTTTCAAGATTAAACACTTTGTATTGCTTATTTTCATTAATCAAGTTTTATTTTAAGCTTTTATCTCTTAATCTCATTCTACTTTTCTTTGATTTAAGATTGATTTTGGTGCGTATATCATAAGATCCGTGTTGTTCTAATTGATTTCGTGCTTAAAAGTTAATCTTTTGGTCATTTTATAAGTTTTCATTTGATTAAGCTTTAAGACTTTTGTGCTTATTGGCTTATTTTTATGATTAGCTTATTTTTCTTATTAAAAAGCTTTATTAAAAAGTTTATGTTTTTATTGTTTGATCTAAAAAGTTGCTTGATTTCGAGTTGAATAAGTTGAGATAAGTGCTTATTTGATTCGGTTAAGTATTCGGATTGATAAGTTTTGGATTTTAGCTTATTGAACTTAGCTTATTTCCTAGCTTTCCCAAATCCCACAATTTTCGGAAAGGGTGGTAAAGCCCCTTTCCGATTGGATTTTTCCGACCGGGTACACCATCTAACCAATTTCCACAATTTTAGGAAAGGTTGCAAACACCCCTTTCCGATTGGCCTTTACATTCCGAGCAGCTCCCTCCCTTTTTCCGATTGATCCAATCGGAAAAGGGTTTGTAAATTCCTATTGGCACCACAAGTATTCCGATTAGCAGCCTTTGCTCAATATTCCGATTGTTAGTTCTTCCCATATTCCGATTGTGGTCAAGCTTAGTATTCGATTGGAACCTCATTAGTGTTATTCCGATTGGCTTTCTTCCCCGCATTCCGATTGGGTGCAATTGTAGTATTCCGACGGTGAGTCTTTGACTTATTCCGATTGTCCCTTTGTGCCTAATTTCCGATTGGGCATATTACCCCTATCGGAATACATTCCGATCGGCCTTCTTTTGGCTTGTTTTGGTTTCCTTCGATCTTACTTTCTTATAGTACTTTTTATTTTCAGAAAATTTTCCACGTGTTAGTTTCATTTAGTGAGTTAGTACTTTTTCATTTTACCTTTAAGTTTATATGCATTTATTTTTACTCGTCATTCAAATTAATCTTAATTCTTCCATTTACTCAACGACACTTTAATTACTTGCAAATAGTTTAAAACAAACAAACCAAACCATCCTCTTGATTCACCAAAAGACGATTGAGTCGCACTTAAGACCGGTTTTCAATTCGAAAAGATTCGGTTTTACGAACTTTCATACTAGGCCTAAAAACCAAGTATTAAATGGCGCCGCTGCCGGCTCTTTTCGTTAAGATAAACGGTTTCTAGTGAGAGACGCATTGAATTTTGGGATCCGTTCTTTGAACGTTATTTTCATTGCTATAAAAAAATTTCAAAAATCCTAAAAAATATAAAACTCTTCAAAAATACAAAAAATTAAAAAACCTATAAAAAACCAAAAAGATTATAGATATTCTCTTTGTGTATATTTTTCTTCTGCAGGTGCATGCGTACTAGATCTACGAACTATTCTGAGCCCGAGAATCGTGAAGATTTAGATATGGCTGGTGTTAATAACAACAATAATCACCCACCTCAACACAACTTGAATAATAATAACAACAACAACAAAAATGTCCTTCTACCTGATTTACGAACCATGGAGGAATTGTGCCAACCCACCATGAACGGACGCGGAGGCCCGATTGCGCCAATGCACGTCACGGCTCAGGAGTTTTCGTTGAAGCATCACATGATACAACAAGTGCAAACAAACCCATTTCGTGGAATTCCGGATGATGATGCCAACAAACACCTCGACAAATTCATTACCATGACCCAAAGCATGAAGTGCTCCGGTGTTTCTATGGATGACCTTCGCCTCCAACTTTTTCCACACTCGCTTTCTCACCATGCCGAAAAATGGTTTGACCGTCTTCCTAAGAATTCTATTCATACGTGGAATGACATGACTCAACGCTTTTTATCGCGCTACTTTCCCCCATCCATGGTCACTAACCTTCGTAACCAAATCAGTGGATTTATGCAAGAGAATGATGAATCGCTTTTCGATGCTTGGGAACGCTACAATGATTTGATCGACCGCTGTCCTAATCACAATATGCTCCCCGTCACTCTCATTGACACCTTTTACAATGGTCTCACCTTTCGTGATCGTGACACGATCAATGCCGCCGCCGGTGGTACTTTTATGAAAAGGAGACCGGAGGAGTGTCGAGAGTTGATTGAAAACATGACTACTCACCACAAGAATTGGGATTCTTCCGCATCCTCGAGATCTAATCAGAGAGTCAATGTTTCATCTACTTCTTCCACCACCAACCCGTCTGTTTTGGAACGTGCTATTCTTGATATTAACAAAAGTCTCCAAATTTTGACTTCTAACCAAACTCAACAAGCTAAAGCCGTTGCTATTTCTTGTGACACATGTGGTGGTCCTCATTCCTACAATGAGTGTCCTTCTACTCACGGAAATTATTCTGAAGACGTTAACGCAGCATACGGTACTTATCCCACGGGAGGCTATCAAGCTCGCCCTCAAGGAGACCGTAACTTGCTAAGTTATCGCTCCAACAATTATCTTGCTCCCCCCGGTTTCCCTCCTGCAAACCAAAACCAACAACAAAGCTACAATCAATCCCAACCTCGTGCAAACAATCAGTATCAATCCCAAAGAAACCCATACCCAACTCAAGAAAATTCTCAACCTTACCAGGCTCCACCCCTCAATCAACCGATGGCAGTAAATCCAGATGTCGAGACATTTATGAAGACCAATCGGGAGTTGGTGACGAATCTTCAGAGTCAAGTCCGCAACTTGAAGGGAGAAATGGCAAAACAAGGGAACGATATTCGAGCCGAGTTAAGGAATGATATGGCCAAACACAGTGATGCAATTAATGCCAACATGCAAAACTCATTCAACAATCAAGCTCTTCACCTTCGTGATATGATTGGTTCGCTCATCCAAAGTAATCAACCCTCTTCTTCGGGTACTCTTCCGAGTAATACCGTTGCGAATCCAAGAGGGGAGATGAAAGCAATCACCACTCGAAGTGGAAAAGGTTATATGGAACCCGAGCTTCCTACACCTCCACCCGTGATTGTGAACAAGGAAACCGAGCAACTTTCTTCACCTCCTTCACCTTCTATCCCCATTTCCCCACCACCCGTGGTTGTGAGTGATCCTATTCCCTTAAAGCCTTCTTCTTCATCCAATATACCTTATCCTTCAAGGTTGAGGAAAGAGAAGCAAAAGAGCAAGGATGATATTCAGGTTTCAAACTTTCTAAAAATGTTTAAACAATTGAATTTTAACATCTCCTTTGCCGAGGCTCTCGCTCACATGCCCAAATACGCTAAGATGTTTAAAGATCTCCTAAGTGATAAAGAGAAACTCCTTGACATTGCTCAGACCCACCTTAATGAGAATTGCTCCGCAGTGCTCTTAAGGAAATTGCCCACCAAACTTGGTGATCCGGGTCGCTTCTTGATTCCTTGCAACTTCCCGGGAGTAGAGAATTGCATGGCCCTAGCCGATCTAGGTGCCAGTATAAACTTAATGCCTTTAAGTGTTTGGAAGCAATTATCTCTCCCCGAGCTAGTCCCCACCAAAATGACTTTGGAATTAGCCAACCGTACGGTTGCTTATCCAGTGGGGATAGCTGAAGATGTCTTTGTTGGCGTCGATAAATTCACCTTCCTGGCGGATTTTGTCGTCGTTGACTACGAGATAGATCCCCGTGTTCTATTAATCGTTGGACGTCCCTTTCTGAGGACCGGTCGCACTCTTATTGATGTAGTCGCAGGCGAAATAATCATGAGAGTTGGTGACGATAAAATTGTCTTCAACATGGGTAAGATTTCTAAGCAACCTTATTCGTATGAGAGCGTTAATGCTATTGATGTTCTCGATGAGGCTTGTGAAGAACATTTTCATGATGCTTGCAAAAGTACTCTATCTTCTCTACCCAATGTTGAGACCGTTGCCTCAATTGCTCCAGCATTGACTCCTTTTGGAGAAAGTGACTTGAATGATTTCGAAGCTAGCTTGGGTCCTCTCGATATTAAGTATGATAATTTGTCCACCAATTGGGATGAAGACATTAGTACTATTGAGAGACTTCTCAATGAGGACCCGTTCTCTCGTCCTGCTCCTAAAGAGGTGACTAATGATGATCCATCGTTAGTTTCACCATCTATTGAGAATCCTCCTACTCTTGAGATTAAGGACCTACCTCCTCATCTTGAGTACGTTTTCCTGGAAGACGACGAGAAGCTACCGGTCATCATCGCAAAGGATCTGAAAGAAGACGAAAAAGCCCGACTTGTCGCTGTATTGAAGAAGCATAAAAGAGCTATCGCTTGGAAAATCTCCGACATCCGTGGAATTGATCCTCACTTTTGCACACATAAAATTCTCATGGAGGACGACTTTAAGCCCACCATTCAAAGCCAACGAAGGGTGAATCCTAAAATCCATGAAGTCATCAAAAAAGAGGTTATCAAACTTCTTGATGCGGGTATGATTTACCCTATTTCGGATTCACCATGGGTTAGTCCAGTCCATTGTGTGCCTAAGAAAGGCGGAATCACCGTTGTGCCCAATGCAAACAACGAGTTAATTCCTACCCGTCTCGTTACTGGGTGGAGAGTTTGTATAGACTACCGCAAACTCAATGATGCCACGAGAAAGGATCATTTCCCCCTACCTTTTATGGACCAAATGCTTGAACGTTTAGCGGGTAATGAATATTACTGCTTTCTTGATGGTTTCTCGGGTTATTTTCAAATACCCATCGATCCCCTAGATCAAGAAAAGACAACATTCACTTGTCCCTACGGCACATTTGCTTACAAGAGGATGCCTTTTGGCTTATGCAATGCCCCCGGGACTTTCCAAAGGTGCATGTTGGCTATCTTCCATGACATGGTTGAGCAAACCATGGAAGTCTTCATGGATGATTTCTCGGTCTTCGGGGATTCCTTCTCTTCTTGCCTTGCCAATTTGGAACGTATGCTTAAGCGGTGCGAAGACACTCGCCTTGTTCTGAATTGGGAAAATGCCATTTTATGGTAAAAGAAGGCATTGTGCTAGGACACAAAATATCTAAAGCCGGTCTTGAAGTCGACCGTGCTAAGGTAGATGTCATAGCCAAATTACCTCCACCTTCAACCGTGAAGGGTGTGAGAAGCTTTCTGGGTCATGCGGGCTTCTATCGTCGATTCATTCAAGATTTCTCTAAAATCGCTCGCCCGATGACCCACCTCTTGGAAAAAGATACTCCTTTTATCTTTTCTAAAGAGTGTCTCGAAGCCTTCAATCTTCTCAAGGATAAGCTAACTAAGGCACCGGTCTTGGTTACCCCTAATTGGGAGCTGCCTTTTGAATTGATGTGCGATGCTAGCGACTTTGCTATTGGTGCGGTTCTGGGCCAAAGAGTGAATAAACACTTCCAACCAATCCACTACGCTAGCAAAACAATGACGGGCGCTCAATTGCATTATACGACAACCGAAAAAGAGCTTTTAGCTGTTGTCTATGCTTTTGAAAAATTTCGCCCCTATCTTGTTTTATCCACCACCATCGTATACACGGACCATTCCGCGTTGAAGTACTTGATGACTAAGAACGATTCTAAGCCAAGACTTCTTCGCTGGGTTTTGCTCCTTCAAGAATTCAACATTGAAATTCGTGACAAGAAGGGAGCCGAAAACCTAGCCGCGGATCATCTGAGTCGACTTGAGGATCCATATCAAGGGGATCATCCGAACAAAGAGATCAATGACTCTTTCCCCCTGGAGACTCTAATGTCTATAAATCTCAATCTTGATGGCACCCCGTGGTTTGCGGACATTGCAAACTACTTAGCGGGTGGTATTCTCATCCAAGGGTTAACATCCCAACAAAAGAAGAAGTTCTTGAACGATGTTAAGACTTACTTTTGGGATGACCCTTATCTATTCAAACAGTGTGCTGATCTGATTATTCGTCGTTGTGTTGACGGACCGGCAGCTTTTGACATCCTTCAAGCTTGCCACAAAGGACCCACCGGTGGTCACTTTGGTCCCAACTATACCGCTAAGAAAGTGTTTGATTCTGGATTCTATTGGCCCACCATTTATCGTGACGCTCACGAAATGGTTAAGCATTATGATGCTTGCCAACGTCAGGGCAAGATCACACATAAGGATGAGATGCCTCAAAATTTCATACAGGAATGTGAAATCTTTGATGTATGGGGCATCGACTTTATGAGGCCATTTCCATCATCCAAAGGGAACAAGTACATCCTCGTCGCCGTCGACTACGTGTCTAAATGGGTTGAAGCTAAGGCTCTTCCTACTAATGATGCGAGGGTGGTTGTGAACTTTTTGAAGAAGCTTTTCGCTCGATTTGGCGTTCCTCGTGCTATCATCAGTGACCGCGGGACTCATTTTTGCAACGATCAATTTGCACGAGTCATGGCAAAGTATGGTGTCAACCACCGTCTTTCCACCGCCTATCATCCCCAAACCAATGGGCAAGCCGAAATTTCCAATCGTGGCTTGAAGAGAATTTTGGAGCGTACTGTGGGAGAGCATCGTGTCGCGTGGGCCGATAAGTTAGATGATGCTCTGTGGGCTTTCCGTACTGCTTACAAGACCCCGATCGGTTGTACACCCTATCGTCTTGTGTACGGGAAAGCCTGCCACCTACCCATCGAGCTGGAACATAAGGCGCACTGGGCTTTGAAGTGGGCTAACTTCGACATCATCAAAGCCGGTGATCATCGCAAGGTTCAACTCAACGAGCTAAATGAATTGAGGAATGAAGCTTATGAGAACTCGCTGATCTACAAGGAGAAGACGAAGATGATCCACGATGCAAAAATCAAGAACCGAGAGTTCCACGTTGGTGATCAAGTCTTACTCTTTAACTCTCGGTTGAAGATCTTCTCTGGCAAGTTGAAGAGCCGCTGGTCTGGTCCATTCACCGTCGCCAAAGTCTTTCCTTATGGGACCATTGAGCTTTCTCAGCCGAATGGGCCCAATTTCAAGGTGAATGGCCAGCGTCTGAAGCTGTACTTTGGTGAGGACATCTCTCAGGAGATGATTCCATCCCTCACCACGTTCCCCATGAACTAAAATTTGGTCGAGTCAGGCTCATGACTCGGTGAACAAAAACAAGCGCTTCTCGGGAGGCAACCCGTGTTCTATCCTTTACTGCTTTCATAATAAGTGTAGGGGGAGCCCCGTATATGTTTGTGTCTTGTTTCTTGTGCTGTGCAGGGATTAAAGCTTCAGAGAGCATCTTGATGACTTTTGACGAACCGTGATACCGTGTTTCCCATCTTCCCGGTTCTATCCTAAACTCTTGTGATTCAATATTTCATATTCTATATGTTCACATTGAATTCACTTTAGTTGTCCTTTCCTTAGCAAGATTTAAGCAAAGTGCACAATGTCCTAAGTGTAGGGGAGTTTACTCCCACATGCTTAAACATTGAGGACAATGTTTATCTCAAGTGTAGGGGGAACTTCTATCGAAGTAAGTGGTCTTTTCCATGAATTTGCCCTCATTTTAACCGGAAAATTTGATTTTTCGACATTTTTCAAAATTTTTAATCTATTTTGGCCTAGTTGTATAGTTGTATTTGCCTTTGTTATGTTTCCTTTGCTAGAATAAATTTTTAATAAAGTGGTTTTAGATTTTTCTTAGTCGTTAACATTTTGACTCAACCCGAGTTTACTTACCTAAGTTTACTCTAGCTAGTATCCTTAACATGTTTAAGTCAAGTTTTGCTAGGCTTTTATATAGGGAGCTATAAAACGCGAAAGTCTTAACTCTCACGGGTTAAGAACAAGAACTTTTCGCAAGTTCCTATAATTGACCCTAGAGAGTCGTTTATCAAGGGAACTTTAAAACGCGATTTCTAAACTTGAAAAAGTCTAAGAATTTGCAAGATCCTATAGGCGACTCGAAAACCCAAAACTTTGATTTAATAGGCTAAGCATCCACGAGTCTCATTCTTTGAGATTTTAAACTGTGGAGAACGAGAGATGATAGAGTCAATTATAAGTTTGGTATTCTTTCGTGAATTTATGTGAGTTAATTATGAGCCTATTCTCCCTCCGCTTGTTAATAAATTAATCTGCTAATAAATAAGGTTGTACGATTTAAAAGGTTACTTAGCTTCTAGCCCCAGATCGTTTAAAAGTTGCTTGGTAATGACGAGAGTTCATAGCCTAGGCATAACTTATGAAGCGGGGCGCGAAGATTGGCGAGTCCGAAAAGGCCCTAACAAGGCATGAGGGCTACATTTTGTTGCTAAAGATCCAAAAGTGATGTGAAGAATCATTTATCGAAAATCTATATGAAGGATCAAGACACACGACGAAAAGCAAGAACTCCCCAAAAGTCATGGAGAAATCTATCCGAAAAGACCCTAACAAGGTATGAGGATAAATAGATCCAAGTCCTAAAAGGAGGCGGATCGTTGTATATCAAAGTCCAAAATAAAGATTGGAGAAAAATGAAGAAGTCGTGGTCCAAAGATGAA
The DNA here is from genome assembly GCA_025667525.1 of Glebionis coronaria. Classification (NCBI taxonomy): domain Eukaryota; kingdom Viridiplantae; phylum Streptophyta; class Magnoliopsida; order Asterales; family Asteraceae; genus Glebionis; species Glebionis coronaria. Next base: position 241,980,070 of record CM046880.1, read on the forward strand.
GAATCTCTCAAAACTTCAAGTGAAGAAATTTCTATTATGAAGAGAAGACCATTATTTCAAGAACGTCTCTCAAGATTCGAAGTATGAAGTCCCTGCCAAATATCGGTCCGAGAAAGGTCTCAAATCGCGAAGCGAGTTATGCCAAGATATGAACTTTATGAGGTCCCGAGAAGCAGTTTTAAAAGATTTGGCCCTTTAGATAACTATTGATTAAATCGTTCACTTTATTTTCGGACTAAATAACTATCGAAATAAGTCAAACAATGCATCCTCGTGATCATTCAAGACAAAAATAAAATATAAGAGATACACCTAGGAATAAGGGAGTCTAAGTGAATAATTGGCCCACATGAGTTCGTGATAGTTTGCTAACTTATAATAACAATGATCTCGTTTTTAAGCTTGGTGTGGGGAACGTGAAACTTGAGGATGATAAACGTTCATGGCCGCCAAAACCCAATGTAAGTTTTTAATTTTTTTACTTATTTCTATCTTTCATGTTTAGTATTTAATAAAGGCCAAGGTGGGTTATTAATGATGAAAAATGTAAACCGTGCTTTAAAATTAATGCATTTCATGAGGGCATTGCAATAGTCAAGTGTAGGGGATTTAATAAGTGTGAAAACACTTATCCTTTTACCATTTATTTCCAATAATAACAAGACCAAAACGTGTGATTTATGTCGTAAAAGTCGGAATTATGCGTGGTTTGTGTTTTTATTGTGTTTTAGGACCAAAATATGAAAAAGGAAGAAAACACGGGCTTTCACGGGCTTTTATTGAAGAAAACGGGAAAAAGACGAAGTCAAAAGATCAAGAGTGCAAAAAGAACGGAAGTCCAAGACCTATTCTGAAGATTTATCGAAGAAAAAGTCAAAAGACGGAAGTTTAACGAAGTCGAAGAACTTATGTCTAATAGAAGAAGAAAAATTAAAAGACAAGTTCAAATCCCGAGACGACAAAGACGAAGAATTAAAGTCGAGTCGAGAAAACGTGAAGAAAGCAAGAAAGAAGATGCAACACATGCACTCCTTCCACCTTCCCTATAAATACCCTCCTAATAGTCATTAGGAGGGGGTTAGAGTTTTTAGTTAATTTTCACTTTTTCTTAGTTTTCTCTAGTTTTAGAGAGAGAAAGTCTTAAACTTTCTCTCACTAGTTCATCTTTTTCTTTTAATCTTTCAAGATTAAACACTTTGTATTGCTTATTTTTATTAATCAAGTTTTATTTTAAGCTTTTATCTCTTAATCTCATTCTACTTTTCTTTGATTTAAGATTGATTTTGGTGCGTATATCATAAGATCCGTGTTGTTCTAATTGATTTCGTGCTTAAAAGTTAATCTTTTGATCATTTTATAAGTTTTCATTTGATTAAGCTTTAAGACTTTTGTGCTTATTGGCTTATTTTTATGATTAGCTTATTTTTCTTATTAAAAAGCTTTATTAAAAAGTTTATGTTTTTATTGTTTGATCTAAAAAGTTGCTTGATTTCGAGTTGAATAAGTTGAGATAAGTGCTTATTTGATTCGGTTAAGTATTCGGATTGATAAGTTTTGGATTTTAGCTTATTGAACTTAGCTTATTTCCTAGCTTTCCCAAATCCCACAATTTTCGGAAAGGGTGGTAAAGCCCCTTTCCGATTGGATTTTTCCGACCGGGTACACCATCTAACCAATTTCCACAATTTTAGGAAAGGTTGCAAACACCCCTTTTCGATTGGCCTTTACATTCCGAGCAGCTCCCTCCCTTTTTCCGATTGATCCAATCGGAAAAGGGTTTGTAAATTCCTATTGGCACCACAAGTATTCCGATTAGCAGCCTTTGCTCAATATTCCGATTGTTAGTTCTTCCCATATTCCGATTGTGGTCATGCTTAGTATTCCGATTGGAATCTCATTAGTGTTATTCCGATTGGCTTTCTTCCCCGCATTCCGATTGGGTGCAATTGTAGTATTCCGACGGTGAGTCTTTGACTTATTCCGATTGTCCCTTTGTGCCTACTTTCCGATTGGTCATATTACCCCTATCGGAATACATTCCGATTGGCCTTCTTTTGGCTTGTTTTGGTTTCCTTCTATCTTACTTTATTATAGTACTTTTTATTTTCAGAAAATTTTCCACGTGTTAGTTTCATTTAGTGAATTAGTACTTTTTCATTTTACCTTTAAGTTTATATGCATTTATTTTTACTCGTCATTCAAATTAATCTTAATTCTTCCATTTACTCAACGACACTTTAATTACTTGCAAATAGTTTAAAACAAACAAACCAAACCATCCTCTTGATTCACCAAAAGACGATTGAGTCGCACTTAAGACCGGTTTTCAATTCGAAAAGATTCGGTTTTACGAACTTTCATACTAGGCCTAAAAACCAAGTATTAGCTCTCAAATATGACCTGTGATTAGTGGGTAGTCACTACGGTCTTCCTAGAATTGACAGTTGTTTTCATGCATTCATCATTTTTAAGCATACATATACATGTCATTGTCGCAGATTTTGACTAAGTAATGGTTGGTACATGACTGGCCCTATTTAGTCGCATGTGTATTATCGAAACTTTTAGATTCGGGACCGACCCATAGGCGTCCCCTCGCTATGTCTTTTGTTTTGGGTGAACTGACCAGAGGCGTTCACTCTCGAGCATACAAAAGTTTTCATAAAACTGCATCATGCATTCATACACAAAATTTTCTTGCATAAAATTTTTCTCGTGAAATTTTAGTATAAATTTTTTTCATGTATATATATATTTTATTTTTTGATCTGTTTAATCATATGTTTTATGTTATACTGTCAGATGGTTCTCACACACGAACAGGAGCAGCTCAATGCTGCAATTCAGGCTGCCATGCAAGCTTTGCTTCCTCAACTGAGGAATGACATCAGGGCTGAAGTTCAAGCTGCCAACAATCATCAGCATAATCAGGCACCTCCTCCTCCTCCTCCTGTGACATTAGCAGTATGGCTGGAGAGATTCAATAAGCTCCGCCCTCGAGCTTTTGAGAAGACAGATAGCCCTAGCGATGCTGAAAGCTGGTTGGCTCACATCGAGAAGATTTTCAATGCTATGGGCTGTGACCCCGCATAAAAGGCGAGGTTGGCATGCTATCGGTTCGAAGGCGATGTACTCAATTGGTGGTTAACATTGATGCAGTCTGAAGGTGGTGACGAGTGGGTTGCTGGTTTGACTTGGGCTCAGTTCAAGGACAGGGTGATGGAGCAGTTCTTTCCCAAGGCTGAGCAGGACAAGCTCAAGAGAGAGTACCATGGGATCCGACAGAGAGCTGGGCAGAATAGCAACGAGTTTATGCAGCGCATTCTTCGCTTAGCTGGTTTCCTTGGTGCGACAGCAGGTACTCCTGAAGAGCAAGTGCATCACGTTCGATGGGCTCTTCGTACGTCGGTCGCAAACAATCTGGTGTGTGCTACGTTCAACACTGTAGCACAAGTGGCCGATGCAGCACGAAAACTAGAGATGCTGCAGGAGAGAGATGAGTTCGAGGAAGCTGAAAGACCCGACAAGAGGTAAACATTCGTATTCAAGCGGTGACCAATCCGTATACTTTCCATATGTCAATTATTCATCTCTTAAATGTATCTTCCAGGCAGAAAACTGGGGACCGGCCTCAGCCGGCTACTCAGCAGCAGCCTCATCAGCCGAAGGGAAACGGTCAGACTAACGACCGTTCTGCTACGGATAGGCGTGGCGGTAATGATAATTACCGTAACAACGTTGGGCACTCCAACAGCAGCAGGTCCTAATACTTACGCATTTCCTTATGTTTTCATGTTATAACTCATATTCTGACATTTTAGCAAAACTTCTACCAGGAACCATGGAAACGGTAGGGACCAGAACTAGAGAGGTTCGCAGCCTAGCCGTCCAGCTATCACTGGTATTAAAACTTACGATTATCCGCTTTGACCTTTGTACCCAATTACCATATCTTATGTAAAATGTTTCATCAGGTTCTCAGCCAGCCAGAGCACCTGCTGGAGGATACACTCATCCTCTTTGCTCTACTTGCCACCGTAGGCACCCAGGACCATGTCGCCGTAATACTGATGCGTGCTTCAAATGTGGTCTTCCTGGCCATATTATGAAGGATTGCCGTAAGGCGAGATGGAGGGTAAATCGGGACATGCTGATATCAAGCCACCTCCTACTGCCGGGCGTGTCTACACGACGTCTCGAGACCAGGCCAACAAGTCTACAGGTACCATCACTGGAATCTTGTTTATGTATGGTCAAGTTGCATGTGTTCTATTCGATACGGGTGCTACTCACTCGGTTATTTCTACTGCTTATGCTAAGAACATTAGGATGCCTCCCTTGCCACTAGAAAATAGGCTTACTATTCCCACGCCTTTGAGGGACTCTGTGTTAATCACCCATGTATACAAGAGTCTTCCCCTAGAATTTGACGATAAGGTTCGACCTGTCGACGCACTTCCGCTGGACATGAATGACTTCGACATGATTTTGGGCCTGGATTCGCTATCCAAGCATCATGCTACCATAGACTGCCATTCATATCGAGTTATCTTCGGTGATGTTAATGCACCAGAGTACATTCATAATGGGTTCATACCCGGACGGTCTGTACAAGTCATATCTACCCTGCAAGCGCGTGCACTACTGTCACATGGTTGCGAGGGTTATCTAGCTACGGTTCACGACATGGATGCTGAATCCCCATCGATTCAGGATCAACCTATAGTGTCGGAATTCCAAGATGTTTTTCCAGCAGAACTTCCGGGCATACCACCTGCACGAGAAGTGGAATTCAGTATCAAGCTGGTTCCAGGAGCTGAACCAATCTCAAAGGCTCCTTATCGCATGGCTCTCATAGAGCTGAAGGAGCTGAAGGATCAACTACAAGAACTTCTTGAACGAGGTTTTATTCGACCGAGCGCATCTCCATGGGGCGCACCGGTCTTGTTTGTTAAGAAGAAGGACGGCAGTATGCGTCTTTGCATAGACTATCGCGAGCTCAACAAGATTACCATTCGGAATAGGTATCCACTGCCGCGCATTGACGATCTGTTTGACCAACTCCAAGGGGCCAAACACTTCTCCAAGATTGATCTTAGGTCATGCTATCATCAGCTATGGGTCAAGGAGCAGGACATCGCTAAGACTGCCTTTCGTACCCGTTATGGCCACTACGAGTTTGTAGTTATGCCATTTGGCCTGACAAATGCTCCAGCAGTGTTCATGGATTTGATGAACAAAATCTTCCATGAATTTCTGGACAAGTTCGTCATTGTCTTCATCGATGACATACTGATTTTCTCAAAGTCCAAGGAGGAACACGAAGACCATCTTCATACAGTACTACAGATTCTTCGCCAGAAGCAGCTGTATGCTAAATTCTCCAAGTGTAAGTTCTGGTTAGACAAGGTGGCATTCTTGGGTCACATTGTATCAGCAGAAGGAATCACTATGGATCCAACGAAGGTTGAGGCCATTACTAAGTGGCCAAGGCCGACATCAGCGACGGAAGTCCGCAGTTTCTTAGGCTTAGCTGGCTATCACCGTAGGTTCGTGGAGAACTTTTCCCGCCTAGCACTACCATTGACCAAACTGATACGAAAAGGGGAGAAATTCGTCTGGACTGAAGACCGAGAGAAGAGCTTTGAAGACCTGAAGCAGAAGCTAGAATCTGCACCTATTCTTACTCTACCATCTGGTACGGGTGGATTTCAAATCTACAGCAATGCATCGGGGAAGGGACTTGGTTGTGTTCTCATGCAACATGGGAAAGTGATCGCGTACGCTTCACGGTAGCTTAAGCCTTATGAAGAAAATTACCCCACGCACGACCTTGAACTTGCTGCAGTCGTGTTTGCATTGAAGATATGGAGACACTACTTATATGGAGAATCATGTGACATTTTCACGGACCACAAGAGCTTGAAGTATATCTTCACTCAGCGTGAATTGAACATGAGGCAGAGAAGATGGTTGGAGCTGTTGAAGGATTATGACATTAATCTACAGTATCATCCCGGAAAGGCAAATATAGTAGCAGATGCTCTTAGCAGGAAGTCCGGAATGATCAACGGCATTAAAATCGAAGAGGAAATCATCAGAGACTTGGAGCGACTAGACATCGAGATCATGGTACGTGGACAACACGGTTACTGGGCTAATCTTAGAGTAGAACCCGAGTTGCTATCTAAGATCAAGGAAGCTCAAAAGGATGACGGAGAAATCTGGGCGATAGTACAGAATTTGGAGAAGCAGACAGAATTCAGAGTAGATGCAGATGGTATCGTATGGCAGGGCACGAGACTTTGTGTTCCTGATGACCAACAACTCCGGGAAGCTTTGTTAGCTGAAGCTCATAGCTCCCCATTCTCTATACATCCTGGTTCGACTAAGATGTACCATGACATCAAGCAGTACTTTTGGTGGAGTGGTATGAAACAGGATGTGGCCACTTATGTCTCCAAATGTCTTACTAGCCAGCAGGTTAAGATCGAGCATCAGCGATCTGGCGGTCTCCTTCAACCGTTAGATATCCCATAGTGGAAGTGGGACAAAATCACCATGGATTTTGTTACTGGTCTTCCGCCTACCAAGAGGAAGCACGATGCAATTTGGGTTATCGTAGATCGACTTACCAAATCAGCTCATTTCTTACCGATCCGCAAGGAAGATCCGGTAAGTAAACTCGTAGATATGTACAGAAGATAGATCATGAGACTCCACGGTGCACCATCCAGCATCGTCTCAGACAGAGATCCTCGATTCACTTCGCGCTTTTGGAAAAGTCTACAGAAAGCTTGGGGTACACAACTTAAGCTTAGCACGGCTTTTCATCCTCAAACAGACGGACAGTCGGAGCGAACCATTCAGACATTGGAGGATATGTTGAGGTCTTGTGCGTTGGAATGGACGGGTGATTGGGACGATTACATCTGTTTGGTGGAATTTGCATACAACAACAGTTGGCACGCAAGTATCAAGTGTGCTCCATTTGAGATGTTGTATGGCAGAAAGTGTCGCGCCCCAATCTGCTGGGATCAGGTTGGTGAGCGAACACTTGAAGGACCGGAAATCATAGAGATGACCAATGAGAAGATCGCAGTAGCTAAGCAGAAAATTCAGGAGGCACGGTCACGTCAGAAGAGTTACGCCGATAAGCATCGTAGGGATATACACTTTAACGTAGGAGATCACGTCTTCCTTAAGGTTTCGCCGGCACGTGGTGTTAGACGCTTCGGGATTAAAGGGAAGCTCAGTCCTCGTTTCATCGGACCGTTTGATATCATTGAACGAGTCGGTGAAGTATCTTACCGATTGGCGTTACCTCCGCAGCTTTCGCATGTGCACAATGTGTTTCATGTGTCCTTACTCAGAGGGTACCAGTATCATCCCCTTCACATGGTTCAGTATCCACTGGAACAGATACGTGAAGATCTCACTTTTATAGAAGAACCCGAACGAGTTCTTGACAGACAAGAACGAGTCATGAGAAAGAAGACGATTCCATTCGTCAAAATTCTATGGAGGGATCATACCGAGCGGGAAGCCATTTGGAAAATAGAGGAGTCTATCCGGGCTTCTTACCCTCATTTCATATTTTGAATTCGGGTATGTTCTTCTTTTCAAGTTTACTTTATCTATAATTCGGGGACGAATTATTCTTTTTAGGGGGGAAGAGTTGTAAAACCCGCATGCTTTTACCATGAATAGTACCCTTAAGATCGTACGTACTAGTAAAACTTTCCTAATATAGCATGATTACGATTACGTGTTAGGATTTTACGTATTACGTACGTGTTAGAACACGATAAGTATTTACTACGCACGATCACGTAATAATTATTTGACGATAATTAATCACGAACATGCGATCATGAAATCATGAACGTAATTAAAACACGAACTATTATTAATTACGTATATATATTTATTACGAGCGTAATTAAATATATTGGATCACGATATTTACGTAACGAGAACACTCAAAACGCGAACACAAATAATCACGAACGTGTAACTTAACATCGAGACACGGAAAAAGGTACGGGTACCCCAAGTGGGGCCCCCTACCCGCGGCTACAAGGACAAATGGGCCAAGCCCATTTGTCAAATTTTACTTAAAGAGAAAAAGGGATTTTTCACTAATTTACAATTACAGATTATGTTTAGCAAAAACCTAAAAACCCTCCTTCCTTGTTCTTTTTGTGCCGCCACCCTACAAACACCACAAGGAGGTGGTTTGTGATCTTGGATCTTGGAATTTTAGTTGGTGATCGTGTTTGTTCTTCATCCTTTTGATCCACGAATTCGGTAAATCTTTTTTAAACCTTTTCTTTTGATTTGACCTTTTTATAAATCAAGAACATGGTATGTTTTTACAAAAACCTAATAAATAAACATGGATCTATCATGATTTGGGGTTTAATAAAATCAAAAGTATGTTTTTAAGGGGTGTTTGTTTTGGCCGCAGGCTGCACCGAACCCGAAGGGGGTTTCGGTTTGTCCAACCGACCACCACCAAGACCATATGGTCTTTGTTGGGAATAAATTAAGGCCAGATCACTTGAGCGCTGACAAGAACAATTCAAGCGTTGACAAGAACAAAACAAGCGCTGACAGCTTAAGCGTTGACAAGTTAAAGTCAAGCGTTGACACATTGAAGACAAGCACTGATGGAAGATATAATCTACACGTTTATTATATTCTAGAATACTTCTAGTAAAGATAAGAACGACAATGTATTTTCTATATTTATCTTTACCTAGAATAGTTGATACGTAGATTATTGTACAAGGCTTCTTGTATCTATAAAAGAAGGCCTTTAGGTTAATGTTTGATATAAGTTTTATATAAGTTTTCATTCGTAAACATCTTTCATTGTAAGCAAGTTTGATATTAATAATCAAAGTGAAAGTTTGTTTACATCATTGTGTGTTCTTATTTAAGTGTTAAATTCCGCATAACACTTAGATTCATAAAGCATATACAAAGGTTTCTCTACGTGTATTACTTGATCTAATCTCTTATACACAAAGCTAATCGATCTAAGTTTGGGATCAACAAGTGGTATCAGAGCTTGTTGAGGAACTTTTGATCTTTAAAAGAACACCATACACGAACACCAGAACCCTAAAAACACCAAAACCCTAATTTTCTCAGAAACCCTAACAACACCATGTCTAAAGCAATAACCTCCTCCTCCTCAGCCTTACCAAACATCAAGATTCCCATGCTTGATGCAACCAACTTTGACTTATGGAAGTTCAACTTTGAACAATATCTGGGGATCTATGACTACACACTCTAGGAGATTATTGAATATGGAAACACATTCAATAAGGCTCAAAAGATTCTTGACGCTATTAGTCAAAGAACAGCTGTTGAAGGATGCCCTGAAGAGGATAAGAAAGAAAAACCTGGAGATGGTAGAGCTGTAGCTGCTGATGATATTGCAAAGAAAAGGGTTGACATGAAAGCCCTAAATATTATGAAAGTCTCTTTGGGACAAGAAAACCAGCATAAATATAGAGGCTATGAATCTGCTAAGGATCTTTGGGAAGCACTTGAAGTTGCATATGGTGACAATGCAGACACTAAGGAAGAAAGAAAAAGCAACTTCTGCATGATTATGCTGTCTTCAAAGCTCAACCCAATGAGAAACTGAGTAGTGTGAGAAGCAGATTGCTTGACATCACAAGCAAGTTGTCCTTCATGGGGACACAAGTTGGTGATGTTGACACCAATGCTACCTTTCTTAAAAGTCTTGGTGAGGCATGGAAGATTGAGGCAAGATCTATTCTTGCCAACAATACTTACAAGAGCTCCTCGTTTGATGACATCTACAACAAACTAAGACTGTTGGAAGATGAAACTCTTTTAGAGCATGGAAGCAAATCTACCACCAGCAACATGGCCTTCTTCTCTCATAGTGAAGGTCAATTCAATCAGAAGGACTCTTATATGCATCCAGTTACTGGATCATCATATGTCAGCGCTGGAACAAGTCCTGTCAACGTCTCCTTTTCAGACGCTGACACATTCAAGAATGACTCCCCAAGAGTTAAACCTGCTGGGTTGGATTTGGATACTGTTTGTGCTTACATTGCTTCTTTGCCCAATGGTTCAGTGATTACATATGAGGACCTTGAGCAGATAAGTGATGAGCACTTGGAAGAGATGGACATCAAGTGGAACATGGCTCTTGCTAGTATAAGAGCAAATAGGTGGAACAGAAGGTTTAAAAAGAAGATGACCTTCAATGCTAAAGACACAGCTGGATTTGATAAATCCAAAGTTGAATGCTACAACTGTCATCGTATGGGGCACTTCATGAGGGAATGCATATCTCCTAGAAGATCTGATGCTGGTAAACCCTCAAGTCAGGTTGTTAAAGCTCAGGATTCCAAAGCCATGGTTGTAGTTCAAGGAATTGATGGTACAGGATGGGATTGGAGCTATTTGGCTAAGAATGTTGAAGAGGATAAAGCTTTGGTTGCTGATATTGAAGAAGAAGAGCATGTTGAATATGCTCTCATGGCACACTCCTCCTCTTCATCTGATAATGAGGTATATGATTATGCTTTTTGTAGCAAAGGTTGTAGGTTAAACACTGAAAGACTTAACAAAGAGGTGTTAAAACTAAAAGATGATATGAGTACTGAAAGGTGTAAATTGTCTAATTACCAACTAGCTCTTACTGAAACTGAGAAAACCATTTCTGAATACAAGAAAATGGAATTTGACTTAAAAGATAAGATCAATATCTTAAAACATGAGCTAGAGGGTAGTATGGATGTTAGAAACATCATGAAAAAGGTTAATAGTGAATTACAGGCTAAGTTAGATGAGGCCATTAAAAATAAAGATAATGTTGACCTCAAAATTCAAAGATTTGATAGAGCCACCCAAACCCTAGGAGACTGTGTAGCTAAACAAAGGGATCCTAAGGACATGACTGGGATTGGGATGAATGATTACTCTCTGGTTCCACCACCAGCTAGTGACTTCTATGGTGTCCAACGAAGGGACTTATCTTAGACTGGTTTACCAGAGCTCCAAGAGGAGGAATTCATTCCTCCACCAAGAGTTGTCACTCCAGTGGAAGAGTATCAACAAAAATTGACTGACCTAAATGAGTGGAAGAAATCTAACCCTACTTTATTTGTTAAGGGAGGTTTGCTATGTGAAAGTCCCAATGAATCACCACCCATTAAGGTTACTCACCCAATCACTGGTAAAGCTGTTGACCTAGGCTCAAACACTGTTAAAAGACTACCATTAAATATACAGATATGTATAGGAATAATAGGTCACCCAAGAGCCAAGTTAGCAATCATGGAACAGGTTTCTTCTCTTCTAGACCTAAGGTTGTGTCTAAGAAAGCCTGTTACACTTGTGGTAGCTTTTCACATTTGGCATACAAGTGTGTCAACACTCCCAAAGCCAGCGCTGACAGGAGCAATTTCAGCGCTGACAGGAAGAAAGTCAACGTTGTTAGAAAGTCAAACGTTGTCAGACCCAAACCTTGTGTGCAGCAAAGTCCACAAGTGATTAGACCTGCCCCATTCTTTTCTAGAAGGTCTAACACTCATGGACAAAGACCATTTCAAAAGATAAACACCTAGTCAAATAGGCAATGGGTTCCTGTAGCAAACCCTAGGTTCAACGCTGACAAGGTTAATTTCAGCGTTGACAGGACAAATTCTAACGCTGACAGAAACATGACCAGACCTAAATATTTGCAGCTACAAGGTAAGGGGTCTAAAGCTTCTTCAAGCTTAACATGGAGACCCAAGAAAGATCAAAACCCTAATGATAATGGGATTTCAATGACTTGCAATAGATTTAATTACATTTCAAAGGTCATTACAAAACCTATTGGGGTTAACTGGGTATTTCATCCTAAAAAGGATGAGAATGGGGTTGTTGTGAGAACTAAGTCTGTTCTTATTGAACAACCAGATGAATCCAAGTCTTTTGAGACTTGGGTTCCCAAAGAAAACTAATTTGTTTTCTTTATGTACAGGGCATTCAAAGACAGATCAATGATTATGGATATTGGGTTAGTGGATGCTCAAGGCACATGACATGACAGGGAAGGAAGACTATCTGACGAATTTCACCCCTATTAAAGATGGTGATAAGGTATACTTTGGAGGTGGTTATGGAACTATTACAGGCAAAGGAACCCTTCTCACCAATAATCTGCGTTTTGAGAACGTCTTCCTGGTAAAAGAACTTGATTATAATCTGTTTAGTGTATCACAAGTATGTGATAACAAAAATAAAGTTCTTTTTACTGATACTGAGTGTTTGGTGTTAAGCAAGGATTTTAAGATCCCTGATGAGAAATATATTGAGTATAGAACACCTAGGCATAAGGACATATATAATGTGAATTTAAATGGGATTAAAATGAATACAAATATGTCTTGTTTTTATGCTAAGGCCTCAGTAGATGAGAGTAATTTGTGGCATAGGAGACTAGGGCACATAAATTTTAAAAATATAAATAGACTTGTGAGGATTGGTTTAGTTGATGGTTTGCCTGAGAAGGCCTTCCACAATGACCACTCTTGTGTTGCATGTCTTAAAGGCAAGCAGCACAAGGTCTCATTCAAGTCCAAACAGGTGTATACTAGTTCCAGACCTCTTCATATGCTTCACATGGACCTCTTTGGTCCAACAAATATAGAAAGTTTGAATGGTAAGTCATATTGTTTTGTTGTCACAGATGACTTCTCTAGATTTACTTGGACATTCTTTCTAGCTATGAAGAGTGACACAGCTGATGTTCTTATTGATTTTATCACTCAGATTGAGAAAAGGTCTGGCAATGAGGTTAAAATGCTTAGAGTGATAATGGTGGAGAATTTAGGAACAAGAAGCTAGATGATTTTTGTGCCAGGAAAGGAATTACTAGGCAATTTAGTATTGCTAGAACCCCACAACAAAATGGGGTTGCTGAGAGGAAAAATAGAACCCTAATTGAAGCAGCCAGAACAATGTTGGCTGATGCTCACTTTCCAATAGCCTTTTGGGCTGAGGCTGTTAATACAGCATGCTATGTGCAAAATAGAGCATTGGTTAACAAAATTCAGAACAAAACACCTTATGAGTTACTTTGGGGAAGAAAACCTAATATTGGTTTTCTCAGACCTTTTAGTTGTCATGTGGTAGTGTTAGATACTAGTGATGCCTTAGGGAAATTTAGTGCAAAAGGTGATGAGGGCTATTTCATGGGGTATTCAGTCCAGAGCAAGGGTTATAGGGTTTATCTTAAAGAGGACAAACGTATAGTTGAGAGAGTACATGTTAGGTTCTTAGAGAATAAACCTAGTGATCCTAAAAGTGGTCCTAATTGGTTGTTTGATTTGGAACCGTTATCTAGAACTTTAAATTATATGCCTGTCACTAATCCAGACATTGTGAAGGTGACTTCAAATGTTGTGGAGGAACAAGTTGTTAATGTTTCAGGTATACAGGTTCATGAGAAGGTTGGATCACAAGCAGAAAAGGCATCTCCTACATTAGAATATGTCACAATTCCCATTTGGACAGATGCTTTTGCTGCTGCTGCTGCTGCTGGACAAGATAAAGGTGGTTTCCAAGTACCACCAGATACAAACATGCATGGTTCTTCAGGCGCTGACAAAGGCAAATCTAGCACTGACAAGACCAATTCAGACGTTGATGGCTCAGACGTTGACAACAACAGTTCAAGCGTTGTTATCCCAAGCGCTGACAAACAAGGTTCAGACGTTGACAACACCTTTGCACATCTTTTCTCTTCCACTTTTGAACTAGGTGAACCTTCCAATTCTTATAAGAAGGTCCTCCTTATGTTGATATAAGAGAGTCTGATGAAGAAGACATTGGCAACATGGAGCATGAGGTTGAGGACACCAGACTTTTTGAAGGAGGGTTTCTCACTTCCACAATGAAGAATCACCCCACATCTCAGATCATTGGTGATATTATGACTCCAGTTCAGACTAGAAGATCTCATCAAGGTCTTGGTGGGTTTATTGCCAATATACACAAGAAGGTTGATACCCCTCTTGTGTAAGCATGTTTGTTTGCATGTTTTCTGTCACAAGAAGAACCCAAGAAAATATTTGATGCTCTTAAAGAACCAAGTTGGGTGGAAGCAATGCAGGATGAGCTTCACCAATTTGCAATTCAGGATGTTTGGGAGCTGGTTGATTGTCATAGATATGTCAGACCTATAGGGACAAGATGGGTTCTCAGGAACAAAAGAGATGAAAGAGGCATTGTGGTCAGAAACAAGGCAAGGTTAGTGGCTCAAGGTTATACACAAGAGGAGGGGATAGACTATGAGGAGGTCTTTGCACCAGTTGCAAGGATTGAAGCTATTAGGATTTTTCTAGCCTATGCCTCTTGCATGGGCTTCACAGTCTATCAAATGGATGTCAAGAGTGCTTTTCTCTATGGCACCATTTTTGAGGAAGTTTATGTAATGCAACCTCCTGGTTTTGAGGATCCAGAGCATCCAGATAAAGTGTATAGAGTCAAAAAGGCTATGTATAGCCTTCATCAATCCCCTAGAGCATGGTATGGTACTCTGTCTACCTATTTGGTGGACAATAGATTCAAGAGGGGCACCATAGATCAGACACGGTTTACAAAGAAAAAAGGAAAGGATGTGTTACTTGTGCAGGTCTATGTTGATGATATCATTTTTGGGTCTACTAATCCAAAGATAAGTGAGGATTTCTCCAAGCTTATGACAGACAAATTCAAGATGAGTGCTATGAGGGAGATGAACTTCTTTCATGGTTTACAAGTTCAGCAGAAAGAGGATGGTATCTTCATCTCCCAAGACAAATATGTTGCTGAGATCTTGAAGAAGTTTGGCTCTCCACATGAAAAGAGGGCTACTACTCCTATGGATAGAGAACACCCTTGGGGAAAGATTGGAGATGGGAAAGATGTTGATGTCAGGCACTATAGATCCATGATTGGATCCTTGATGTATCTTACTGCCTCCAGACCTGACATTATGTTTGCTGTGTGTGCTTGTGCACGCCATCAAGTGACTCCCAAAGAATGTCACCTTTATGCTGTGAAGAGGATCTTTAGGTACCTAAGATGTTATCCTAGTCTTGGTTTGTGGTACCCAAAGGATTCACCATTGGAGCTGATTGCATATTCAGATAGTGATTATGGAGGTGATAAGTTTGATAGGAAATCCACAACTGGTGGATGTCAGTTTCTTGGGAGTAGGTTAATATCTTGGCAATGCAAGAAACAAACAATGGTGGCTAATTCTACAACTGAAGCAGAGTATGTGGCTGCAGCTGCATGTTGTGGTCAAGTGTTGTGGATTCAGAACCAGCTGTTGGACTATGGGTATAATTTCATGCATACTAAGATATTTGTTGACAATAATAGTACTTTATGCATCATTAAGAATCCTGTACATCATTCTAAAACTATACACATAGAAATTAGACACCATTTTATAAGAGATTGCTTTGAGAAAGGTTTAATACAACCAGATAGGGTTGACACTGAGGAAAATGTGTCAGATTTATTAACTAAACCTTTTGATGCTGGGAGATTTCAACACTTGGTAACAAGTATTGGAATGGTTAATCTCACTTAGTATGTGTTTTGGATTCTTTTTGTAAAAGTATGTACAGGATGATGCATTATTATTATTGGTCTTATTGATGATTTAGATTTTCCACTATATTTTTCTAACACTAACAAAGGTTGCTTGAACGCTGATAAGTGTTTTTGCAACGTTGTCAGCAATATAATTGTCTAACGCTGACAAAGCTTCCCTCAACGCTGTCATGTGTTATCGGGGCGTTGTCAGCAACAATGTTAGTTTTGTGGTTTTCAATCTAAATGTGCAGATGGTGTTAGCAGTATACCATTGGATACAGAGTTGCTTATGGATCAATGGAGAAGCATTTGGACAAGTTTATATTTATGGATGCTGGTTGGAATGTTTCATTCCTATCTTGACATAAATTTTTTATGTTCATGCATGATTTTAGCAAACTTTTTGTATCATAGTTTAAGGGGAGGTTTTAGGAACCTTTAGGATGTTTGGGTATCCATATGATACTCTTATCACAATTCTAGATTGTGTCCGCAGGTGAGTATGAGTTAGTTTTACTAAATCATGAGGCACTGTAGCATGCATAGTATATCAACTTTGCATGCTGCCAAGACATTTTTGGCCTAGAATTGGTTGTGGTCTGTTGGGAGACTTGGGAATGATTTTGATATGGGATTTACCTGGGAGTAACAAGGATTTTATAAGGTAACTTTGTTGTTAAGAGTTTTGGTTAGCAAGGGACACTAGAGGACTATTATGTCTATCTTGCTTATGCAAGTGTGCATAACTGGACAGTGCTTGCCGCCCTATGATAATTATCAGCTTTTGGTTATCTTCTCTAGGATAAATTACTTGTTAAGGTCATTTTTCACTTTTTAAAATAATTTTATTTTTGGACACTGACAAGAATTTTCCAAGCGTTGTTGTGACCAAATTGGACGCTGACATGGCTTTAGGCAAACGTTGACAAGATTATAGCCGTTGGGCGTTGATAGGTTATTTTTGACCGTTGACACTCAATGGGACCTACCCAGTTGTTACTTTTTGACATATTTTCAAGCCGTAATTTTAGGAGTTGTTACTTTCATTTAATGCATGAGATAACTTATAACTTTTTCAATATTTTCATGATTGATTTTTGAAAATCTTTGCCTCTTTTTGGGCCAATCACATGCATTCTTTCTCTCCTATAAATTTGGCTCCTATTTTAAACAGGGTATCTATAATTCTTGTCTAACAATTTCCTCTTATCAACTTCATCTTCTACACTTAAAATTACCAGCTTTCACCAATGGCACCAAAGTTTAACTCAGCAGAATTGGCATTGGGGTTCAGATCACAACACAACATGATTGCTTATCTTGAAGTTGATGATGATCTGTTTCCCCAATACACACAAATGGTGGCGTATTTGAACGCATCCCCACTAAGGTATGCTCTTTCTCATGCACCACTCATTCCAGTCACACACATTAAGTAGTTTTGGAACACTGTCAGTTCCTCAACAGTTAATGGAGTGACCACATTGACTTCTATTGTTCATGGGAGACCTTGGGTGGTTACTGAGGCTTTGGTACGCCAAGCCTTGCATCTTGATGATGCTGATGGTATAGCCACCCTTCCAATAAATGAAATAGAACAAGGGCTTAGGGCTTTGGGATATCCTTTTCCTGATGAAGGTACTCTTAATAAGTATCATAAGCAGGAATTTCCCCTAGCCTGGAAGTACCTCACACACGTCCTCCTTCAATGTTTGAGTCCCAAATGTACTGCACACAATGAGATCAATAGATCCATTGCAAGTGCTATTGTGTGCATTGCAACAGGGCAAAAATACAACTATTCTAAAATGATTTTTGAGGGGATGTGTAAAAACAAGGGGACAAAAATGACTTTAGCTTATCCCTGTTTTCTGCAAATGGTTTTTGATGATCAAGGTTACTGCTCAAGGGATCACAATGATTTTTATAAGATCCTTGAGCAAAAGAAAGCTATTTTTATGAAGATGGATTCACCACCTCATAGAGACTTACCTTTAACCCTAACCATGCTTGCTGTTATTGCAGCAGCACAACCTCAACCAGACCCCCAACCTCAAATTGACCCTCAACCACAACTTGAACCCATTCCTGAACCTTTCCCTTCACCTGAACACATGCAACTTGACCAAGAACCCTTTGACGCTGACACATCAAATGTTGGCGTTGATGTGCCTATTTCCAACACTGACATACAACCTTCACATTCCCAAACACCCCTTAACCAACCCACATCCACCCATTCTTCCACACCATCTTCCACACCCCCTGAATATAGGTTGATGAAACGCCAAAGGACTACTGGAGTGTTCTCCTCTGGTGGTCCTAGCCATGAAGCAGAGAGAACCACCACCACAAGTGTGGCTGGTGACCTGGATGAGGCTGGGACTATTGGTTCTGGCTTAGAAGCTGGCCAAGGCAGTCCCACCATCATTAAGTCCTCATCCTTGCCCAATGAATCTGATTTGGGAGGTCAAATCCCCATTTTAGAAGAGGGCAGACTGGAACCAATGACTCTTATGGAATTGACGGCAGTCTGCATTAGCTTGCAAAAGCAAAATGCAGACTTAGTACAAATTGTCAGCTCACAAGGCCTTGAACTCAAGCAATTGAGGGAGAGGATTGTTGTTTTGGAAAGTGATCGTGCTAGGAGGGGTATGGAGGAGTCTTCCAAAGGGGAGGAAGATCAAATAAATCTGAGTGATAAGGGCAGCCAGGATGGTCAATCAATGGATGTTGCTGAAGCCCTTACAACTTTGAAGAAACAAACAGGTTTTGATACGTCCTTAGTCTCTCCCACCAATTTAAATTTATCATTTACAGCTATGTTGAGAGAGGTTACACAAGGCGCTGAGGGAAAATATTTGAGCGTTGACAAGGCAAATTTGGACGCTGATAGAAGTATTTTGAGCGCTGATAGGATAAATTTGGGCGTTGACAGACCTGCACATGAAGGTGATGTATCCCAGTCATCATCTATCATCAAGGAGGTTTCTACTCAGGTATTACCATCTACCTTACCAACCATTGCATCATCAGATAAGGGTAAGGGTAAAATGGTAGAAGAGTTTGTTCCAAAAGATGCAGCCCAAGTTGAATTTGATAGAAGACTAGCTGCACAAATCATGGAACAAGATGAAAAGGAAAAGTCACCATTTATTGTGACTTCAGAAGAAGAAAGTGATGGAGCTAGCTCAGACTCAAGTGTAATGATTATAGAACCTGAAAGGCTTGAGTATGGAGATGAGTTGGCCAAAGAGAAGCTGAGAGAATTGAAATGGCAAGTTGACTTTGACATGCCAGAGGTGGTTCAAATGTACAATGCTTGGGAAGAAAGCTGCATGAATAATCCAGACTTGACCATTTCAGATCAAATATCGGGTTTGGAGCTTCTTCTTAGAGTTCAGAAGGATTGTAAGGTGATTTTGAAACACAAGGCAAGCAATATTCTCTCAGAGTTAAAAAGGGATAGAAGGGAGCTCTACTTTATGTTGCTCAGATGTCATGGAGTTGGATGGACATATCAGAAGTTGAAGGCTTTGACATTTGATGAGTTGGAAAACAGGGCTTATCCCATTTGGGTGAGAGTGCAGGAAGCAAACACTCTCAGACTTCTTTCAGATGAAAGAAAGGAGCAACTTGCAGAAGAAATGGAAATCAAGAAAGCTATGATGGTTCCCAGGCCAGTGAAGAAGGGATTTAAATTTGAGTTTCCAAAAGATATGGATCCACTATATCCAAGTGAAGCAGTTATAAGAAAGAGCCTCAAGCTCTCCCCATTAGAAGCTTCAGATATGGTGCAAGTGTTACCATTAGATTCCAGGAACCCAATTGTGAGTTATGAGGAAGATGAATGTGGAATCTGGAAGATTGGCAGATTTGGCAAGGAGGTACACACTTTTACCACTCTCATATCTTTGTTTGCAAGTTGTGATAGAGAAGACTTGGTAGACCTTTGGAGGTTACTGGAGACCAAGTATGAGGCTGAAGCACCAACTTCAGCTAATGGAATAAAACTTTGGACCATATTCGAAAGAATGTGTGGGTCAAAAGATGAAGATCCTGCAATTTGAAAGGATCTTGAAGATGACCTCAGTGGTCTTCAATGGAGGTTATATTCAGCTGCTGGTGTATACCATTTGAGTTCTACAAAGTTTGCTGAGTATCTACTTGTGGATGCTCAGTATTTCATATCCAACGCTGTTTTGGAAAAGATGAAGGACACTCAGCTGGAAATAGATTATTCAAGTGACGTGGCAAAAGATTTGATCAGATTTATTCATTACCAATATGAGAAGGTTTGTCAGACTCCTCCAAGTCCTTAATGCTTATTCAGAAACTTGATCATAAGAGTGGATATCAAGTTTAGGGGAGGATTGTTGGGAATAAATTAAGGCCAGATCACTTGAGCGCTGACAAGAACAATTCAAGCGTTGACAAGAACAAAACAAGCGCTGACAGCTTAAGCGTTGACAAGTTAAAGTCAAGCGTTGACACATTGAAGACAAGCACTGATGGAAGATATAATCTACACGTTTATTATATTCTAGAATACTTCTAGTAAAGATAAGAACGACAATGTATTTTCTATATTTATCTTTACCTAGAATAGTTGATACGTAGATTATTGTACAAGGCTTCTTGTATCTATAAAAGAAGGCCTTTAGGTTAATGTTTGATATAAGTTTTATATAAGTTTTCATTCGTAAACATCTTTCATTGTAAGCAAGTTTGATATTAATAATCAAAGTGAAAGTTTGTTTACATCATTGTGTGTTCTTATTTAAGTGTTAAATTCCGCATAACACTTAGATTCATAAAGCATATACAAAGGTTTCTCTACGTGTATTACTTGATCTAATCTCGTATACACAAAGCTAATCGATCTAAGTTTGGGATCAACAGTCTTGGTTGGTTGGTGTGGGTGCCACGGCAGCCTCAAGACACGGGGTACCCCGACTTGGTTCGGGGTACGGTGTCGATTTCATGTCCGGTTCATGGTGATTAGTCTAGATCCGGTTCATGGTGTATGTTTAGTTTTATTTTTTTATGATCTTATGTTAAAAATTAAATTAATAAATGACATGATTAATTTAATAACATGACTTAGGTTATTGTAGTTATTAATAATCATTAAATTAATTAACCTAAGTATTTTATATTTTAGACTTATAACTAATTAATTATTTAAAAACCATGATTATAATTAATTAATTAACTTGACTTAGGTTATATTATTAATATATAATAATACATGTTTTAACCTAAGTATTTAACTTTATTTAATTAAAAACATGTTATAATTAATTAAATATTTTAACCTATAGTTTAATTTAATTAAATAAAATAATTATTAAACTATACATTATATCATATGACTTAGAAAATAATCATGAGAACACTTAGGCTTATATACTTAGCTTATTTAACCAACTTATTTATAATTATGGAAACTTTCTATTTTTAGAAACTTAATTAAATAAGGCAGCTAATCTATTTATGGAAACCTTCTATTTTTAGAAACTTATTTATTTCAGGCGGCTAATCTATTTATGGAAACTTATTTAATTAAGGCAGCTAATCTATTTATGGAAACTTTTTATTTTTAGAAACTTATCTATTTTAAGCAGTAAATCTATTTTTGGAAACTTTCTATTTTTGGAAACTTTCTATTTTTGGAAACTTTCTATTTTTGGAAACTTTCTATTTTTGGTAACTTTCTATTTTTGGAAACTTTCTATTTTTGGAAACTTTCTATTTTTGGAAACTTTCTATTTTAGGAAACCTGCTATTTTTGGAAAGTTACTTATTATTACACAGTAAGTATAATAACACATGAAATACCAGAAATACTTAATCAGATTTAACAGAATATAAGATAAACACAGTGTAAGGCTTAAAAACAGTAAAATATGGTAAGAACACATAAAATAAGCTAAGACATGACATAAAACCATCTACGTATTTAGTAAGCAGATACTAATCCATGTATGTATTTATGTAGCACTAGTGATTCGGAAGTAGGATTCCTCTCAGTTCATCTTCTTCGTTCACTGGACATAAGGTACGGATTCCCGTCCTTTCAGTATGGACATTCTTTCCTTATTAGGATTCCCCGTATGCAGCCAACTGTTTTCTCGTAGTATAAGTCACGTGTTTAATTGCTTTTGTTTAATTAAGATTACCTATAGCCATATACATGCATGACCAGTTTCACCTAGTTATGGAGGTACCATAACCATAACATTAGAGATGTTATGACTTCACCACGGCGGAGTGATTTCTCGTGGCGTCCCTTCAGCTTTTGGCCATTTATATTATATTTATCATGTGGGGCGTATGGGTGCATCCTAGTTACATGTTTTTAGTCAGGATTTCATGGTGAATGTGGTGTGTGCCTTGCATCCTTCACAAGGAGCTGATCCCTCCTACCCAAAAACCGGTGTATTAAATTAGAGGCAACCCCTCTAATTTGCATGATGAGGTCACCCCTCCAAGTATTCATGCACGGTGGATTTTCATGACCTATATTGGCTAATGGTAAAATATGACAAACAGTTTTTATAAGATAAACATAAGACTTTCAAACTATAAAACCAGTTTATTTAAGACTTAACCAGGTTACTCGGGACTTAGTTTTCTTCCGCTGTTATATGTTATATGCTTATCCTATTCATGCTTTATTGTACATCCGTGCACTGAGCGTATTTGCTCAGCCGTTTTCCTTTTCTATGTTCCCTAAAACGGCAGGTACTCAGGGACGCTCGTAGACACTAAGAGTACGTGCATATGGACTGGAAGCTGTCTAGCCTTCTTTACTTTATGCATTTCCTTTCTTATGATATTTTTGCTATGGACATTGTTTAGTCCTTTCCTTTACTATACTATGTTTGTGTGTGATGAGCTTTACTTTTGGACTACCGATGTTTGATTCCGGTATTTTCCTTTTTATGGTCAAGTAATGTTTAGACATTTTTCCTTGTATGCTTTGATGACACGCCATAATTGCATGTGATATTTCCATTATCAAAATGGGGTGTTACAGGAGTACTCGAGGATTAGAGTAGGAACGAGGAGTGAGCTTCGTTGCCGAACCACTATTAATCCTTGGTGTTCGGTTTGATCTTTCTTTACCCTTAACTCTTTACATTCTTTATTCTTTGTGCATATATTTTTGTTAGTATTAGTTTAGTTACACTATCATTGTTCATATTGTGCATAAGAAGATTTCACATATTTCCTCAAGCCTAAGTTTTTGAAAAAGGATTTTTGAAAACCACATTTTAACAAGTAAATATAAGAAACTATTCAACCCCCCCCCCCTTTCTAGTTTCTACAATTTGTATCAGAGCGGGTTGCTCAAGAATTTTTAAAGTATATTGTATTTTAAAACTTGAATCGATCTATGGATTCCAACAAATACCTAGAAGGGCAATCTATGCAAAGACCACCCCTTTTTGAAACCGATAGTTTTATTTATTGGAAAAATAGATTTGAAACTTATGTGAAATCAAAAGATTTAGATCTTTGGCATGTTATTACCAATGGTGATTTTTTACCTTATCAATTTAATGAATTTTCTAAAACAAAAGAATTGGTCACTTTTGACAAAGCTAATGACGACACTAAAAAGAAACTTTCAAAAAATAATGAGGCTAAAATGGTGATTTATAATGCTTTGCCTAAGAAAGAGTATGAAAGAATTTTTATGTGTGAAACCGCTAAAGATATTTGGAACACTCTTTTAGTAACCCATCAAGGTAATAGCCAAGTCAAAGAAAGCAAAATCGATCTTCTTATCCAACAATATGAACAATTTGTCATCTTCGAAGATGAAACTATTGATAGTGCATTTGCTAGGTTTAACACCATTATTACTAGTCTAAAAGCACTTGATGAAGGTTTTTCTAGCAAGAACAATGTTAGGAAGTTTCTAAGGGCTTTACATCCAAAGTGGAGAGCAAAAGTCACGGCGATTGAAGAATCGAATGATCTCTCAACTTTATCACTCGATGAACTCATAGGCAACTTGAAGGTTCATGAGATGATAATTTTGAAGGACTAAGAATTAGTGAAAACCAAGAGTGAAAGAAAATCTCTTGCACTTAAAGCCAAGAAGGCACAAAGTGACCATGATAGTTCCTCGGATAGCGATGACGAGGAGTATGCATTGGCGGTGAGAGATTTCAAGAAGTTCTTTAAGAGACGAGGTCAACACGTTAGGCAACCCAACAATGACAAGAAACCATTCTCAAAGAATCGGTTTGTCAAGAACGAAAAAGGTGATAGGTATTTCTTTAGATGTGGTGATCCAAATCACTTCATTGGTGATTGTCCAAAGCCCTCTCGCGATAAGAATCACACGGCGTTCATTTTAGTGGCTCTTGGAGCGATAGCGGTGAAGATGATGATGACAACCCCAAAGAGGAGAAATGTCTTATGGCTCACACTTCTAAAGAGGTACATTCTGAAACCGAATATTATAGCAATGATAGCTCCACTTTTGATGATATTGAATTTGAAGGCAAATATGATAGTTTACACAAACTTAGTCTTAAATTCACAGAAAAGAATAAAATCTTAAAATCAACCAAAACTAAGCTTGAAAATGAGATCAATGAACTTAGGGAGAAATTGGCAATACTTGAGAAAAATAAAGAATTGGATTTAGGTTGATTAAGTTGTGAGAAACTTAGATTAGAGAATGAAGATCTCAAGAGCACCTCCATTAAATTGGAAAAGTTCATAAAGGTACTAGTGCTCTTGATGATATGTTAAACAAACAAGTTCATTCTAAGGAAAGACTTGGTCTAGGTTTTAACTCAAATGAAGCCTCAACTAGTGAACCTAAACAAGCCAGATTTTCACAAAAATCACCCACTGTACGCGGTCCCAGATTGTATGGGGCGGTTCCTTATCACTATGGAACCGCCGCCATAGATAAGGTACCGCGGCCAGAAGAGGAGTTTTGTGAAAATCATGAACTTTTTGAAAAATCAAAATCAGGTGAAAAACAAAAGCATCTTATTGTTAATAAGGTAAAATTACCCATACTTGACGACAATGCTATTGATAAGTTCTACAAGCCATTAAGTAAACCTCTCATGGGAAATAGAAGCTTATCAAGACCATCTTCTACTCCACCTAGAATACGGAATGAGTCTAAGCCTAGAAGTAGAACGACAACGCCTAAAAGAGATAATCAAAACAATTCACGATCTAGAAGTAAAACCCCAACACCTAGAAGAAATGATCATAACTCTAAACCTAGATCAAATGCACCCAGGAGAAATAACGAACAACAAAATGGTTATATGAATTACTACCCTCCTCCGTTTTGTTCTCCATGGGGAACCCCTCCTTCATTCATGCATCCCAACCAAATGCAAGGGATGTTTGGAACTAACAATTTTGGACCCATGAGATATTGGGGACCAAATTTTTGATCTTGTGTGTTGTTACCTAGATATGCTTGGGAATTGATTTGGAGCCCGACGAGTGGATTAAGGATAGTGGATGTTCTAAACACATGACGGGTAATCAAAGTTTGTTCTCGCACTACAAAGCATATGATGGAGGTAACGTCACATTTGCAAGTAGTCTACGTGGTAATATCATTGGCAAAGGTACGGTTTCTCTTGACTCTATGACCATTGAAAATGTTGAGCACGTAGATAACTTAGGGTTTAACCTTTTAAGTATAGGTCAAATTTGTGACAATAAGTGTAAGGTCATCTTTTCGGAACATGACAGTGAAATCGTAAAAGATGGAAAAGTCATTGGAAAAGGTGTTAGAAAACATGGGCTTTATGTCATTATGGTTAATAAGAAGTCAAAAGACAACATATGTCTTGCGACTATAGATGATAGTTCTACTCTTTGGCATAGGAGATTAGGTCACGCTAATTTGTGTTTAATTCAATCTTTAGTCTCTAAGGAGTTGGTAAGACAACTCCCCAAGATGAAGTTTGATAGTCATTTTTGTGATGCTTGCAAACTTGGAAAGCAAGTTCACTCAAGTCACAAAGCCAAGAATTTGGTTTCGACCTCTTGGTGCTTAGAGCTCCTACATATGGATCTTTTTGGACCTTCCGCCATACGGAGTTATGGAGGTAACCTTTATACCCTAGTTATAGTTGATGACTATTCTAGATTCACTTGGACTAGATTTTTGGCGTCTAAGAATGAAGCTTTCGATCATTTCGAAATCTTTAGTCGAAGAATTCAAAATCAACTAGGATGTCCAATTGTCTCTATTAGGACGGATCATGGTAGGGAATTTGATAATGAAGTGCAATTTGGTGCCTTTTGTGAAGCTCATGGTATTACCCATAACTTCTCGGCTCCTCGTACTCCACAATCAAATGGGGTAGTTGAAAGGAAGAATAGGACTCTCCAAGAGATGAGTAGGACGATGTTAAACGAGCAATCTTTGCCTCAAAAGTTTTGGTGCAATGCCGTGGACACATCGACTTATATTCTCAACCGAATTCTTATTCGACCTTTCCTAGGAAAGACCCCCTATGAGATTCTTAAAGGTAAGAAACCCTCATTGGAATACTTTAGGGTGTTTGGAAGCAAGTGCTTTATCCTCAACACAAAAAGACTACCTTACCAAGTTTGACCCAAAGTCTTACGAAGGTATCCTTTTAGGTTATTCCCAAACTAGCAAAGCCTACATTGTCCTAAATAGAACCTCGGGGGTTATTGAAGAATTACTCAACGTAACCTTTGATGAAACCCCTCCCTCACCCAAGACACCACCATTGGTTGATGATGACTTGGATGAATTAGAAGTAGTAAAAGCCAAAGAGGTTAGAAAAATAGGAGTTGAAGACCTTAGTATTGAAAAGGAAGTAAACATTAAGGAGTCTAGGGATCATACTCTCAATAATATCATTGGTGACTTAAATCAAAGGACCCTAAGATCTCAAGTCCAAAACCAAAGCAACTTCTTTTGTTTCGTCTCCTTGATTGAACCAAATAATGTTAAAGAAGCTTTGACGGACGAGAGTTGGGTCATTGCGATGCAAGAAGAATTGAATCAATTTGTTGCCAATGATGTTTGGGAACTTGTTCCTCCACCTAGAAGTTCTACCATTATAGGAACCAAATGGGTATATAGGAATAAGTTAGATGAGAATGGTGTTGTGTCTCGTAACAAATCTAGACTTGTAGCACAAGGCTATAATCAATAAGAAGGGATTGATTATGATGAGACATATGCACCGGTAGCTAGATTAGAATCCATTAGAATCCTTTTAGCCTACGCTTGTGCCTTAGACTTTAAGCTTCAACAAATGGATGTAAAGAGTGCATTTCTTAACGGTTTGATCAATGAGGAGGTATATGTGGCTCAACCTCCCGGCTTCATTGATTTTGAGAAACCGGATCATGTTTACAAGCTTAAGAAGGCATTTTATGGTCTCAAACAAGCACCTAAAGCTTGGTATGATAGACTTAAATCGTTTCTTGTTAAACATGAGTATACCATGGGGATGGTAGACAATACGCTCTTTACAAAGAAGAAAGGTCCTCACCTCATAATCGTACTAATATATGTTGATGACATTATATTTGGCTCAACTTGTCAAGAATTGTGTGATGAATTTGCCAAAATCATGCATGATGAGTTTGAAATGAGTATGATGGGAGAACTTAACTTCTTTTTAGGACTCCAAATTAAACAAATGGACGATAGTATTTTCATTAGTCAATCTAAGTACGCTAAATAAATGCTAAAGAAATTTGGATTAGAAGAATCTAGACCAATGAAGACCCCTATGGCCTCGGATACTAAACTCACCGTAGATGATGACTGTGAGTCGGTAGACAACACCAAATATAGAGGTATGATTGGTAGTTTGTTGTACCTAACGGCAAGTCGATCGGATATCATGTTTAGTGTTTGCCTTTGTGCTCGCTTCCAAGAGGCTCCCAAAACCTCTCACCTCGAAGCGGTTAAGCGTATCTTCCGATACATTAAAGGCACTATATATTTAGGATTATGGTATCCTAAAGGGACCGGCGTAGAAACCATTGTCTACGCGGACTCGGATCATGCGGGAGACTATGTGGACCGGAAAAGCACTAGTGGAGTTTGTACCTTTATGGGTTGTTGTTTAGCTTTTTGGTTCTCCAAGAAACAAACCGCCCTTGCAATATCCACCACGGAAGCCGAGTATGTGAGTGCCGGAAAAGCATGCCAACAATCTCTATGGATGAAGCAAGCGCTTGTTGATTACGGGATTTCTCTTGATGATGTTCCCATCATGTGCGTTATTAAAGGGGCTATAGACCTTAGCAAGAATCCCGTGCAACACTCGCGAACCAAACACATAGAAATTCGATACCATTTCCTTAGGGATAATGTTCAAAAGGGGAACATTTCAATTGAGAAGGTACCCTCCGAAGACAACTTAGACGACATCTTCACTAAGCCACTTAAGAGGGAACCTTTTTATTACTTGCGTCTAGGTCTAGGATTAATGGAACATCTTCCTTAATTTCTTTTCTTTTTGTGTGTTTTCTTTTACCACTTTGAGTCATTGAGTCTTCCAAACTCTTTTTGAAAAACCCTCTCTTCTCCTTTTCAAAATTCTCAAAGTCTCTTTCGAAAATGGTTGAGAAATACGTTTGACATTGTTAATTCAATCTAAAAACGATTTTTCATAGATTCTCGCTATTAATCTAGAGCTTACATAATTCATATGTATGATTCTCTCAAACATAGCAAGAATAAGATAGAATCATGGAGGATCTTTGTGTCATGACTTAAGGTCTTGTCTTACACACCTCCTACATCGATTTTTTTTAATCCATGTATTTTGGTTAAATCTCTATTTGGTAAGTTTGCATATGTTTTCTTTGTCTATCTTTGATTTTAAGCATATCCCTATGATAAGTTAGACTAGAAAAATAAGATTTGCTGAAAAATCTTCCTCCAAACACCAAACACGGCCTCTGCAGACGGTTCCATATGTGAACCGCGGTGCCTTATTGATAATGTATCGTCAGCCTTGATAAGGAACCGCCTACAGTGCCTTCCTTTTTCGGGTTTTTGTCTGAAACTCCAGATTTGCTCCAACATTTTTGAGAATCTTTGTTTCAAACCCTTTGACCACCCCAAAAATACCTTAAACCTTCCCTATTTAAACCATAAGCATTTTGCATTACTTCACATCCCAAAATGTCTTATTCTCCCAATAAAAGCCTTGAATCTCCTCCATTTTCTCCAATTGCTTTCAATCCCAACTCACCCAAAAACCATTACAATCCTAACTCACCCAAGAACACTCTTAATCACATCTCTCCTACCAAGAATGTTGATTGTGGAACATCTATTCTTCCACCACCACCCTTTAGTGTTCTTCCTCCTTCTCATGATAATGTCATGCACCATGGAACATATTGTCATTGTTGTCAATATCAACATCTTGCTATGGCACACATCTATGAGGAGTTGAGCTACATCAAGAGTCTCTTAATCAAGCCTCCTCTTCACTTTAATTATGAGATCTCCAACAAGCCACCACCACCACCCTCCGCCATTACCTTGTCTTTCATATAAGCATTGGTTGCTTATCCACTAGACACCAAATTCAAGCAAATCTTAGAATTCTAGAATAACTAGGATTAGATTTATGCTTTTGGCTTGTTTCTTTTTCCATACATCTTTGTATGATGTTTTTTTTAGTAACCTATCTTGGATCTTTGTTTTTTTATTTTCTTCTCTTTTATTTTGTGACCTATTCTATATCTTGTTGGTTGTTTCTTTTGTTCAACTAACCCTTCTATGTAGCTTGTCACCATATCTCGATTCCTCGGTGCCCCAAGCTAGGGGGAGTAAGCACCAAGGGGGAGTCTTTGCAAAGTCCGTCTTTTCATCACCGACTTGTGCAACCTTTTTGCTTCGACAAAGGGGGAGAAATGAATAAACTCGTCTTTGAAAATCTTGTTTTGTTTGTGATTGAGTTTATGTATTGTCGGAATCAAAAAGGGGGAGATTGTTAATGCAATAATGCCTAAAAATGTTACTTGCATTTTTCGGTCTCGCTTAGTTTTGATTACGACAATATGTAAAAACAAGCATTTAAGAAAACAACGAAAAATGAATTCTTGAGTTCAAGTATTTTTCATTTTACCCATTTTCACTTAAGGTATGGATAAACAAGTACTATCCTTAATCAAGTGATCAAGTGATTTAATCTTTTCTTAAAACTCACTTTTTATTAAGTGTGACAAGTTTTTATTAAACTTTCTTTTTAAGAAAATGTTTTATTAAATTAATTATTTGAAAATTTGAAAATGGCATATTCTTATTTGGTTAGGAATATTCTATCAGGATATTTTTTAAACCATATATGACCTCCACCACTAAAGGACAAAAAGGGAGCGAAGTCTAGTCCAGTGGTTCCTTAGCTCCTAGGCGGTTCCTTATCGATAAGGTACCGCGGGCTAAGATAAGGAACCGCGGGCAGATATAGCCGTTGGCCCTTTGTCCTATAAATAGTGGACCATTCTCAGTTTTTTTATTCACCTCTTTTGCACATCTATTTCCAGATTCAAACACTCTTCTTTAATCACTCAAATCTTTGATCATTTGTTTGATTACTACTTGTTTAAGAAGTGAATCTTGTCCTTCCATCCCTTCCTCTCCAAGTGCAAAGAGAAGAACACTATCCTTGTGAAGTGTTGAGTCCACCACCAAAGATCCATTGAAGATCTAATTTTATACATTTGTAGTTGTGTCATAGTTGTGAAGATCCAAGTAGTTGTATCTATTTAGAAGTTGTGTATGTACTAAGTATAGTTGCGTAGATTTTAGCTTAGAGTCGGAAATTGGTTAAGCGACGTGTACGGTTTTCTCCACCATAAGGAGCTTGTTGTGTAGTGAACTCTCGAGTAAGGAGTACTCGAGGAGTGGAGTAGAAACGAGGAGTGAGCTTTGTTGCCGAACCACTATAAATCCTTGGTGTTCGGTTTGATCTTTCTTTACCCTTAACTCTTTACATTCTTTATTCTTTGTGCATATATTTTTGTTAGTATTAGTTTAGTTACACTATCATTGTTCATATTGTGCATAAGAAGATTTCACATATTTCCTCAAGCCTAAGTTTTTGAAAAAGGATTTTTGAAAACCACATTTTAACAAGTAAATATAAGAAAATATTCAACCCCCCCCCCCTTCTAGTTTCTATAGAACTGATGAATAAAACCTACGCCTGGTGGTTCCTTTTATAACTTAAGGAACCCCGGGATACATGAAAACTAAATAAAGTAATAATGACTAAATCAAAACTGACTTATTCATTCTTATCATGTGTTGACCAAATCTTCATACTTATCACTAGCAGTGGGAAGTACTCTAGCAGGGGAAAGTACTCCAGCAGGGGAAACTTACTCTAGTAGGGGTAAGTACTCCAACAGGGGGAACTCCAGCAGGAGGATCTCCAATAGTGGGAACTCTAGCAGTGATAATGTCCTATTTGGTCTTTCTTGTTTCCATAGTGTTTGACTCATCAACTCTTGACCCAACAATTAGTCCTCCTTGGTGAACGATCTCGTAAAGGGTCATAGTGGTTGATTTTCCTAATCAATTGTTTAATACTTACCGTTTATAATTTTTTTTCCTAAACAAGTATATAGTTTACACTACAATCACTCTTCACTTTGAAGTTTAGTGAGAACTCACAAGACACATACACACATCACTTTATAGTTTAGTGAGAACTAACACACAATACTTACAACTCAATAAAACATATCCAAGTATACACATGTAACTTGGATCCACATAATACAAATCCACGTATACACATATACAATAGATTTACACAAGACTAATCCAAGTATTCCCAGATACATTGGATTGACACAACACTAATCCAAGTATCCACAAATTCATTGGATCTACACAAGACTCAAATAAAAATGAACATGACTAGAAGAGGATCTTCATCAAGGCTTTATCTTTAATCACATCACAAATGTGTGAATGATCTTTTCTTTGGACAAGTAAAGAAAAGGATTAAGAGGATAATCATAAGTAAACATACTTAACACATTAAGTGATCATTTACTAATGATTAGGATATAGAAAAGAGAAAGGAGACATAAAGAATGTCCCAAAAAGGTTAATGGAAAATGGAGATTTGATCCACTATTTATAGGAGACAAAAAGCAACGGTTATCTGCCTGCGGTTCTTTATTGATAGAGAACCGCAGACCTATTTAAGGAACTGCGGGTCGTAGACTCTGCTCCTTTTTTTTCCTTTAGTGGGGAAGTTGTAACACCCCACTTGGATAAGTGGACCGTTACGTGTATTTATGGCGTGTCATCAAAGCATAAGGTAAATGTCCTAAACATTAAATGACCATAACAGAAATACCGGAATCAAACATCAGTAATGAAAAATAAAATACTGAAGGAAAGGACTAAACAATGTCCAAATAAGCAGAATAATGTAAGAAGTGCATTAAGTAAGAAGTCCGGATAGCTTCCATTCAATGCACATGCTCTCTGAATCCTAAGAGCGTCCTGATGTACCTGCCGTTAGAACATGAAAGAACTACGGCTGAGCATAACGCTCAGTGAACGGATATAAAACATGATAAGGAATTACTGAAATGAAACAGATGATAAAATACTGGAATTGTAAGACTGATAAATAAATTTGCAGCGGAAATCTGTGTATAATCTACAAAGTCTAATTTATAAATAATAAAGCTGAACTGTTCTCTGTTAAATCTGAAAACATGCATTTACTGTATTTTAATTGCCAGAGCTTATATAGGTCATGTGCTGTAACAACGGTGCATGCATAACTGGAGGGGTGACCTCGTCATGCTGTAGAGGGGTGACCTCTAAATAACTGTAGAGGGGTGACCTCTAAATACTGTGCTGAGTGGAGGGATCAGCTCCAATGTGAAGGATGTAGAGCACACACCACATTCACCCTGATAACTTGTAAACTGATAAGCCTAGGATGCATCCTTACGCCCCACTAAACATACATATAAAAATGGCCAAACTGAACATGAGTGGGACGATGCAGGATATCACTCTCCTGCATGTAAGTCACGACACCGGTGCCTCTAGTGCCATGGTTACGGTACCTCCGTAACTAGTACATAAACTTAGTCATGCTTGTATATAATGCTCAGGCAATTTATTTAGTTATTAACATGATTACTGATAAGCTTAAACATATACTGGGGGAAAAACATTTGGCTGCAGACGGAGAATCCTTATCATGCATGGAAAGGAAGTCCTTATTGAAAGGACGGAAAATCCGTACGATCAATCAATAAACGAAGGACACAAATAATAATAGAGAGATAGGAATGTCCGTACCTTAAAACATATCAAACCCATATCTGAAAACACAAATTACTCCTTCAATTAATCTACAACAAGTTATACGAAATTAACACTAGCACTTTAGTATAAATTACGCCTAATTAAAATGTGGTACACGACATACTTATATGTAACCTACTATGCCATTATAAAATATATGTACTTTTATCATAAAATATCATTAATAGTTTAACTATGATTTGAAATTCTCATGTGCACTTTGTATTAAAATAGCAGTTAACTGTATGTACCTTAAGGTCGAATAAGAAGAGAACGTATGCCAAAACCGACTTGAAGTCGAACGTGAACACATGAGAGCAAGTTTGTATAAGACGGAGCCGAACCCAAACACAAACATACACGATCAGTTACGTGCACCAACCTCGAAACTTTGGCAAGCGACTAAATCCTGACTCGTTTTCCAAACATGACACAGTCGACCTTTACCTGCGTGCATACCCAAAACTCGAAACACGCCTCTCTCGCCAGTCAAGGAATATAACAGGGACTCCGGCCGAACGACTTGTCCCATTCTACATGAATACGTCTCTCATCACCGTAAAAGATGAAGCGTAATTTCAGCATGCTCACACACGAAACTCGTTTCAAATCTTAACCTTTTATTTGGAAGCAGTAGGTTTTGTCTCTTTAAGATAGGAGGATATGAGTAAATCATTATAGGGTAGATGTCTTTATGT
The DNA here is from genome assembly GCA_025667525.1 of Glebionis coronaria. Taxonomy (NCBI): domain Eukaryota; kingdom Viridiplantae; phylum Streptophyta; class Magnoliopsida; order Asterales; family Asteraceae; genus Glebionis; species Glebionis coronaria. Next base: position 242,013,760 of record CM046880.1, read on the forward strand.
GGGCGTCGAGACATGAATCTCATTCGAAAATGGTGGGTTTGCAGCGTATGAAATGTTTAATTTCAGTAATGCATTAAATTTGCGAATCAAATTAAGATGATAGCTATTATGATTGTAAAGTTGTTAGGCAAATATTCTTACCTTTATTTGTTGTCATATTTATCTGATTTACAAGGATGATCACACGTTTTTCATTAAAAATAAAATATATTTTACATATTTAGTAGTAATTTCTTTGTTAATATAAAGTGACTGAGTCTTGATAATTTGTGTTAATCTTTTTTTTTTAACAAATATCTTAGGTTTTATATTTATAATGTATCAAATTTATAAATCTAAGGTTTTAATAATAAATACTTTTTATTTAAACTTTATGTTATATTCAAACTGACAAAATAAAATACAACCCAAATTTTTGGGTTTTACAACTCCTCTCGTCTAAAAAGAAAATTTCGTCTTCGAGATTAAAATGGATTATACGCGTTTTACAATTCTTCCCCTCTAAAAAAAATAATTCGCCCTCGAATTAAGGATGCGAGTATGCTGCAGTTTTACAATTCTCCCTCTCTAAAATAAAATTTATCCTCGAATTAAAAGTAATTTAAGCTTATGAGGTTTAAATATGCTGAAAGTCACATAGACTGGAAGGACATGAAAGCTGAAAGACAAATAAGCTGAAAGACCATTCGTCCTTGATTTAGAACATACTACTACTGAAAGGGTATAACGTGACTTGACTGAAGTGAACATGGAACGTGACATGACTGAAAGAACTTAACTGGATTTATTAAAGGAAAAGGATGAGAGGTGCGGATGGACTCCTCCATTTCGAGTGGCTTCCCGCTCGAAACGATTCCTTTAAAGGTCTGAACATAATGAAAATCTTGGTCCTGATGACCCTGTCCTGATGATGCTGAATAGTTTCTGGTTCCATACTTAAGATGGATTTTCTGAATCTGATAGAATGAGAGAGCTACAGATATCCTGAAAGACAATATTTATATCTCTGAGTAAGCTGCGGAAACATATAGGGACGAACTACGTGAACAATTGTGAACGTGCTACGAGAGCAATTATTAACGTGGTTCGCGATTAAATGAGGAACTCTAGCATGAAGTATACCGTGAATGTAATACGTGAAACATACTGTGGACGTGATACTACAACATATCATGAACGTATGCTGGTTAAGGAAAGAATGCCAAATGATACGGCCTGAGATGTGAAACATCTGCCTGGTTATGAAATAGCTATGCTAAACTTTAGTCTGGTTTATTAAGTTTTCTGTAACCGTATTTGGTAATAGACTGTGAAACGTGTATCGTGAAATGGCACACGAACTTGAACGTGAACAATGTTATGAATGCTAATGTGAGCTTAAATCATGAGATAGCACGAAACATGAACTGAAATAGCATCATACTGCGAATGAGACGTAAACATAAAAGTGAAGATAACCGTGAACGTAAACATACACGTGATCGTGAACATGAATTCTGTCTATTATGATGGTCGATGGAAATACCTTGAATTCGTACAATTTACTGCTAAATTTCCTGTAGGTCCGCTACTGCGTAATCCTTTCGGATGAAAGAAAACACGCAGGTTGATTACATGGTTAACGATGACTTAGTTAGTACCATACTTTTTCTTTGTCTGTGGTAACGGATAATGATTTCATGAAATTTCGTCTCATTTATGTTCAGAAATTTCTAAGGATTGTAGTAACTCACTAATATGACAGCGTTCTATGTTGAACCTGTGGTATGTCAGGCATCTAGATATGAACATAGCTACATCAATGTGTGATACGGCTTCTATTAAGATTTTGCCTGTGATTATGGGACATCTTGGTGGAAATGCGGTTGAATAGCCATGGAAGGAATTTTTTGGGAGAACTGTCAGCAATTTCTGCGGTAGCAGTCAGATGAGTTCTAAAAAAATTGTACTTCGTTCACAGGCGTCGGTCGGGACCATCAGGTGATGGCCTTCACCTTCACAGGATTGTCTGAAATTTCTTTCTGCTGAAATAGGGTGGCTCATAAATGTCACTTTGTTCCATTGGAATTCATATCTGGAAATCTGTATATAAAATTTTCTCCTATCGAAGATTCTGTACAACTGTGAGAAGACGATTCTCGTGTTCTTCTCTAGAATTTAGCAGATCAGAATGTGATCAACGAATATACTGACGATTTTGTCTGCGAAGTCGAAAAAAATAAAAAATAAAAAAATTTATTCATAAATTTCATACTATAGCTGGGGCATTAGGGAGCTCAGGAGTATGGATCAAAATTTTTGAGAGACTATTGTATGTGCAACAACAGTGTGGAGAACATCACGTTCTTCCTCTCGCCACTGATAGTAGTATGATCGGAAATTTTTTTTCCGGAAAATGTTCAAGGCATCGTAGCAAGTCATACGATCCTTCTATACGTGGAATGAATATCAATTAATAATGGTGATCTGATAAACTTACTGGTGTTTTATACATGATCTCATGTTACTGTCCTTCTTCAGATGGACAGAAAGTGGTGCACCTTCTGGGGATTGCTAAGGCGATTAAGCCTCGTTCCGGTAACTCTGGCAGCAATTGCTGCAACTCTTTTAATTCAGTTGAATCTCTATAATTAAGAGTTTTGAACACAGGTTCTGTTCTTGAGACAAATTCTATGTTAACTTTGTCTCGTGGTTAGGAAGGAATTTCTAGAAAATCTTCTGGAATTACGTCTGGAAATTCTGGAATAATCTGCTGATCATGAGTTTAAAGAATTTCAGAAGTAACTTTATAACTGATAGTTAAAGTTCTTCGTAGCTATGGACTGAGAAATCACGCGCTTATAAAGTAGAAAGATTGTACTGATTTTTCTGGCAGAAAATATAATCAATATATTTGAGATCTAGTAAGACGGATCTTGTCGTTAACTGAACATAATTCCTTCATAAATACGGGTTGTACTGTAGAGTACTTTTCAGGCTGGGAGGTAGATGACGTCTGCTTTAGATAAAGCTGATATATGAAAAATTGAGCAAGCATGGCAGATATTGCTGAATATGTTTGTCTGTAACCGCACCGAATGAACTATGCGTGTCTAATCTGAATAAATACTCTAGTAGTGGTAACTGAGTTTTCAATGATCTGATTTAGGTATAGCATAACAAAACGGTTATACCCCTTTGGAGGGTAACCTCATTTACCGAGTTCCAGGTTTATAAATCATACTTTAGTTGTACGTCTTGACTCGTGCATTGAGAAAATATTCTCATGACATGTATCCTGGCTGATGTCCTGACCTGTGTCTTACTGTTGTCTGGACATGTATTTTAATGGTGAGTCTGAATAAGGTTAAGAATTTCTGGTAACTGTTAGGATTGGCGGACCGGTTAGACTACTAACCTCTGTATTTCTGGTCACGTCCGTTCCGGAGTTCCGATGGTTACTGACTGATTAATTATAAACACGGTGGTTGTCACTACTGCTTTGTCTGTCAATTTATGATGGTCATTATCATGACCGTGATTCATGTAAATATTCTGTTGAGTGGTCGGCTGGGTTCCGGTTCCCACTCTTCTGAATGAAAGGTTAGCTGAGTGAAGTGTGACATCTAGCTGAGAAGGTAAAAGCATAGAATGGAATGGTATTTTCCGCTGGTTGAAATTTATTCTTGTCAGAAATTTCAAATTTATATTTTTGTCCTTGTTCTGTAGAGTCTTCATAGTATAAACAACATCAGCATCTTGAGAGATCTCCAAAGTATCAGCAGCATCAGCATTTGTGAGGTCTTCAAAGTGTTAGCAACATCAGCATCTTGCAAAATCTTCAACTCACGAGCAGCATCAGCATCTGGTAGAATATCGACAAGTGGAAACGCCTGAGATGATTGAAGATTGATTAACAGTATCCATGGAGTAGGGTACCTGGAGTACACCTGGACTACTGTACATGAAGTACAAAATGAATACTACACATGGAGCATATCTGAGACACTGTACGTGGAGTACACATGAAATACTATACGTGGCACTGGTGGAAATTTTATGGGATGATCGATACTGGTGTCAATTTTCTGACACACGGTAGTAAACTGAACTTAAATGAGTAACATGATCGCCTGGTAATTCCTGCGTAGACTTAATGTTGGTTTTTTTTCAGGGTTCAAGGATATGATTAAACAGAGTTTCATCAATGGTTAGCGTGAAGATATGATTGATGAAGACCAACATGATTTATCATGAAATAAGATTTTACTTTAATCCTTCTGTATCTTAGCATGAAACATTATCACTCTGCTGAAAACAAAATTTTTGTAAGGAAACATGAACTGAGTCCGCCTGAACGCAACATCAACGTGAGGGTATGAAAATTTGACTGTTACAAGGAACATAAATAGTCTAATCAACTGAGGTGTAATATCAACTGATGTGGACGACTATGGTTCAATCCACATAATTCAAAGAAGAAAACATGTGACTAAGTATGGGCTATTCTGGTTCGATCCATACTTGTCAAAATTTCATGAGAACTGCCATGTATAGAAATTTATAATCTGGGACTAAATATGGTTGGCTGTAGTCCAATTCATATTTGTCAAGATTTAATGAAATGTCATGATATGACAACGGTGAACAACTGTAGATCGGTTCACAAAACATCATTTGACTGAAAAGCATGAAATTTGACTTGAGAAATGGTGAACGTTTATGGTTGGTTCACCCAGTAATATTTGACTGAAAACATGAATCTGACATGAGCAAGGGTAAACGCATTTGGGTCGGTTAATCAATACAAAATCTGAACGAGCAAGAGTGAACGCCTATGGGTCGGTTCACCAAAACAAAAAAAAAATCGAATGAAAAGCACATGCGACTAAATATGGCTAGTCCTGTACCAACCTTTTACTTAGTCAAAACTTTAAGAAAACTGACTGATAAATGAAGAAAACTGACTGAATAATCCATGAGAAACATGAAATATAACAACGCCAAAATCTAGGAAGTTCCTGGTGACTACCCACTAGTCACAGGTCGAGTTTTAGAGCCTATAGATCGAACCTTGCGCTCTGATACCATAATTGTAGCACCCCACGTGGATAAGTGGACCGTTACGTGTATTTATGGCGTGTCATCAAAGCATAAGGTAAATGTCCTAAACATTAAATGACCATAACGGAAATACCGGAATCAAACATCAGTAATCCAACCTAAGCTCAAAACATGAAAAATAAAATACTGAAGGAAAGGACTAAACAATGTCCAAATAAGCAGAATAATGTAAGAAGTGCATAAAGTAAGAAGTCCGGATAGCTTCCATTCAATGCACATGCTCTCAGAATCCTAAGAGCGTCCTGATGTACCTGCCGTTAGAACATGAAAAAACTACGGCTGAGCATAACGCTCAGTGAACGGATATAAAACATGATAAGGAATTACTGAAATGAAACAGAAGATAAAATACTAGAATTGTAAGACTGATAAATAAAGTTGTAGCGGAAATCTGTGTATAATCTGCAAAGTCTAATTTATAAATAATAAAGCTGAACTGTTCTCTGTTAAATCTGAAAACATGCATTTACTGTATTTTAATTGCCAGAGCTTATATAGGTCATGTGCTGTAACAACGGTGCATGAATAACTGGAGGGGTGACCTCGTCATGCTGTAGAGGGGTGACCTCTAAATAACTGTAGAGGGGTGACCTCTAAATACTGTGCTGGGTGGAGGGATCAGCTCCAATGTGAAGGATGTAGAGCACACACCACATTCACCCTGATAACTTGTAAACTGATAAGCCTAGGATGCATCCATACGCCCCACTAAACATACATATAAAAATGGCCAAACTGAACATGAGTGGGACGATGCAGGATATCACTCTCCTGCATGTGAGTCACTACACCGGTGCCTCTAGTGCCATGGTTACGGTACCTCCGTAATTAGTACATAAACTTGGTCATGCTTGTATATAATGCTCAGGCAATTTATTTAGTTATTAACATGATTACTGATAAGCTTAAACATATACTTTAGGAAAAACATTTGGCTGCAGACGGGGAATCCTAATCATGCATGGAAAGGAAGTCCTTACTGAAAGGACGGAAAATCCTTACGATCAATCGAATAAACGAAGGACACAAATAATAATAGAGAGATAGGAATGTCCGTATCTTAAAACATATCAAACCCATATCCGAAAACACAAATTACTCCTTCAATTTATCTACAACAAGTTATACGAAATTAACACTAGCACTTTAGTATAAATTACGCCTAATTAAAATGTGGTACACGACATACTTATATGTAACCTACTATGCCATTATAAAATATATGTACTTTTATCATAAAATATCATTAATAGTTTAACTATGATTTGAAATTCTCATGTGCACTTTGTATTAAAATAGCAGTTAACTGTATGTACCTCAAGGCCGAACAAGAAGAGAACGTATGCCGAAACTGACTTGAAGTCGAACGTGAACACACGAGAGCAAGTTTGTATAAGACGGAGCCGAACCCAAACAAAAACATACACGATCAGTTACGTGCACCAACCTCGAAACTTTGGCAAGCGACTAAATCCTGACTCGTTTTCTAAACATGACACAGTCGACCTTTACCTGCGTGCATACCCAAAACTCGAAACACGCCTCTCTCGCCAGTCAAGGAAAATAACAGGGACTCCGGCCGAACGACTTGTCCCATTCTACATGAATACGTCTCTCATCACCGTAAAAGATGAAGCGTAATTTCGGCATGCTCACACACGAAACTCGTTTCAAATCTTAACCTTTTATTTGGAAGCAGTAGGTTTTGTCTCTTTAAGATAGGAGGATATGAGTAAATCATTATAGGGTAGATGTCTTTATGTGGGCGTCGAGACATGAATCTCATTCGAAAATGGTGGGTTTGCAGCGTATGAAATGTTTAATTTCAGTAATGCATTAAATTTGCGAATCAAATTAAGATGACAGCTATTATGATTGTAAAGTTGTTAGGCAAATATTGTTACCTTTATTTGTTGTCATATTTATCTGATTTACAAGGATGATCACACGTTTTTCATTAAAAACAAAATATATTTTACATATTTAGTAGTAATTTCTTTGTTAATATAAAGTGACTGAGTCTTGATAATTTGTGTTAATCTTTTTTTTAACAAATATCTTAGGTTTTATATTTATAATGTATCAAAATTTATAAATCTAAGGTTTTAATACTAAATACTTTTTATTTAAACTTTATGTTATATTCAAACTGACAAAATAAAATACAACCCAAATTTTTGGGTTTTACAACTCCTCTCGTCTAAAAAGAAAATTTCGTCTTCGAGATTAAAATGGATTATACGGGTTTTACAGAAGTAATATCTGAGGTAAGTTTTACCTTTAAAGGATATTCTTATGACATTTGGAATATGCAATATTCAAATTTACATTTTCCATTTTAATAAAACATTTTCTTAAAAACAAAGTTTATTAAAATCTTTTGTCACATTTGACAAAATGTTAGTTTTAAGGCTAATCACTTTTTATGATCACTAAACATGATTAAGATATGCTTGTGTAAGACTTAATTGATTATTACCTTGATTATAGTGTTTGTTGAGTAATTCTTCTTACGATTGTCTCTGACGATAAATGTCTTTATACTTTGTCGTGATCAAAAATAAGAAAGATTAGTTAACACTAATAATGTTTTTAGGCATCGCTTTCATTAACACATATAAAAACACCAATATCTTACATAACCGAAGGCATAAAAGTCAGAATTTCTAGTATGCTTGTCTTGGAAAATGCGTATCTCCCAAACCATAAGTCCAAAAACCTTGGGGTTTTCAACCTTGGAAAGGCATCTTATGAGGTTTCTAATTCTCTAAGCCACACAACCTGGAGGTTTATCATTCATTCTAAATGACCAAATTACTAACATCCTACTCCTTCGAGATTCTAGTGCAAACTGCACTTGTCAAAATTCACAGAAAAGGTTCTGCCAAACTATATGACTTAAAAGATGAGGTTTCCAACCTGGAAAGCCTCATGTTTACACTTTCTAAAAATTCCAAGCAAGTGTCCATAGCCATTTTAAATCGTCGGGAAAACTAGTTTCATTGAAAGGTTACAATTGTAAAGTTTTAGTCTAAAAACTCGCTTTTACCATTTGATCACAAAACTATTTTCGTAAATGCTATGGAAATGAGGTTAGTGGCAAAATTTAAATTATAATGTCTAGTATCTATTCAAGGAAAAATATAAGGGTTGAAATGTTCCCAACCTGTAGAAAAACATCAAACAATTCTACTAGGTCAGAATGGGTTCTCAACCGTAATTCGGTCATAACTCCATTATTCCGAGGAGTTGATCGCCCATCCAACTCTCTAATGTTTAATTGTGTTGAAATTGAGTTTTGGTGATGGATGTATAGTGTTGGTATTCTTTCACGTTGCACAAAGAGGGGGAGAGGGAGGAGTGATCAATTTTGCAACTAAAAAGAATTAGAGGGTGTTTGTTTTGCTTAGTAAACCGACGGAAGAAAATGGAGGGGGAAGATTTGGGCTTTTTTCCCAAACTTGAATTCCATAAGTTATTTAAGTCTAAGCCCAGTTGTCCTAGTCCGTAATAATTCAAAAAAAACGCTAATCGTTTCGACTCGGTGCAAGTTATATTACGTAAATGAGATATTGATAGACACATAATGTTTTTTACTTCTTAAAGTCAAAATAAATCACCATCGGTTCTCGTTCCATCAAATTGGGTAAAAAATTTATAAACACGCGTAAGTGCTTTTAAATCAAATTTTTTGATTTAAATAAATATGAAAAAATAAAATAAAATTTCTATAAATCCAAATATATTATTTTAGATGGTTAGAAAAATAATTAAAATATACTGTAATTTAGTTAAATATCTCAAGATCTCAGAATTTACGTGTATTTAAGTAAAAGAAAAGGTAAAACATTATAAGTTCAAGAAGTACGAATAAAATGAATAATATTACCGAGAAAATACGAGTTATCACATATAGTGTCAAAGATTATTTATTTATTTAAATACATAATGTAACTTAAATAAACTTCATTAAAATTAAAAATACATTTTATTAAATAAAAAAAAAGATTAAATAAAAATAAAAAGATGGCACGTAAAAAAATTAAACATTACAATTAATTCATTACGGCTACATAAATGCTCCACGAAGTCTTATCAAAGCTCGTTCTGAACTTTTCTGTCCCAAAGTTCTTTGGTTTTCCTCACATATATTTCGCATCGTCCGACTCAAGTTCGAACTATGTTAGGCTTTGGATTAAAGAAAGTATCTATTAAATTCACTACGAATTTTTTGTCTTCCAAAATTTTATGTAATATTAAACATAAATACATAATTCTTTTCAACGGTTTATTTTGTAAGCACGTGCGGGTTGTCATATAATTCTTCAACGACGTTGTAAGACTCCGAAGCGCGTTCAATTTCTTTCTAGCACTTACTTGAACTATTTTAAAGTTTAAGTTTTTTCTTCCTTAGCGATGGAAAAAGTTTTGACAAACATAGCCCATTCTAGATAAATATCGTTGGCTAAATAGTAAAATTTCTTGTATGTTTAGTCATTTATCAGAAACGGAGATTCGAGAGCTCTATCAGCAAGTTCCTCATCAAATAATGGAACACAATATAACACATTAAAATCATTATTTTCCCAGAACCCTAAAATATGCATGCCAACCACAATTATTGATCCGCAATCTCTTATAACATAAGAGTTGGGTATTTATACTCATGTCTTTTGAATTGAGCTTGTAAATCTTTTGGACATTTTTTCCAACCCCAATGTAGAGAGTCAATATCCTGAGCATTTCTAAAAATCATGTTTCTCTACGTGCAATGCATATATTTTTTCAACATTCGTTGAAGTGGGTTTTCTTAAACTTTTTCTAGCATATAAATTATATAAGCATTTAGTAAAGTTAATTAAATATTCTTGTGAAGTGCGTTCAAAAATTTCCAAGTACTCGTCAAATGAATTTTCCATTGACCCGTATGCCAATTGATGTATTGGGAAGTGCACTTCAAAATGGGCTCAATACTATCACGACTGGTAACATTGAAATCGTGTATAAAATATTAAAAATATTCGAGAAGAGTTTGAGCATCATAACTTAAAACAACGTTGACTATTTTACTAATAATAATTGCAAAACTCATCGATACTTCCGCCAAATATTCTCTTCCGGGTATGTAGGAGGATTCTCATCGTCTCTAAAACAGTAGTCGAGTAGTCATTCTTCCGCCTCTTCTTGTTGACAAGGTATGTATGTCCTCGTCCTCATAGTGCCGATCTCGAACCACCGGATTCTTGATTACTCATTTCTAGAAGTTGTTCATACTTCGTATAACTCCGGTTATATTGCACCGCAACGTCTTTGAAATATATATGATAATGATCGTAACCGTAAGTGTTGGGAGTGTTTGGACGCCTATTGATTTTTCTGAAAGAAAAATAAGCATTGTTGAGTAATGAAAGTGTATGTAAAATATTATATAATAAAGAGGTATTTATATAGCTCTTAAGCGTTAACAATTTGGAAAAAAAGTATATTAAAACCAAAAAAAGGCTCTGTTAGGTGTGAAAATACCCATCCTTTTACCACTTAATTATAATAATAACCAAGCCAAAACGTGTATTTTATGTCGTAAATGTCGGAATTATGCGTGGTTTGTGTTTTTATTGTGTTTTAGGACCAAAAGATGAAAAAGGAAGAAAACACGGGCTTTCACGGGCTTTTATCAAAGAAAACGAGAAAAGACGAAGTCAAAAGATCAAGAGTGCAAAAAGAACGAAAGTCCAAGGTCTATTCTGAAGATTTATCGAAGAAAAAGTCTAAAGACGGAAGTTTAATGAAGTCGAAGAACCAAGTCTAATTAAAGAAGAAAATTATAAGACGAGTTCAAATTATATCAACAAATCCCGAGACGACGTCGAGAAAGACAAAGAATTTAAATCGAGTCGAGACAAGAAGAAAGAAGGAATAAAGCACCAACATTCTACTCCTCCTATAAATACCCTCCTAATGTGTCATTAGGAGGTGGTTAGTTAGTTTAGAATTTTCTCTCTCTAGTTTTTACTTTCTCTCTCTAGATTTATTTCATGTTTTAAAGATTTAATCTTTAATCTTTAATCTTATAAACTTAAATCTTTAATCCTTGTCTTTAATTTCTAGCTTTTTATTAATCTCAATCTACTTTTCTTAATGGTTTAATCTTAATCTTAATCTTTTTCATCATATTTTTAAATAAAGTTTAAATCTTTTTAAGTTTCGTGGTTTGTTTTAAAGTTTTTATAAGTTTTATCATTTATCTATTAGTTTTGGTTAGCTTATTGGTGTTTTTCTTGGCTTATTGTCCTTTAAAATTTGAGTTTTAAGTGCTTATTTTCGTCCTTTTTCGATTTCCTATTTTTTAGGAAATCTGATTCGATTTTACAATTATTGCGACATTGTGCATTATTGCGACATTGTGCAATTATTGCGACATTGTGCATTATTGCGACATTGTGCAATTATTGCGACATTGTGCATTATTGCGACATTGTGCATTATTGCGACATTGTGCAATTATTGCGACATTATGCAATTATTGCGACATTGTGCAATTATTGCGACATTGTGCAATTATTGCGACATTGTGCATTATTGCGACATTGTGCATTATTGCGACATTGTGCAATTATTGCGACATTGTGCATTATTGCGACATTGTGCAATTATTGCGACATTGTGCAATTATTGCGACATTGTGCATTATTGCGACATTGTGCATTAATGTGACATTGAGCTGTATTGCGACATTGTTGTATGATTTCGCAATTATTGCGACATTGTGTGCAACTTTTAGGAATTGCGAAATCTTTGTTTTTTATTGCGAAATTAATTCCAGTTTTTTATACATTGCGAAATTTATTGTTTTTATTTAAATTTATTTTTCAAATTTATTTTTCCCGCCATTTTCACTTAGCTTTATTTTAATTGTTTTGTCTTATTTTTACTTAGCTTTATTTTTACTTATTTGTCTTAGTTTAATTTTTAAAGTATTTTATTTTCAAGTCTACATTTTTATTACGTTTTAATTTCTCGTTATTTATTTTTAAGAGTTTTTATTTTTAGTTTAATCTTTTCCCGCTTTCATTTTTGTGCTTTCATTAGTTTAAACAACGACAACCCTTTTCTTTTATTCACCAAAGACGACTGAGTCGCACATTCAACCGGAGATCAATTCGATTAGACACCGAGAACAACGAACTTTTTAACCTAGCAAAATCATACTATCAAATGGCGCCGCTGCTGGCTCTTTTCGTGAAGATTAACGGTTTTTTGTGAGAGACGCGTTGGATTTTGGGATCCGTTCACTCGTGAACATTATTTTTCGTGTCAAAAATTTTCAAAAATCCAAAACAATAAAATTTTTTCAAAAATCCCAAAAACATTGGAAAAATCATAAAAAGCATTTCTTTTTCGAAAGTTTTGCACCAAAAATATTCTTCTTGCTTATCTATTGTGTTTAATGGATTCGTTTGTTGATTGTGTTGGGTGTGGAAGACCATCTTCTGGTAGTCAATCCTGTCAATGGTGTTCATGCGAACGGTGTGGAATGGATATCCCTAATTACGAATTTGGCCGTTGTCCATCGTGCAATTCGATCAATTCATATTTCAATTCATTCTTCTCTTCTAATGACACTATTTCACCCTCTCCCATATATGACGATCCATATCAACAAAATGCACCGGGTTTCTCTCAGTACCCGTGTTGCAATAATTGTGGGGGCCCTCACGATACTTCTTATTGTCAGCCAATGAATTATTATGAGCCAAATCCGTGTTCTAATTCTTTTCAACCGCTGATTTATGATGGACCGCATCTGTGCTATAATTCCGGTTTTCATAATTTTGAGCCCCCACAATGCACCCTCGATCATCAACCTTCTGTTGGAATGTGTGAAGAAGAACGAGCCATTTTTTTGAATACACTTCAATACGTTCAACAAGAATTAGCTAGCATACGTGAAGCAAGGGAGGAAGAAAAGAGACAGCAACAAGAGCAAGTATCTAATCTTAGTGATTATACTCATCCTCGTGTGCGTACATACTACTACTATGATGATGACGAGGATGATATCTATGATCTCAACCCATTTTCTGAGATTACTACTCCTACTCTTGATATCCCTAATGCGTCTAAGGATAGTGATACATCGAGTGAGATTAGTGATTTTGATCTTGATAAATTCTTTGATGAGGTTTGTGATATCCCTACTTTTACTGAGCTTACGGACGAGGTCGCTCTTAATGATGATGATTTTTATCCATGCTATGAGAATTTCACCTTTGAAATTTCTCAATATCCTTCGGGCGATGAGGGCGATGTTGATTTATTCTCTCCGACTTATGAGAAGTTCACCACTAAAATTGGTCTTATAGATGAGGTGGAAGACGTTATTCTTCGCGACAAATTACTGAAAGTTCATCTTCTTATTGCTAAAATTGAAGCGTTGAATTATGCTCCTATTTCTGAGTCTTTACCTGTAAAACCCCTGTTTTTACCACTTTGACCTTGTCACCTTATGTGTACGTGTACATGAATAAATGCAATCTCACTTCAAATATTTTATGAAGTTTCAGACTCTCGATCATATTATTCTGTCAGATCATTCTTTTTATATAAATAGGAGTTTTTATCACCTCTAACTTCGTTAACGTTCACTGAGTCACGCTAACCCGTTAAATTTCCATAATTAACTATGATAAAGTTTATACTCCTTACATTATATCAAGACTTGAATAAATAACAACATACTACGTTTTTTTCCCTTTTGAGACCTCGTATTACACGATTTGGGCATTTACCTACAAGTTGCCTTCGATAAAACTTTACTACACCTTAAACCCTACATAACCATCAACATTACACAAGATTTTACTTACTCATATTGCTAGATATTTTGAAAACACTAATCCCCCACATGTGTAAATAACACACGGCAAGGAGAGCTCCAACCCAACCCTTGCATCACTCTTTTCAAAAAGATCTAGTACTAGGATTATGTAATTAAGGCTAGTACCTTAATGTCTCCTAATCCACCCCTTTACTAGCCGATTAGGAGAACCCAAAGGGCAAGTGTACATCATTTGCATTTAAGGGATGTACTAAGCTCCTTATACATATCTCACAATACTACTAACACAAACCAACCACTCAATTCTCTTGTTAGGAGCTCTCGGCTAGAAAGGAGAAAACAAGAAGATCAAGCCTAGAACAATTACTCCCACTTCATTTACTCTCCCAATCATTAACGAAATCACACATTTACTCCTCAAAGCATTCAATTTAGTCAAATCTATCATGAAGTAATTTGGTGGCCGCGGCATGTGGAGTGTAGACTAAGAAAAACTACACTTTGTTCACTCCTAATCAATCTATAGTCCTTGTATTTCTACCACTTCACTCATCCTAGATCTAAAACAAGTAAGTAAGATTTTCCCTCATTATCATTTCCATTTTTCGTTTCTCATGCACGACATTCACGTAAATCTATGATAACCAAGATGAGAATGCATGCACACGTAGGAAACATCCTAAAATTTAACTAGAAGCCCTAGTTGATTCGGCTTAAAATCATAAACAAGGAAGGAATACCATGTTTCATTTCCTTGAGATAACTTGTGATCTAATTGGAGGATTAGATGTTATAAGCCTAATAATATAAGCTTGAACCGATCCATTGTTAAGCTACTCTATAAGCCATAAGCTCTCCACTAATCGACTTATTTTTAAATATGGGCCGAGACATATAAGCCCATATTGTGTAGTGCTAGACTTAGTGATTTGGACTAATTGGTAATAAAATGTATAAGCCCATTAGGAATCACATAATCCCAAGCTAAACATGTTGGTTAACTAATAAAAATCTTGGTAAAAGTTATTAAGTTTATTAGCCCATTAGGCCCATTAAGCACTAAACTATTATTATGGAGACTTTTTGGGCCATAATTGATAATATATTGGAAATAATAGCCGAATATGGCATAGTGTAAAGTTTATATATACTTCCGTGACATATATTAAGTATAAGGACCAAAAATGCCAAATTTGATAGTTGAGGGGTGCGGCATGAATAAGCCGAGCCATAAATCAAACCTCAAGGACTAAACATGGCATTTGGCAAACAAATTACAAGCCCTAATACCTTTTTGAAACATAGCCGAGACATGGAGGACTTGTATTGACACTTTGGAAAACTTATTAAAACCTAAAATGTTAATTTTGCCTCTTTTATAGTTCTTGAAACCACAAGGACCCATCTTGCCATTTTTGAAACATAAACCGAGCCCTAAGGGGCTGTTTTGTAAATATTGGAAATATGCAAACCCTATTTAAGAACCACGAGGACCTAACTTGACATATTGCAAACATATTTAGAGCCCTAATTATTAAATAGGACAAAAACATTAATTTCGGGACTAAAGGGACTAGTTTTGCCATTTTTCCAAACTTAATTAAACTTAATTATATATATATATATATATATTTCTTAAATATATAAAAGGTGTTAACTTGAATAAATTTATAAATATAAAATCTATTTTTGTCACTTGATCTAAAAATTATAAAAACTTTGGAAACGGCTACGAAATAAATAGTAAATATCGTTGGTAAACTTGATTTATATAAACTCATTATACGGAGACGAATTAGAATATAAATACAATTATATTGATATTATCTTTACATCCAAATATAAATATAAGACCCATTATTATATTTGACACAACCCAAAACATTATCTGTACGAACAAGTAATTAATACGGAGTAATAAGTTTGGTTATATAATTTACTACGTCTTTGGAAACGATTACATTATTATGATCAAGAACGATTAAGCTTGTACGAACATCGAAATAAAACGCTTAAAACCAGTAGAAGCATATATGGACTATTGTGATAACGATGGAACAACCTATTATATATCTCTAAGACTATGTAATTATTTAGGTTGTTGACTGTGTATTTGGCATCACCTTGGACGTTGTGACAGTGCGATATTACCAAGGTGAGTTCATAGCCCCACTTTCATATATTGACAAACTTTTAAAAATCCTTTTGGGGGAGAAAACATGCAACTGATTTATGGATATAAATTAAGATGTACCAACTTTAATTATATGTGCCTATTGTAGAGACACTCATGACCCGTGAGCTGAAACTGTTAAAATCGTTGGATTACCTATATGTTATAAATAGATCTATTTGGGATTGACCATCCCCACCTGGGTGAGTCATGCTCACTGTGCCTTGGCCGGGACAACAAGTGTTTACCATGTCAGCATTTACTATTGATGGGTGCCTGAATCAGAAATGGCGATGGTCCTCATTTGTTGAGGGCCCAACTATGTTAAAGTGTCAGTTTCGGGCAATAGACAGTATAATTACCCTTTTATAGTAATGCTTTGTGCTTTACTGTTACAGTGACTATTTATATCCAAACTATACAACTAAACCTATGAATTCACCAACTTTTTGTTGACTCTCCAAAGCATGTTTTTCTCAGGTGTTTGAAGCAGGTAGACCCTATGTGCATGGACTATAGCATTGAGTAGACAACATCTTAACAAGCATTGGGGATTTTCATAAGGGACTCATGAACAATCTTTTCATTATGTCAGAACTATTTAAAATAATGATTTACACTTTTGGTCATGTAATAAATATTTGATAAACTTTTATCTGATGCTCTATGTACTATTGCTTTTGATCCACCCACGTGACACCCATATATTATCCGCTGCATTTTGACCAATTTGGGGGTGTCACATTACCTCCGTCTATTACTTCAGTTGAGAATAATGATACAACTATGGAGGAAATTGACAATCTATCAATACCTCCGGGTCTTGATGATGATGACACGGAGGGGGATATTCTTTTTGATAATTTGCTGCATGAAGATATTGTCCCAAGTCCCCCTCCCGAGCACCTTTTATCCCAACCTTTAGAAACCATTACCGAGGATGAGTGCTTTGACCCGGGGGTGACATTGACCATTCCATGATTGACACCTTTACGGCTTTGCCGCTCAGTGATAATCAATTGTCTTTGGGGGACGACAATTTGCTTCCTTTACCCACCCCACCTCCCGTGGATCGCTACCTCACATACGTTTCGTATGTTGAGAGGAATTTTCTACCTTTCAAGACTTATCCTCCGGCCACTCCTTTATTAATGTCCTCCGGGAACGAGGACAAGGTCTTTGATCCCGGTATTACATTTGAGGCTTCCCCATGGACCATTTAATTCGGGGACGAGTCAGGCTCGTGCCTCGGTTAAAAAAAACAAGCGCTTTTCAAGAGGCAACCCGATTATCTATCTATCTTTATCTGTTTTTATAATAAGTGTAGGGGGAGACCCTAGTATGTGTTTGTTGTTTTCTTTCTTATCATGTGCAGGGATTGGAGCTTCAAAGATCCATTCTTGATGACTTTTGACAAACCGTGATCCCGTGTACCCGTCTTCCCGGTTCTATCCTAAACTCTTTTGATTTACTATTTTATATTCTTCAATATTAAAATAGGAATCACTTTAGTTGTCTCTTCCTTAACAAGATTTAAACAACGTGCACAATGTCCTAAGTGTAGGGGAGTTTACTCCCACATGCTTAAACATTGAGGACAATGTTTATATTAAGTGTAGGGGGACTTCTATCGAAGTTAAGTGGGCTTTTCCTTGTATTTATCCTCATTTTAACCGAGAAATTGATTTTTTCGACATTTTTCAAAAATTTTAATCTATTTTGGCCTAGTTGTATAGTAGTATTTTCTTTTTCTATCGTTATTTACTTTCTTTACTAGAATAAATTTTTAATAAAGTGGTTTTCGTTTTTCAACGTTGTGAATATTTTGACTCAACCTGAGTTTACTTATCTAAGTTTACTCTAGCTAGTATCCTTAACATGTTTAAGTCAAGTTTTGCTAGGCTTTTATATAGGGAACTTTAAAACGCGAAAGTCTTAACTCTCACGGGTTAAGAACAAGAACTTTTCGCAAGTTCCTATAATTGATCCTAGAAAGTCGTTTATCAAGGGAACTTTAAAATGTGAATTCTAAACTTGAAAAAGTCTAAGAAGTTGCAAGATACTATCGATGACTTGAAAACCCAAAACTTTGATTTAATAGGCTAAGCATCCACGAGTCTCATTCCTTGAGATTTTAAATTGTGGAGAACGAGAGATGATAGAGCCAATTATAAGTTTGGTATTCTTTCATGAATTTAAGTGAGTTGATTATAAGCTTTTTCTTCCATCGCTTGTTAATAAATTTAATTGCAATAAATAAGGTCGTACGATTTGAAAAGTTACTTAGCTTCTAGCCCAAGATCGTTTAAAAGTTGCTCGGTATTAATTAGAGTTCATAGCCAAGGCATGACTTATTGAAGCGGGATGCGAAGATTGGCGAGTCCGAAAAGGCCCTAACAAGGCATGAGGGCTACATTTTGTTGCTAAAGATCCAAAAGTGATGTGAAGAATCATTTATCAAAAATCAATATGAAGGATCGAGACACATGACGAAAAGCAAATACTCCCCTAAAGATCATGGAGAAGTCTATCCAAAAAGGCCCTAACAAGGTATGAGGATAAATAGATCCAAGTCCTAAAAGGAGGCGGATCGTTGTATATCAAAGTCCAAAATAAAGATTGGAGAAAAATGAAGAAGTCGTGGTCCAAATATGAAGAATCTCTCAAAAAGTTCAAGTGAAGAAATTCCTAATATGAAGAGAAGACCATAACTTCATGAACATCTCTCAAGATTCGAAGTATGAAGTCGCTGCCAAATATCGGTCCGAGAAAGGTCTCAAATCGTGAAGCGAGTTACGCCAAGATATGAACTTTAGCTAACTATTGATTTTGTCCTTTAGCTAACTATTGATTAAATCGTCCTACTTTATTTTCAGCCTAATAACTATCGTAATAAGTCAACAATGCATCCTCGTGATCATTTATGACAACAATAAAATATAAGAGATACACCTAGGAATAAAGGAGTCTAAGTGAATAATTGGGCCACATGAGTTTTTGTTTGTTTGCTAACTTATAATAACAATGATCTCGTTTTTAAGCTTGGTTCGGGAAACGTGAAACTTGAGGATGATAAACATTCATGACAATCCAAAGCCTCAATGTAAGTATTTAATCTCTTTATTTGCTTTTCTTCCTTTAATTATGTTTAATAAAGGTCAAGGTGGGTTAATTATGATGGAAAATGTAAATCGTGCTTTGTAACTAATGCATTGCATGAGGGCATTGCAATGGTCAAGTGTAGGGGATTTGATAGGTGTGAAAACACCCATCCTTTTACCACTTAATTATAATAATAACAAGCCAAAACGTGTATTTTATGTCGTAAATGTCGGAATTATGCGTGGTTTGTGTTTTTATTGTGTTTTAGGACCAAAAGATGAAAAAGGAAGAAAAAAGGGGCTTTCACGGGCTTTTATCGAAGAAAACGAGAAAAGACGAAGTCAAAAGATCAATAGTGCAAAAAGAACGGAAGTCCAAGGCCTATTCTGAAGATTTATCGAAGAAAAAGTCTAAAGATGGAAGTTTAATTAAGTCGAAGAACCAAGTCTAATTAAAGAAGAAAATTATAAGACGAGTTCAAATTATATCAACAAATCCCGAGACGACGTCGAGAAAGACAAAGAATTTAAATCGAGTCGAGACAAGAAGAAAGAAGGAAGAAAGCACCAACATTCTACTCCTCCTATAAATATCCTCCTAATGTGTCATTAGGAGGTGGTTAGTTAGTTTAGAATATGAGTAGTGTAGTTTTACTTTCTCTCTCTAGTTTTTACTTTCTCTCTCTAGATTTATTTCATGTTTTAAAGTTTTAATCATTAATCTTTAATCTTGTAAACTTAAATCTTTAATCTTTGTCTTTAATTTCTTGCTTTTTATTAATCTCAATCTACTTTTCTTAATGTTTTAATCTTAATCTTAATCTTTTTCATCATATTTTTATATAAAGTTTAAATCTTTTTAAGTTTCGTGGTTTGTTTTAAAGTTTTTATAAGTTTTATCATTTATCTATTAGTTTTGGTTAGCTTATTGGTGTTTTTCTTAGCTTATTGTCCTTTAAAATTTGAGTTTTAAGTGCTTATTTTCGTCCTTTTTCGATTTCCTATTTTTTAGGAAATCTGATTCGATTTTGCAATTATTGCGACATTGTGCATTATTGCGACATTATGCAATTATTGCGACATTGTGCATTATTGCGACATTGTGCAATTATTGCGACATTGTGCATTATTGCGACATTGTGCAATTAATGCGACATTATGCAATTATTGCGACATTGTGCAATTATTGCGACATTGTGCAAATATTGCGACATTGTGCATTATTGCGACATTGTGCATTATTGCGACATTGTGCTATTATTGCGACATTATTCATTATTGAGACATTGTGCAATTATTGCGACATTGTGCAATTATTGCGACATTGTGCATTATTGCGACATTGTGCATTATTGTGACGTTGAGCTGTATTGCGAAATTGTTGTATGATTTCGCAATTATTGCGACATTGTGTTCAACTTTTAGGAATTGCGAAATCTTTGTTTTTTATTGCGAAATTAATTCCAGTTTTTTATATATTGCGAAATTCATTGTTTTTATTTAAATTTATTTTTCAAATTTATTTTTCCCGCCATTTTTACTTACCTTTATTTTAATTGTTTTGTCTTATTTTTACTTAACTTTATTTTTACTTATTTGTCTTAGTTTAATTTTTAAAGTATTTTATTTTCAAGTCTAAATTTTTATTACGTTTTAATTTCTCGTTATTTATTTTTAAGAGTCTTTATTTTTAGTTTAATCTTTTCTCGCTTTCATTTTTGTGCTTTCATTAGTTTAAACAACGACAACCTTTTTTTTATTCACAAAAGACGACTGAGTCGCACATTCAACCGGAGATCAATTTGATCAGACACCGAGAACAACGAACTTTTTAACTTAGCAAAATCATACTATCATTCTCTTTATTTAGCGATTAGGCAACATAGTCATATACAATTAAGAAAAAAGGAATAAAAAGAATGAACCTGACGTTGGTTGGTCCGGTCATTGCGAGAAGGCTTGGTGTCATTGCCGAAACGATGCAACAAAAAAAGGCTCGCGTCAACGCTCTAGCACTATCGTCCCGTCAGACCAACTTTAACTTCCGCTCTAAGTGGCAAGTTGAATAGTGTTGTAAACAGTAAATCATGATAAGCATGACTTCATTTTAAGTATTGGTTAATCTGGGGTTTAAGGGTAAAAGTGTAACTTTAGATCCAATTATTATGGATTAATCAGTTAGTTTCGTGCATTTATCATCACCCATAACATAACCAACAAAAGTTATTTTGGATTTTTAGTTTCTTACTACTTACTAATGGACCAATTCCATTCATTCACTATTTAAAATTAAAAAATCACAGAATGATCATTTTTACCAAAATATTCAAAAGTTGTTAAAAAATAGTGGATGAATTAAAGTCGTAAAAATGGCGAAAATTGACTATTACTAGTGATATTTCATTAATGACAAAAAGAATGAAATATCACTTAGTGATAAAATAGTGAAATATCACTAGTGATATTTTATAAACATAATTGTGTAATAAATATTTTATTAATTTACTGTTTGTAATATTTTTAATAATTTTTCATTGTTTTACCACCAATAATATCACTAATAATAAACTATTACTTCATTAAATTTACAGCTTTATTCTCTTTGATTTTTTTATAACTTTTAAATATTTTGATAAAAATAAATATTTTTATTTTTTAATCTCAAATTAAATTTTACTAATAAATCAAAAATAAATAAAACACAAAAAGTAATCATTTAATATATAGTAAAAACCAAAATTGTAAAATAACTCGTCCGTAACATAACCCGATACAAAGGGAACTATGTTGCACGGATACGGATACGGATACGGAAACGAGGACGGGGACGGGGACGGGTACTTAGAAACGCCAATGTCCCAAAATCCATGAAACGGGTACGGCTGGAAACGTTTTTGTATTTTCTATATATATTATTAATAAATTAAATAAACATGAATCTTTTACCGATAAAGAAAGAAAAAATCAATACTCATAGTGAGACATAAGATATACTTAACATTGAACTAATATTGATAGTCAATTTTTAAAGGTTTGTTAAAAGATATGACGACCTACCATATGTGTATAAAATATAAATGGACCAAAAAATGTCTCATGACCCAAAAACTAGCCCAAAAATATGTTAAAATCCCAAGAAACGTTTCCCTTCGTGTTTCTGCTAGAACCTCGACGTTTCCTATCCTCATGAAACGTTTCCCTTTCTGGGGAAACGTTTCCGCCGCGTTTCCGGGCGTTTCTAGCCGTTTCCCGTTTTCTAAACGTTTCCTAGACAAGCACGGCACCCAAAGGGCGTTTTCGTGCAACATAGAAAGGGAATAAATCCCAGTGGTCTCTGTTACCATCAAAATGCTAAATAAGGAAGTACATTTTCCACCTCCAAAGTTGAAACTTGAAATGCGTCAGCAGAAAGCTCAGGTTTTCACTTTGGAAAATGCTAGAACCACAAAAGGATTCATACAAAAAACTTTACAAAATGAGTTGTCATAAAATGAATGGCATTTCAATTTCACTTTTTTCTTCTTTCTCCCACATACATCCAATAATATGCATGACACATCATTATGTGGATAATTTTTTGTAAAAATTTTATGATTCTATCATTCCTCTTTCACTTTCATATTAAAGTAAGTGCTTACATCATTTGCTGATGATTGACACCTGTCTAAACTAATCTTTAATTGGTGATATCTTGATTTTTGTGTTTCTCCCTGAATCTAACAAGCAGCCACTCTAAAACTATATCTTCTCTCCAATAACCAAGAATCTTATTGGTGAAACACTTTCACGTGGGCTTTTGTTAATTACAAAGTTTTCATAACTTTTATATGTACTAAAATTAATAATTACTACTTAGACAATTTTAATAATGCGTATAATGGAAAACCCTGTTGGAAGTGTCTGTAATTGGTGGAGATCGATGAAGGCGTGCTAAGACTAGCTAGGATGCTAATTTTTAGCATGCACGTATCATAATTAAGATTGTGTTCAAGATATGTGAAGTTCTTAGTTTTTGCGACTACAAAATTTCATGATGGTGTTATTTTATGAGTTAAAATCTATATATACACTTAAATTATCATATACTTATTCAACCAATTATAATCATTCATTTTTCTAAAAACCCATTTTCTACCACTTTTTTAAAAATTAAATATCTCACAAATAGTAAATCGTTAAACGAAAAAAAATACACAATTGTGACGAGGATTAAATCATCTATCTATCAAGGGGCACATGTATATCTTTCGACGAACTTTTTTTTTGACTTTTTTTTCTTAAGTCACGTCTGGAGAGAATCATATATGATTCGTCAGGAATTATATATGATTCGTCACGAATCATATATGATTTTCAGAAAATCATATATGATTCGTGATATGAATCATATATGATTTTCTGAGAATCATATATGTTTCGTGACGAATCATATATGATTCTCTCCAGACGTTACTTAAGAAAAAAAGTCGAAAAAAAGTTCGTCGAAAGTATATACATGTGCCCCTCGATAGATAGATGATTTAATTCTCGTCGCGATGATACGTTTTGTTTTACGTAACGATGAACGGTTTGTGAGATATTTAATTTTTAAAAAATGAGTTTTTTTGTTAGATTATAAAAATGGATAGTTGTGATTGATTGGTTGAGTCTATGCTACACTAATGGTCTATAGGATTTTTTCCGTATATAGATATTTTTTGTTTTCCAGAAAAAGTAGTATATTTTATTTCTTTTAAGGACAAAATTTGTATTAAAAAATAAGAAATATATAGGAAGGAACAAATAAGAAATTACACAAGACATGGAATCAAAAAGTTTTAGCGCCAATTGTTCTAAAAGATAGTAAGGGCATCCACTATGGTGGTTCATACATAGGTTTATAAAGTTTTGAAGAGGTCTAAAATGTTTTAAACCATAGTGAACATCTATTTTAAAATGATGTGGCATGAAGAAGTCTAAAATGTTGAACCTCTTCATAATTTAATGCATTTGATTATGTTAGAGGTTTATAAATTTTGATGAAGTTTATCCATAGTAGAAATAGGTTTATAAAATAAAAAGGTTTATAAATTAATGTTATAACACACTTATAAACCTATAGAAAAGTTTATCATAGTGGATGCTCTAAGTATTTTATTCCTATTTTAGTATCACATAAGGAAAGTGTTATTGATCTCGTCAAATATCATATTTCGGGTCATATGATAATTGCCGAATATAAGATGGTATCGAAGGCTTCAAAAAGTCCACAACACCACACCAAAAATAGCTTGAAGCATCAACTTCCAATCCTTTGAAATTGAGACAATATGGAGATACTGAATCGTGTCGTAGTTATCGAAAGTTTTTTTTAAAAGCAATCTCTTTATTTTTAAGTTTATCCCAAAAGTAAATTTTTCTCGGTATACAATTTATTAGCTAAATTTGTGTACATTCTTATGTTTCCATCTGAGTTTGAATCATAACGTCTGCGAGTTTGCTTTACATACCTTTGTAGTTACGCAATTTTAAAGATCTGAAAACTTGAGTTAAGATTATTCGGGGTTACATGCGTTTAAATCACTTAAGTGATTTGCAATTATAGGAGAAAGTCTTTTTTTCCCTTTGAATGGCTAAATTGTATGGAAACAGTGAAATTTACGAGAGCTATGACAAAATTTTAATCAAAGTGCAACGAAGAAAAGCAAACACTTAGAGTACAATCACCCCATCAAACACCATAATAAACATATTATGTTTTCATAAGTCTAACACCCCACTTGGATAAATGGAATGTTACCTGTATTTATGGCGTGTAATCAAAACATGCAAGGCAATGTATTAAATATTAACTGACCATACGGAAATACCGGAATCAAATATCGGTAGTCCAACATAAGCTCAAAATATAAAGATTAAGTACTGAAAGAAAAAGGACGAAACAGTGTCCAAACAACCAAAGTAATGTAATGTAATGTAATGTGTGCATAAAATAAAGGAGTCTGGATAGCTCCCATCCAAATGCACGTACTCTCTTAAAAGTCCTAAGATCGTCCCTGTGTACCTGCCGTTTGGAAACATGAAAGGAAACTACGGATGAGCATAACGCTCAGTGGACGGATATAACATGATAAGAATGTACTGAAAGTAATGGAATAGAAGACAACAAAGGAGCTATAAGACTGATATGTAACATGTGGTAGAACTCTGCATAAAATCTGAGAAACCTGGTTCATATATACTGAAACTGATATATAACTATTAATTCTGAAAACATGCATTTACTGTATTTTAATTGCCAGAGCTTATATAGGTCATGTGTTGTAACAACCGTGCATGAATAACTGGAGGGGTGACCTCGTCATGCTGTAAAAGGGTGACCTCTAAATACTGTGCTGGATGGAAGGATCAGCTCCAATGTGAAGGGTGTAGAGCACACACCACATTCACCCTGATAACTTGTAAACTGATAAGCCTAGGATGCATCCATACGCCCCACTAAACATACATATAAAAATGGTCAACCTGAACATGAGTGGGACGATGCAGGATATCACTCTCCTGCATGTGATTCACGACACCGGTGCCTCTAGTGCCGTGGTTACGGTACCTCCGTAACTAGTACATAAACTGGTCGTGCTTATATATAATGCTCAGGCAATTTATTTAGTTATTAACATGATTACTGATAAACTTAAACATATACTGGGGAAAACATTTGGCTGAAGACGGGGAATCCTAATCATGCATAGAAAGGAAGTCCTCCGTACCTCGTGTCCAGTAACCGACCGAGATCAACTGAAAGAAAGTCTACTCTGGTTTCACGCGAGCTACATGAATAAGGGACGTGAATGAGTAAACTGATATTCGCTTATTTAATTTCATGTTCTTATTGGCCTTTCATTTATTTATTTATTTTCTGAAATTCCGTACATATATTAACTGATAAATCTGACCTTATAATAGTTCATTTTAATGTATTATCGTTCTATTATTAGTTACGGTACAACGTATTTCTGATGCTATATTAGTACTATATTAAGTATCCCGCTAAAATAGAAAGTTTCTTAATTTAGAAGTTCCCCAAAATAATTTAATTCATTTAATAAAATTATACCCTTTTAAATATTAAAGAACTATTTTAATTTAATACATTTAAAATATATTGTAAACATTTATAAAACAATTTGATTAAAAAGGTATAATATAAAAATATTCATTTTATTTATAATAATAATGTCCCGAGCCTACCGAGATACCCCCATCTCGGTCGCACTAACAATTCAACAACATAAGCTTAAATCTGTCAATAAGAATCTGCGACAGAAAACTGAGTCACTAAAACTGTCGCTAAAAGCTGTCCTGTTTAAAAACTGCATACATATAACAGTTCTGCGACAGAAAAACTATCGCAAAACTGTCGCAAAACTGTCGCTAATGTTATTTACTATTTATATTTTCCTGTCCCATTTCTTTCCACTGATTAACCACTTAGTTCCCACTGTTAGGTTATGTTTTCCCACTGTTTATATAAACCAAACGCACCCTTATTTCAGGAACAACCCATTTGGGCTTGTTTCAAATATTTTGGCCGATCTCAGCCCGAACCGCCCCTGTGTGGGTCACGGCTGGGCAAACAAAGGAAGGACCACTGAGACCTTACGGTCTCGGTTTCATTAACCCACACAGCCCCGTTAATACAGCCTAAACAAACACCCCCTTTTTGGGTTTTCTGGCCCTCGGTCGACCCACAACAGCACCCCCACCGAGACTGTGATGTCTCGGTTATGTGCAGCCCCAAACCGAAATCCCTTTTTTTTTTAAATCGTGTATAACCTGAAACCTCCTTTCTTTTTAAATTAAACCCCATATTTCGTGTGTTAAGTAAATCAAAAGAGAAAGATTAATTTACCTTGTTTGATTTCTAATAAACGATGAACATACACAAGCTTCTTGAAGAATTTTGACCCGAAAATCCCTTCTTTCTTTTCTATGGGTGGTGGCACATAAAGGTTTCCAAAACCCTAATATATATTTTTTTTGTTCGACTGTGTGGAAGGGAGGGTTAAAGTCCCGTTTTATTTTCTTAAGATGGGCTTGGCCCAAAATTTTTCTTTCCTTTTTTTTAAAACAAACCGGCCCCTCCTTTTACTTTCTTATATATATTTTTTTTAAATACTTGTATATATAATTTCTCGCGTTTGTTTTCGTCGATAATTACTATGTAAAAAGTGTAATTAATTAAACTGCGTATTTACATTTCCCGATTTAAAATACGAGTTTTACAATTCTTCCCCTCTAAAAAGAATAATTCGTCCCCGAATTAAGGATACGGTCGTACTGGGTTTTACAATTCTTTCCCTCTAAAAAGAATTCGTCCACGAATTATAAGGTATTTAAGCTGACTGGTGTAAAAGCCGAAAATGCTAATAAGCTGGAAGACATAAAAACTGAAAAGATATACCCGAATCAAAACTGAAAGTGAGGATAAGAAGTCCGTATAGACTCCTCTGTTTCCCAAGTGGCCTCCCGCTCGGTATGGTTCCTCCACAGGATTTTGACGAAAGTAATGGTCTTCCTTCTCATAACTCGATCCTGGCGATCTAAGACTGCTTCGGGTTCCTCAATATAAGATAGATCCTCTCGAATCTGATCGAGTGGATAATTCACTTTGTGAAGCTCATGATAGTTGTATCCTCTGAGTAATGATACATGAAATACGTTGTGGACGTGTGAAAGCTGAGGTGGTAACGCCAATCGATATGACACTTCACCAATACGTTCAAGGATTTCGAACGGTCAGGATGTAACGAGGGCTGAGCTTGCCTTTGAGGCCAAAACGTCTGATACCGCGTGCGGGTGATACTTTGACGAACACACGATCCCCAGTCTGAAATGATAGATCTCTGCGATGCTTGTCGGCGTAACTCTTTTGGCGAGTACGCGCTTCTTGCAGTTTTGCCCTAGCAATGGCGACCTTTTCATTGGTCAGTTCTATCAATTCTGGTCCTTCAATCAAACGTTCTCCAACCTGATCCCAACAAATAGGAGCACGGCATTTCCTGCCGTATGACATCTCGAATGGAGCACGCTTGATACTAGCATGCCAAATGTTGTTGTAGGCAAACTCGACCAAGAAAATATAGTCATCCCAGTGTCCTGTCCATTCTAATGCATAGGCGCGTAGCATGTCCTCCAAGGTCTGGATGGTACGCTCTGACTGACCGTCCGTCTGTGGATGGAAAGCTGTGCTGAGCTTGAGCCTAGTTCCCCAAGCTTTATGCAAACCTTTCCAGAATGTAACCGTACAATTTCCTTGGTGAAAAGTTCTGCTAATTTACTGACTGTGAAATCTTTACGGATAGGAATGAAATGTGCCGACTTGGTCAAACGATCGACAACAACCCAGATTGCATCATGTCTCCGCTGAGTCTATGGTAGTCCGGTGACAAAATCCATAGAGATCTTGTCCCATTTCCACATTGGAATATCTAATGGCTGGAGAAGACCACTAGAACGCTGGTGCTCTATCTTAACCTGCTGGCAGGTTAAGCATTTAGACACAAATGTTGCGACATCCTGTTTCATGCCGCTCCACCAGAAATGCTGCTTAAGATCGTGGTACATTTTAGTGGAACCTGGATGGATAGAGAACGGAGAGCTGTGAGCCTCAGTCATTAGGGCTTCTCTGAGAGCAGGGTCTTCTGGAACGCAGAGTTTGGTACCCTGCCATACGATACCATCGTCATCGATGCGAAATTCGGTCTGCTGGTCAATGTTCTGGACAATCGCCCAGATTTCACCATCATCCTTTTGTGCGGCTTTAATCCCAGAGAGTAAATCCGGTTCTACCCTCAGACTAGCCCAGTATCCCCTCTGTCCGCGTACTAAGAGCTCAATATCATACCGCTCTAAGTCCCGAATAATTTCCTCCTGAACTTTGATGCCATTAATCATACCTGACTTTCTGCTAAGGGCATCTGCTACTACATTTGCTTTACCTGGGTGATACTGAATATTAGTGTCATAGTCTTTCAGCAGTTCTAACCATCGCCGCTGTCTCATGTTCAGCTCTCGTTGGGTGAATATGTACTTGAGACTTTTTTGATCGGTGAAGATATCACACGACTCACCGTATAAATAATGCCTCCAGATTTTAAGGGCGAAAACGACTGCTGCGAGCTCTAGATCATGAGTAGGATAATATTTCTCATACGGCTTCAGTTGACGCGAAGCATAAGCAATGACTTTCCCATGGTGCATAAGAACACAGCCTAAGCCCTTTCCTGAAGCGTCACTGTAAATCTGATAACCACCTGTACCGGATGGAAGTGTAAGTATCGGAGCTGAGATCAAACGATGCTTGAGTTCCTCAAAACTCTTTTCTCTCTCCTCGGTCCATATAAACTTCTCACCTTTTCGCATAAGTTGGGTCAATGGTAACGCCAAACCTGAGAAGTTTTCCACAAACCTGCGGTAATAACCCGCCAACCCAAGAAAACTACGTATCTCTGTGACAGATGTCGGTCTTGGCCATTTGGTGATAGCCTCCACCTTTGTAGGATCCATAGTGATTCCTTCTACAAAAACAATATGACCTAGAAACGCCACTGTATTCAGCCAAAACTCGCACTTCGAAAATTTAGCATATAGCTTTTCTCGTCTGAGAGTCTGCAAAACTGTACGGAGATGATTCTCATGTTCCTCTTTGGATTTGGAGAAAATAAGGATATCATCGATGAATACGATCACAAACTTGTCTAAAAATTCGTGGAAGACTCTGTTCATCAAGTCCATAAATACTGCAGGCGCATTCGTGAGACCGAATGGCATAACAACAAACTCGTAATGACCGTACCTCGTGCGAAAAGCAGTTTTAGATATATCCTGCTCTTTTACACGCAGCTGATGGTAGCCTGATCGTAGATCGATTTTTGAGAAGTGCTTGGCACCCTGAAGCTGATCGAATAAATCGTCAATACGAGGAAGTGGATAACGATTACGAATAGTGAGCTTATTCAACTCACGGTAGTCAATACACAATCGTATACTACCATCCTTCTTCTTGACAAACAAACCTGGAGCGCCCCAAGGTGACACGCTAGGACGAATGAAACCCCTTTCTAGAAGTTCCTGAAGTTGATCTTTCAGTTCCTTAAGCTCTACATGAGCCATACGGTAAGGAGCTTTAGATACTGGTTCTGCACCTGGAATAAGATCAATACCAAATTCTACCTCTCGCATGGGAGGTAAACTTGGGAGTTCCTCTGGAAAGACATCTGGAAAATCTGACACCACTGGCTGATCATGAATTGAAGGTGCCTCAGAAGTCGTGTCATGAACTGTAGCTAGGAAACCCTCACAACCATGGTATAGTAAGGTACGAGCCTGTAAAGCTGAAATGATCTGAACATGTTTTCCTGGCAGGAAGCCCTGGTGAATATACTCTGGTGTCTGGACATCACCAAAGATGACCCGGTGAGCATGACAATCTATGGTGGCACGATGAACCGACAACCAATCCATACCCAGAATAATATCGAATTCACACATATCCAAAGGAAGAGCACTGACTGGAGGGATTTTATCATCAAACT
The DNA here is from genome assembly GCA_025667525.1 of Glebionis coronaria. Classification (NCBI taxonomy): domain Eukaryota; kingdom Viridiplantae; phylum Streptophyta; class Magnoliopsida; order Asterales; family Asteraceae; genus Glebionis; species Glebionis coronaria. Next base: position 242,044,552 of record CM046880.1, read on the forward strand.
CAAGAGGGAGATCCTTATACACCTGGGTAATGAGTATAGAGTCTCGCATGGGGGTAGATATACTAAGTACACTGTCTAGTAGCGTAGGGGTCATGTTTATTCTAACAGCATATGAAGTAGATATAACTGAGTGTGTGGCGCCTGTATCGAAAAGCACGCATGCAGACTGTCCGTGTATAAACAAAATGCCAGTAATGGTACCTGTGGTCTTATTCGCTTGCTCACGGGTAGTAGTGTAGACACGACCAGTGGTTGGTGGTATTGGTGGTGGTGGAGGTAAAATCTGAGGGATCTGGCTTGAGGTACCGGCAGCATCCCCGCTCTTGCAATCCCTCTTCAAATGGCCCGGCTGACCACACTTGTAACAATTACCCGTACCACGACGACAAGGTCCTGTGTGTTTCTTCCCACATGTGATGCAAGTGGGATAAGAATACCCGGTGGAAGTAGCTCTAGTTTGCTGAGAACCTGATTTATGATGACAAACACGTGTCACGATTCTGATAACTTAACTGAAATGAGGCTGTTTGACTGAAATTTAAAATTACCAGAATTTGCCGGTCGGGCAACCTGCTGACCTCTGTTGTTTTGGTCACGCCCTTGTCCAGCATCTCTGTTGGAATTTACAAAAAAAATTAAGATCTGTTCTACATGATAATTTAGTATTTCCGGAGCTTAAAGAATCACCTGTAGTTGCCAGATGAGTTTGAGCTGCCGCGGTAGTTATCACCACCGCTCCTCTTATCTGATCGATTACAGTCATATGACTGACCGTGGTTCCTGTAGTTCTGATATGGAGTAGCCGATTGGGATCGGTCTCGTCCTCTGTGTCTGTAAGATTATAATTGGATAAGGCATAACATATAAGTTGACAAGCAATAATGGGAGTTAAATTGTTTAAGTCTGTTGGGTGAGATGTACCTCTTCTCCGGACGCTCTACATTCTCGAGCTCATCCCTCTCGAAAAGCATCTCAATATCACGAGCTGCATTAGCTACTTGTGACACATTAGTGAATGTGGCACTCACCAGCCTATCTACAGTCCTAGAGTGAAGATCCCAGCGAAATTGCTTCGCTTGCTCCTCTGTGGTACCCGCAGCCTCCCCTAAGAATCCAGCCATCCTGAGGTATCGGTGCATGAACTCTATACTGTTCTCGCCAAGATTCTGACGAATGACGTGGAAGTCCCTCTTCAGTTTAGCTTGCTCCGCATGCGGGAAAAACTGGTCATAGAACATCGTCTTGAAACGTGCCCAGGTCAATGTAAGCTCCCAAGCATCTCCCCCACTGGACAGCTTCTGAGACCTCCACCAATGCAGAGCAGGACCCTCCAATTTGTAAACTGCAAGCCTAACCTTGAAAGCATCACCACAACCCATAGCTCCAAAAGTTTTCTCTACATGGTAGATCCAGTCTTCCGCGTCAGTTGGAGCTACAGTCTGCTCAAAAAGTCGGGGTTTCTGCTTGTTAAACAAATCTAGCCAAGCGGGTAAGGTGGCAGGTGGTGGAACAGGAGGGTTGTTATTCTGCTGAGGTCCATTTTGATATTTAGCTCGGATCTCATCATGAGTTTGGGGTAACATGGCTTGTATAGCAGCCTGAACAGCAGCAACAATTGCAGCTGCGTTAGGATCATTCTCGGTTTCGCGTCTGGGTGGCATCTGAAATAACAGAGGATAAGTTGATAAAACTGCCAAAATCTGGGGTAATAAATCTGAATATGCATAGTGTAATTCATGAAGGTATAGCCAACAAAATATGACATGAATACTGGTGAACGCCTGGGGTCAGTTCACAAAATGACAATTACTGAAACATACTGACATGAGTAAGGATGAACGCCTAAGGTCAGTTCATCTACTCAAAATTTAAACGGCAAGGGTGAACGCCTATGGTCAGTTCACCAAAACGAAAAGTTCGATGAAAAGCACATGCGATTAAGTATGGCCAATCCTGTACCAACCGTTTACTTAATCAATATTTTGAAAATCTGACTGATAAAATACATGAGTAGCATTGAAGATAACGACGCCAAAATACAGGAAGTTCTTGGTGACTACCCACTAGTCACAAGTCAAGTTTTAGAGCCTACAGGTCGAACCTTGCTCTCTGATACCATAATTGTAACACCCCACTTGGATAAATGGACCGTTACGTGTATTTATGGCGTGTCATCAAAGCATGCAAGGCAATGTATTAAACATTAACTGACCATACGGAAATACCAGAATCAAACATCGGTAGTCCAACATAAGCTCAAAATATAAAGATTAAATACTGAAAGAAAAAGGACAAAACAGTGTCCAAACAACCAAAGTAATGTAATGTAATGTAATGTGTGCATAAAATAAAGGAGTCTGGATAGCTCCCATCCAAATGCACGTACTCTCTTAGAAGTCCTAAGATCGTCCCTGTGTACCTGTCGTTTGGAAACATGAAAGGAAACTACGGCTGAGCATAACGCTCAGTGGACGGATATAGCATGATAAGAATGTACTGAAAGTAATGGAATAGAAGACAACAAAGGAGCTATAAGACTGATATGTAACATGTGGTAGAACTCTGCATAAAATATGAGAAACCTGGTTCATATATACTGAAACTGAAATATAACTATTAATTCTGAAAACATGCATTTACTGTATTTTAATTGCCAGAGCTTATATAGGTCACATGCTATAACAACCGTGCATGAATAACTGGAGGGGTGACCTCGTCATGTTGTAGAGGGGTGACCTCTAAATACTGTGCTGGGTGGAGGGATCAACTCCAATGTGAAGGATGTAGAGCACACACCACATTCACCCTGATAACTTGTAAACTGATAAGCCTAGGATGCATCCATACGCCCCACTAAACATACATATAAAAATGGCCAACCTGAACATGAGTGGGACGATGCAGGATATCACTCTCTTGCATGTGAGTCACGACACCGGTGCCTCTAGTGTCGTGGTTATGGAACCTCCGTACCTAGTACATAAACTGGTGGTGCTTGTATATAATGCTCAAGCAATTTATTTAGTTATTAACATGATTACTGATAAACTTAAACATATACTGGGGAAAACATTTGGCTGAAGACGGGGAATCCTAATCATGCATAGAAAGGAAGTCCTTACTGAAAGGACGGAAATCCGTACCTCGTGTCCAGTAACCGACCGAGATCAACTGACAGAAAGTCTACTCTGATTTCACGCGAGCTACATGAATATGGGACGTGAATGAGTAAACTGATATTCGCTTATTTAATTTCATGTTCTTATTGGCCTTTCATTTATTTATTTATTTTCTGAAATTCCGTACGTATATTAACTGATAAATCTGACCTTATAATAGTTCATTTTAATGTATTATCGTTCTATTATTAGTTACGGTACAACGTATTTCTGACGCTATAGTAGTACTATATTAAGTATCCCGCTAAAATAGAAAGTTTCTTAATTTAGAAGTTCCCCAAAATAATTTAATTCATTTAATAAAATTATACCCTTTTAAATATTAAAGAACTATTTTAATTTAATACATTTAAAATATATTTTAAACATTTGTAAAACAATTTGATTAAAAAGGTATAATATAAAAATATTCATTTTATTTATAATAATAATGTCCCGAGCCTACCGAGATACCCCCATCTCGGTCGCACTAACAATTCAACAACATAAGCTTAAATCTGTCAATAAGAATCTGCGACAGAAAACTGAGTCACTAAAACTGTCGCTAAAAGCTGTCCTTTTTAAAAACTGCATACATATAACAGTTCTGCGACAGAAAAACTGTCGCAAAACTGTCGCTAATGTTATTTACTATTTATATTTTCCTGTCCCATTTCTTTCCACTGATTAACCACTTAGTTCCCACTGTTAGGTTATGTTTTCCCACTGTTTATATAAACCAAACGCACCCTTATTTCAGGAACAGCCCATTTGGGCTTGTTTCGAATATTTTGGCCGATCTCAGCCCGAACCGCCCATGTGTGGGTCACGGCTGGGCAAACAAAGGAAGGACCACCGAGACCTTAGGGTCTCGGTTTCATTAACCCACACAGGCCCGTTAATACAGCCTAAACAAACACCCCCTTTTTGGGTTTTCTGGCCCTCGGTCGACCCACAGCAGCACCCCTACCGAGACTGTGATGTCTCGGTTATGTGCAGCCCCAAACCGAACCCCCTTTTTTTTTAAATCGTGTATAACCTGAAACCTCCTTTCTTTTTAAATTAAACCCCATATTTCGTGTGTTAAGCAAATCAAAAGAGAAAGATTAATTTACCTTGTTTGATTTCTACTAAACGATGAACATACACAAGCTTCTTGAAGAATTTTGACCCGAAAATCCCTTCTTTCTTTTCTATGGGTGGCGGCACATAAAGGTTTCCAAAACCCTAATATATTTTTTTTGTTCGACTGTGTGGAAGGGAGGGTTAAAGTCCCGTTTTATTTTCTTAAGATGGGCTTGGCCCAAAATTTTTCTTTCCTTTTTTTTAAAACAAACCGGCCCCTCCTTTTACTTTCTTATATTTTTTTTATTTTTTTTATTTTTTTTATTTTTTATTTTTTTAAATACTTGTATATATAATTTCTCGCGTTTGTTTTCGTCCATAATTACTATGTAAAAAGTGTAATTAATTAAACTGCGTATCTACATTTCCCGATTTAAAATACGTGACTCACTCACTCATATTAGGTTTTTATGAATTTAGCTTACATCATGGAAAGAACAGCTAAAAATGGGGAAAATAGACAAATAAGTTACAAAAGTTTGGTTAAATGTTCACCTAAGTTACTAAAGTATTTTTAGTTATAAATCAGTTACTTATGTTTGGGTTACCTATTATATAAGTTACTCTGTTGGTTGCAACCATTTGTTACCGACAATTAAGTGATGTGGCATATAATATTAATGGGTTAAAACACAAAAATGTTACCAAAGTTTGCCAAAATGTTCATCTACGTTACTAAAGTTTGTTTTCGTTACAAATATGTTACTAAAGTTAAGGTAACATGTTAAATAAGTTACCCTCTATGTTTTAACCCTTGGTACTAAGTAAGTGCCGACGTGGAATTACTTTTTTTGTTTAAAGAGTAAATTATCTTTTATTTTTAAATTATGTGTATCCTAATAACGCATGATTCAAGAAAAATGATCGTAGCAAACAATTTGTTCCTAAGCTATCTTCAAATTCTTTCATTTTACTTTTTCATTAAGACATATGAGCAACTTTATCGATTGGGTTGACGGCGGAAGAAGGGTGAATGTGTACCGGATGAATGCGTGACGTGGTTGTAGTTGTGGATCGGTTACGATAGCCGGAGGTTGTGGCGGCTGGCGAGAGTGACATCAATCTTTTTTCGGTGGTAGCGTTTTTTTTCTATAGATCCGGTGGTGGTGAGAACTGGTGGTGGTGGTCGTTGTGCTGATGAACGAACATTGAGGTGTCAACAACATTCTTGTTTGAGGTGGGACCCATAAAGTGGTGACGTCGCCATAACAACAGGTTACCAACAGGTTGCTCACCCTCGGAGTAACCTAATTTTAACTTTTTAAAACTTCAGTAACTCATATAATTAACCCGTATACTTTAGTAACCTTTTTGTAACCAAAAATACTTTAGTAACTTAAGTAAATATTTAAGCAAACTTTAATAACTTATTTGTCTATTTTCCCGCCAAAAATGTCACTTTGAAAGTTTGATGGATCAAATATTATTTATTATTTCCTCTTTAGGAAACAGTAAATCTAGGTCTTATATCCCAATTCCCACGTGTCAGCCAGCGATATGATTCTATACACATCGCAATGTAATCAACATTTTAGTCATTTATTATATGGAGTCCGGTTATTTAAGAACTTTGTTTTTTACTGGAATCCAAGGGACAGATCTGGACTATTCATTGCTAAGGACCAGATCTTATGATAAAAAACACGAAAGGACTATTATTGCCAATATGTTAAAAGTAACGAAAGGGCTAAAAATGTAAATAGGTAAACCACCCACCTACCTCTCATTTCTCATCTCAAAAAAACACACACATGAGCATATTCTCTCTCTACTATCATCAAATCCTAACCAAAAAATCCAAAAGATGTACAAATTAATAATGCAAATCACGAAATAAACATAAAAATCAACAAGAAACTAGTAAATTAACTGATCCCAGAAAAAATTTGTTCATGATGAGCTGATTCGTAACGCGGGATTGTTTCATACAGGTTCGATCTCATCAATTCAATTGTTTAATTTCGTTAATTTGTTTAGTGGGATTGTGTATATTTCGGGGTTATTGCAGATCCATGTGATTATGGCTCACACTTTCCACTTTCAATGATGGATCATCATTATCATCCAGTATGACAGTTGAAGAAGCCATCAAATTGGATGACTGAACAAATATCCATGCTTTTCTTAAACCCTTAGAAATTTGTTATCAAGATTGGTGATAAATAAGTGCCCGTGGACACTCGTAGCCAAGAAGCAGTAAGGAATGAGGAAGTTTTGACCATCTGTAGGCCCAAACTTTGTTATCAAATGTGGATTATTTTTAAATCTTAAGACTTACAATACTTAGTTGTTTTGCATGTTAAATATCACCTGTGATATTTCATTGATATCACTTATGATATTTCATTAATATAATTACTCTACAAACATAATTAATGTCTAATTTTACATATGTGTTTTTCTAAAAAATATACATAGCAATATAAAAAATATACATTTATCACACATAAGTAATATATAAAATAGTGAAATATCATATGTAATATTAAAGGTTAAAAAATATTAGTTTGTTTATGAAATATCACAAGTCATATTACACATTAAGTATTTTATGAAATATCACAAGTAATATTAAACATGTAATTACATAAATATCACAAGTGATGTTAAACATTAACTATATAAAATATCAAAAGTGTGGTATTAGACATGTATATACGAAGTAACAAAAATCACAAGTGAAATTACATTATCTATTTTATATAATATCACAAGTGATATTAGACATGTCATTAAAAAATACCATTGGTGATATTAGACATTAACTATATTTGTGAAATATCACAAGTGATATTAGACATATCATAACGAATATCACAAGTGATATTAAACATTAACTATGCTTATAAAATATCACAAGTGATATTAGACATGTTATATAACAAATATCACAAGTGATATGAAACACTACCTATGTTTATAAAATATATTTGACATGTCATAGCGAATATCAAAAGTGATATTAGTCATTAACTGTTTTATAAAATATCACAAGTGATATTAGACATATCATATAACAAATATCACAAGTGATATTAAACATTATTTATGCTTATTAAAATCACAAGTGATATTAGACATGTTATATAACAAATATCACAAGTGATATTAAACATTACCTATGTTTATAAAATATCACATGTGATATTTAACATGTCATGATATTAGTCATTAACTATGTTTATGAATTATCAAAAGTGATATTAGACATCTCATATAATTGGGTAACAAATGTAACAATGCATTAAAAAGCATATTTATTTGTTTCCAAAATATCACAAGTGATATTAGACATGTAATATGTTTATGAAATATCACAAGTGATATTAGATATAACATATAATAAATATCACAAGTGATATTAGATCCTATTTAATAAGTTTATGAAATATCATGAGTGATATTAGATGCATCATGTAACGAGGGTGATAGCGGCGACGAGTTGAAACTTTTAAGCATATTCAGGACGGGCTTGTTGGGTCCAAAATTTTATCCGAGTCAACCCTCGAGTCTCCATAATACTAATTAGGGTGGTTGAAATATAAAAAGCAAACAAATCAACAGCCATTGCATCCACATTCGAAACAAGCATATGTTCACGTAGACATCACTTACATACAAGATTCTACTACATTTCTATATAAAGTTGTACAAGAGTCCAATCAAATACACATAACAACATGAGAAGAAAATGTTTGTATTCTTTAGAAACCTTTTTGTTCTTGATTTAACGTCCACCAATAGAACCTCTTGGAAATTAAACGTTGTTTTGATGTCGACTTGGAGGGCTTTCTCGATCATCAGAAGCTCTCTTTTGTAAACATTGTTTTTCACTAAAATGATCAGCAAGACAAAAGTTAGATCTGCACAAACTAAACAATCTCATATCTCATTTTTCTTATATATGGTTCAGGAATTTTATCAAACACTTTTTAGGCATTGTTATACTCCTTTCTTTCTCAACCACATTTTTACATGATTATCAAATAAAACAAGTTTCAAAAGAATATGCTCACCTCAAAGTCCTCCTTGAAAAAGTCCTACCCGGTTACAAACAGCTTCGCTGAATAAAAGGCCATCACGATCAGTGGATAGTAAAGTGATCGATGATACTGGATCGGAATAAACAATTGATAACAATGATGGGGAATTAATGATCGGTAACGGTAATAGAGGATATGAAATAACTGATTCTTGGAGAAAGAGGAAAACACACATAGTGTGAAAAACAAATGACGGTAATGGTAATGAAAAGGAAAAAAAATTCTTTTATACAGACAGAAAAATATGTTAAAACCAATTAAATCTTAGATTAATCCCCATCCTTAAATCAAAGCTAAATGAAGGGCGGGGATTTGTCCCTTGGTTTTCACCAAAAAACAATGATCCAAAATAACTTTTGTCTATTATATGTTGACGTTTAACCACTTACTTTGGTGTTTTATTATTTACTAACATACACGTAACTAACATTCATGCGCAAATAGAGTTTTTTTTGAACGACAGTTTGGTGCAACGGAGTATCTTACGTGCCACCGAGGCACCAAGTCTCTCAACCCGTGTTCGAATCATCTCACGAAGAGAATATCAACCCCATACTAAGATAACAATAATACTCTGATTAATTGAAGAAAATTAAAAAATGATCTTAATCGGACCCGATTTACTTGTTTTTATCGATTTCAATGGTCTTTTTCATGTCAATGGTCTTGTATAATAACATGAATAATTGTGAGATCAAAATCTTCTCAAATTGAAGGTAACTTGATTGATGATATAAGCTAATTAAAATTTACATAAATTTTAAAAATTTTCTTTTAGTAAAACATAGGAAACTTACATGCATTTACCTTTACTATGATTGGATTGGAGAACTTGACCTATCAAGTTCATTTCAACTTGAAAAAATCTTCTTCCATTTTTATGAGTATTCGAGTATTAATTAGGGTGTTTCACTTATTTACAGTTGTAATGTATGCATGGAGCATGAATGGCAAATATGATGTAAATTTTGCTTTAATCAGTTGTTTTTAAGGTGAAATATTTGTATCATGGTTATATCATAAGTTTTATAAGTTGTATATTACTTAAAATTAAATCTTGTGCATTTAAGTATTGTATCACAACCTTTATGTATTTGAATATTTTATCACGAACTTAAGCAAAGTTATTTGCATATTTCTTAGATTGATTGCACACTCAAATATATGATATCTTGACATATATACCCTTAAATCACTTTCATTCATATTTATTTTTATAAGGGTATTGGTGTCGATCAATCCAAAGACTAAGCAAATTACCTCATTTTTAAATAAATATACAACTAATTAATGAAAAATGATTTGCACAATACAAAGAAAAGAAAACAACATGCCTAAAGTTAATTACATAAAGAAAATACATATAACAATTTTTAGAAAAATAAAAGTTTGGTTATAATCTAGTTACCAAAGAGAAAACCTTTTATTCTCTTCATCTTAAATTTGTAATCTCTTTCTCTATTTTAATTTATTCTAAAATTGTAATATTCACTACATAATACTAAAAATAGATAAGTAAATTTAATCAAGTTTAACATAGTATCTTTACTTAAAATCATTATTATTAAATTTAAATAAAAATTAATTAAACTAATTAGCTAAAGGTAAAACAATCATTAGTTTAAAAAATAAGAAAAAAAGCTATAATAAATAACTTTTTTAAATATGTTTTTTTCAATTTTTTGAAACTTGGGTTTTAAATCAACTCGGTTGAGTCACCGGGTCCGGGTCAACCCGGTTTTCAAAATTTTTTTTAATATTTTTAATAATTAATAACAAACTTCCGAATATTAAGGATATAAATTGTTTACCAACCAATATAATATAAAAATTAAAATTCCGTCACAAATACGTAATTTACATATTTTTTTCAAAATATCCGAAAAAATCAAAACCCGGCCGGGTCTCAAGAACCGGGTTGACCCGGGTCAGCCCAAACTCGCCGGGTTTCGAAAATGTGAAAAGCGGGTCAAAATAACCCTTTTTTCGACCCGAACCAGATCAACCGGTTGACCTGGTATGAGAATATTGGTTTTTTTGTTAGAAACAATAATTTTGAGATGAAAAAATACAAATGAGCAATGTGATATATATTCTGGACCCACACACCACATGTATAATGCACTGAAATTATTCTTTTTAAGAAACGTTTATTTAATTTATTTCTTATGAGTTTATTTGCTTGCTTGTGTTTCAAGAATAAGCTATGTGTTTGGCCAAGCTTATATGTTTAACTTTATGATATAAGGAATTTTAATGAGTTTAAATTCTATGACTCATTTGAAGATGTGCGAGCTTATATAAAAATATTTTTCATATACTTTTTACATATTATACCATTTGTTGTTCATTTACTTTTTTCATTATCTTTTATATTATTGATTATGACAAGCTTAAAAGCTAAACTAATCACTTAACGTCGACTTATAAGATTATTATATATATATAAATTATAAATCATTTATACAGCATAAGCAATAGCCTAATTCATAAGCAAGGTCAAACATCTTTTTAGTTCATCACAAATCTCCTTGTTATGGTCATACAAGTAGGAAAACATATAACATAAACAATATGTTTCCTTTTACAAAAAAATATACATATAAAACTTGTGTTTACATATATATTTTATAATACTGTAATTATTAAGCAACAAATAAGTTTGCAACATCTTTATTGAATTTTTATAAGAAAATAAGATAGATCAACTCACGCTTTGTTGCGAGAGGCCGTAATTCACATAAATTGTTCAAATAAAAAAATTTGGAGTTTGTTATTTTCAGGCTCAGACACGTAAGCAATCGGATATGAGAACGTGTTCACCGTGGTTGCAAGCGTGAATAGTTTGCCTTGCCAGGCAACACATAATCCGAGTTCCAATAGCTTTCATTTAAAAACGCTTAATCATCATTATCATCCCTAAACAAAATGAACAACAAAAAGTTCCAGAAACTAATAAAAAATACAAACATTGTTCCATAACTTTTACCAAACTATAATATGTTATAATTATAATAGGTGGCGTCATCGCAATCAAAAAAGAACATGTTCAGTTCGCCAAGAAACAAACACATGAAACGTCATTCTCACAAATGCAACGCATACATAAATTGTCATTGAAAAAATTGTCAGCTTAACTACTTTTCACAAACAGTAGGCAATAATCTTGTAAAGCTATCTGTAATGGGTGGCTCAGGGGTCGGCGCAAGAAATGACACCACCAAACATGCTTTTGTGGCTGCAAAGAAAGAAGAAGGTGGTTACCTCGCCGACAAACAAACATAGGCGGCGACAGTTTCTAAAATGCAGCTCAGATACAAATCATCATTGCCTATATTTAAAGCACTTTCAATAGAAGAGTACATAGTGGCTTAGCTCGCACAACTGCTAGGCAGTGGCTACACCCATGGTTCTAAATAGCGCGCTATAGAGGGCTATAGCGTGAAGCGTGACCTCCACGTTACGAAACAGACTAAAGCGTCGTCTCTAGGCGTAGCGTGCTAAAAAGCGACATAAAGCGTGATATAGCGTGCTATAGCGCGTAGCGTGGCACTTTTTCTTGAATCTTTTTGTATATTTTTAGGAATTAGGCTTCTTTACTAGTTTTGGGCTATTTACTAGACTTGAGCTTAGTAATTTTAATATGAAAATAAACTCTTGAGTAAATACAAGTCACTTTTCTTTTAAATTTGAATTAAAGTCTTGCTTCATTTTGTATAATGTAAGGAGTAAGTTATTAATTAACAGGTTTAACGTCTTATGTATACCCTTTTTTGTGAACTCGTTATAGAAATAGTAATTTATAAATATTTTATGCCGCTATATATCACGCTTCAAAAAACGCCATAGCTTCGCTATAGCTTCTGTAGCTTGAAGCTTAGCAGTGTCGCTACGCTACGCTTTTACGCTATTTACAACCTTGGCTACACCCTAAGAAGACAACCCCAAAAGAATTTGAGGTAAGAATCATAACTACCATAAGAACACCGAAACCAACCATCCATGAGTATCAATTGGGTCTAACAACCCATCGTCACCAACCCAAAAAAATTTAAGGCTAAAATTCATAACCACCATAGAAAAACCAAAACCAAACATCCATCACCATGCATCAGATCTCTATGCGAACTATCACCAACCCAAAAATAATTAGGGGTAACAATCCTAACCACCATAAGTAAACAAAAACCAACCATCCATAATCATCAATTGGGTCTAACATGCCTCTTAAAAAGATACCATCAACCGTCAGATCATCATCAATCGAGGCAAACGATAGTCAAAATATACTGGGGCCACCGTAAACCAATCGTGGCCAACCCATCAAACGCTGGGGTAACGATGAGGACCAAAAACACCATGCAAACCCAGAAAAACTCTAGATCCACATGCAAACCTAGAAAAACTCCAGATCCACATAGTATAACATTATAAGATATTAAAATTTGGAAAAAGCTAGGAAACGGTGTTTGTATAAAAACTCAGAAAAGGATTCTAGATCTGTTTTGGATATTGAGAGAGAGAGAGATAACTAAAACACACACACTCAACATGCAACCAAACAAATGGGTATTGAGAGAGAAAGAGAGATAAGTAAAACACAAAGATGCAACACGTAACTATATACATGGCAATAAGAAAGAATAAAAAAGTGACGGTGAGGAATAAAAATTCTAGAAACTAAGAAAGAATACAAACACGCTTCCGTAGTTTTTCCCAAACTATAATACGTTATAATATGAAACTAAGAATGTAATATTTGAGGCTTTGGATTTAAGAGAAAAAGTTAAATCTATTCAATATATAAATAACTATATATAAATAAGAAAATGATGACGTATGGTCCCTAATCGGGCTGAATACCCCGACCCACGGGTACTATCCGTATCCATTGGGTATGGATCAATACTTAGGAAACGTGCGCAAGGCCCATGAAGCCCGGTAAGCCGTTGTCGCATGAGGTATATTCCTTAACCATGTCGTCGTCGCAAGTGTGACAGGATCAAATATAATATAATCTATCTTATGATTATATCCGTCTAAAAAAGGAGATATACACTTACCATAGCTACACAATAAGGATCAATCTATTTCTAGTCATTATCTCTTCCTTAGGCCGCAAGATTAGGAGAGCATGGCCAGGACTCTCTCGGGTATAAAAGGAACCCCCGAGGTTCCACAAAGGTACGATACACAATACTCTAAAACCCTCACATATACTCAAACCGATTACTTACTCTCACGCAGGAGTCTAATTGTTGGACGCGCGCCCACGCTAAGCCTAACGGTGTTTGTTATTTAGTGTGTAGGATCTTCAAAAAAGTTCACTTGGTGCAAGAGCCAGAGTCCACAAGACCCTGAATTAAGCCTAATTCGGGTCAAGTGGGGTCCATCTAACTTTTGTATCAACAAGTTAGCGCACTCCGTGAGACCCTACACTAAACCCTGAATCATGACCAAAACGGACCAAATCCGTCGAACCCAATGGGTGGACCTAACAAACCGCAGGGACCACCTCCAGGTTTTGAACCACTTAACAACACAGGGCGAGGGGCAGGAGGGAAAGCGCCACAAGTACCAACTCTCCCACTAATTACCCCTAGCCCGCAGGCGATGGGAGAAGCATCGACCTCACGAGAAGCTCCCATCGTGCCTCAGAACGAAGCACCAAAATCAAGGGCTGAGTTAACACTGCAGACCGCAATGGGGACTAATGTAGGAGATTTTGTCATTTCTTTTTAAATCTATTTTTCGTTCCTCGACTCACTCGAATTGATTTCCAATTTTAACGTAAGATTAATTGTTCTTGGTTAATAAAACTTTGTTTGGTATTTTAAAACTAAAATACTATTTAAACTAATTAAAAAGAAAATCTTTAATTAAAATTATTTTAAACTATTTAAATCTTAATTAAACAATTAAACTAATTAAAAACTATTTTTAAATCTAATTAAATCAATTTAACAAAAACTTTTTATCTTAACAAACTCTTTTTAAAACTATTTTTACTAACTTTAAAAAATTAAAACTACTTTTATAAAAAAACTAAATTAATTAAAAACTAATTTAAAAAACTAACTTTAAAAACAATTTAAATTTCTAAAAGTAATTAAATATTTATTTTGTTTGTTTTTTTTTATTTTTTTTATTTTTCTTAAACTTTATAAAAGTAAATTTATAAAAAATTTTAATTAAAAAGTATTAAATAAACTATTTAAGTAAAATAAATGATAAAGAAAATATTAACTAAATTAAATCTAGATAATTAAAAAAAACTGACAGCTAATTAATTTAACTATATTAATAACCTATGCCTTAATTAAACCAAAAAGAAAGTTTAGACGAGATGGTTATCACGTTGGGCAGTTGTCCTGGAGGTCAAGAGTTCGAGTCCAGTTGTGGACTTTTTTGAATGAATATATTATTTTTTTTATATTGGACAAAATGTAAACCAAATAAGGTCACAGTGATGACCTTTGCTTTGTGTAATTGAAAACTGATAGGAATCAGTTATAAGGCTATCAAATCAGTTGAAACTAATAGCTTTTAGAATCATCAAAACGAATATCAGCAACAAAGTCTCAAGGCAAGCAGATGACAACAAACACAAATAAAAGCCCTACCAGCTAACTTATAAAACCAACCAAGAGAACTAAACAATCAACAAAGCATAAAGCAAATAAGAACTCGACAAGAAACATATAAGCAAACCTGACTTATCTAAGCTTAATTTCTGATCAATTAACTAAAACAACAAAATTAAAAACCAAACATCAGCAAAAATAAACTAAAATAAACAAGCTGGAAATAAAAGGCAGAACCTAGACTTAGCAGGCTACTAAATTTCAGCAACTAGATAAAGCTAGAATTATATCAGCAAAGGAAACTTCTATCAGACTATCACACCAGACTTAAAGCAAATCTATCAGTCCTAAGCAAAACACAAAACAATAATCAAATAACTAATAACCTCTAACACATCTTACTCAGATATCAGAAACTTCAGCAACTAGAATAACCAAAATCTATAACTAAAACCCTTATGTAAAACAGATAAATCAGCACTAGCTTAAACAAATCTCACAGAATCAGATCAAACTAACATAAGCTAAACTTAATCAATTAAGCAGAATTATTAAAACATGTAAAAAAACATAAAATTAAAAGGAATTAAAACCTTTTGAAGACAACCTTTGAGAAGAAGAGATGCGCTGAGCATTCTTACTTAACCGAATCGAAACTAATTAAACACCATTCGTCAAACACTATCGAGCCATCAGCACCATTAAACATCAATGTACAAACCATATTTTTATAAACTTCCAGTGGGGAAGTTTATCATCCAAAATTTATTTTCAATTATCCAAACAAGCTATTAATTAACTTTGCTTAAATAAATTTAATAATTATTATAACAAAACAGAATTAAGATAAATTGCTGGAAACTTAAACAGTAAATATAAGACGAGATTTAAACTTAAATTAAATTTTATTTATAACTGAAAATTGAGTACAATACTTGAAAAAAAAGAAAATTACAATTAATCTAAAAACTATTTAGCATAATAACCAGAAAAATAAAAATTGGACACGATTACAAGTTTGGGGGGGGGGGGGGGGGTTTATAGGCAAACCCCTATGTTGTTGGTGAAACTTGGTGAGCAAGGAGAATAATCATGACCGCTCTTTTCTTCTTTTCTCTCTCTTTTTCTTGATCTACGACTGATAAGCATGTACCCATCACACGGATCGCCAGGTTGGAAGGGTGTGTGTTTCTTGTGTTTGTTTGATGCCTAGGTGGATTAATTTGATTGGTTGATTGAGGGATGGTGATGTGGTCTAGCCAATCAGGAGCGAGAATGGGAGCCACATTTGCTATCTACTCCATCTTCTTCATCCCGATAAAATGGGAAATTAATTTCCCTTGCGTGAATCACACGCGCCTCACAAAAGCCCCAATATTTATGGTATATTTTTGTAATTAGGGTTTGGGGTGAAAGGTTTTGACATGACTGCGTTTTGTGAAGTGAGATAGAGAGAAAGGGATACTTCGTTTGTAACGAAGTGAAAAGTTGAGCAAACAAATGAAAAGTTAATAACTTTTCATACGTGTTTAACTGAAAAAGGTATCAAAACCTAATGGGTTATAAGGGCCCAAAAACACATTTCGTCCCTTTTATAAATCTTTTAAGTGATGTGGCCTTTTGGTCCATACTTCAAAAATCCGTCCATAAATTTGTCAATTGGGCCTTGTTTGGGCTTGTAATCCGAAAGATAGACAACTTAGCTTCCTTATTGGGCTTTTGGGCCCAATACCCAAATGTGGGACCCACAAGACCAATTATCTTCATAAAAGGTTAAATCCACTAAAACGAGCTCAATTTCGGCTTTGTTGATCTTTTCTTCAAAGTCGTGTTGATTTTGCCGGTTTTCGTGATCTTCTATACACTTTTGGTTCTTTGACTTTGTCTTTGTCTCTTTCTTTGACTTTTCTTCAACAATTGACCGTGAAATCCCGTGTTTTATTTCCTTTTGATCTTTTGTACCTATTTCACACAAAAATACAAAACCACGCGAAATTCCAACTTTTACGATATTAAACACATGATTAGGTCTTGTTTTTCATTGATTTTAGTGGCAAAAGGATAAGTGTTTACACACTTATTAAATCCCCTACACTTGACCATCGTAATGACCCCATGCAATGCAAATTTTAAAGTATAAAGTTACATTTTCCTCATAATTAACCCATCTTGGCCTTTATACTATTACTAATACAAAAGAAACTAAAGGATGATGAAAAGATAAAAACGTTATTCAAGGAAACAAAAGTTATAATAATTTCCATTAATTTATCAACTTTAAAATTGTTTGATGGAGGAAACTCGTAAAGAAATCTAAGACTTAAATAAGGGCTTTGGTGTCATGAAAATTAATCACCCTCAAGTTTCACGTTCCCCATACCAAGCTTAAAAACAAGATCATTGTTTACCATAAGTGTTTAAGTTAAAACCATTTGTATAAGACAATTGTGTAATACTCTTTCTCCAATTCCTAAGTTGTATCTCTAGATTTTAAGGATTGTCATTCACCCGTAGGATCATTTGACTTATATGATAATTATTAGTCCAAAAATGAAGGCAAAACGGTGCAAACCCAACACTCAAAACCTAACCTCATCCTAAAAACGTTGTCACTAAAGTAAGACCACATCAAGGATAATTTAACACGATTTGGGGAATAAATTCCCGGATCCGAAATTTGGCCAATAGTACTACTTATTATTTATTCCTCCAAAGTCATGTTGACTTTATGTGGAGTTTAGAAAATTCACATCATATACCCTTAGGCTCTTTAAGATGTAAAAATGCTTCTCATCTATTGTCCACACCCTAAGGCTCCTTGAACGATAAACAAGGGAATTGATTTTTTTGATCAATTTTTATTCAACACTTACCATGCCATACACCCTAAGGCTCTAATGACAAGGTTCGTGCTACATGTCCCACACGCTAAGTCTCCTTGAGGTCATCTTTTAATCTTATTCTTTCTTATTTATGATATATATAGTAGGCCAAATTCCGCGGTCCCATGGTCTGAATACCTCCTACTTATTGGTTATGAGCCACCTTAGTCGGAAGTCCACAACGCTGGCACCCTCAATGTGTTCATGCTTTAATTACAAGGAGATAAAAGATTTGGCTAAGAGCTAAGATGTCGAATCTACACCGCAAAAATCCTCATTTATTAAGCAATTAAATATACAAGCGGGAAGAAAGAGCCACATAAGCAAGAATTAACCCTTAAACTTATTATCAACTCTATCATCTCTCGTTCTCCACAATTTAAAATCTCAAGGAATGAGACTCGTGGATGCTTAGCCTAATAAACCAATTAAGGTCCATATGGTTAAGGATACTAGCTAGAGTAAACTTGAATAAGTAAACTCGGGTTGAGTCAAAATATTCACGACGGGCCTAATATATCAAAGATATCTAAACTTGTTAAAACCATTTTATTTATTTATTTATTTATTTATTTATTTATTTTTACTTTATTCTTGAAATTGAATATATAAATACGATGCGATGACCAAAGGAAAGAAAATAAAAAAAATTAAATGGAAATACTACTAGGCCAAAATAGATTAAAATTTTGAAAAATGTTGAAAATTTAAATTTTCCGGTTAAATGAGGTCAAATTCATGGAAAAGCCCACTAAAATTCGATAGAAGTCCCCCTACACTTAATATAAACATTGTCCTCAATGTTTAAGCATGTGGGAGTAAACTCCCCTACACTTAGGACATTGTGCACGTAGTTTAAATTGAGCTAAGGAAGAGACAACTAAAGTGATTACATTTATTCAACTTATTTATATACATGTATGAATCACAATAGTTTTGATAGAACCGGGTACACGGGAACACGGGATCACGGGTCGCGTCAAAAAAACCAAAAGTGGATCATTAAAGCACATGTCCCTGCACAACATCACAACACAAACAACCTACTTGGCTCCCCCTACACTTATTGGTGGAAATGGGTGAAGGTGAAAAAGGGCGGAAAGGATGGAAAAGGTAAAAATCTAACCTAGTTATACGATGCTTGATTTATTTATCACGAGTCTCTAGCTCGACTCGATTTCCCGAATTAATTCAAGGGAAACATGGAGAGGGATGGAATCATCTCGTGAGATATGTCCTCTCCAAAGTACAACTTAACCCGTTGGCCATTCACCTTAATGTTGGGCCCATTTGGTTGGGATAACTCAATGGTGACATAAGGGAAGATTTGGGCCACGGTGAATGGACCGGACCAACAGATCTTAAGTTTACCCGAAAAGATTTTCAACCGAGAGTTAAAGAGTAAAACTTGATCACCAACATTGAACTCTCGGTTCTTAATCTTGGAATCATGAATGAGCTTAGTCTTCTCCTTATAGATTAAAGAATTTTCATAAGCCTCATTCCTAAGTTCATTGAGTTTATTGAGTTAGATTTTCCTAAGATCACCGGCTTTGTTTATGTCAAAATTAGCCCATTTCAAGGCCCAATAAGCCTTATGCTCCAACTCAATGGGGAGGTGGCATGCCTTTCCGTACACAAGGTGATAAGGAGTACAACCTATAGGTGTCTTATAAGCGTTACGGAAAGCCCACAAAGCATCATCTAATTTATCAGCCCATGACGCACGATGCTCTCCCACGGTACGCTCTAAGATTCGCTTAAGTCCACGGTTGGAAACCTCGGCATGACCATTAGTTTGTGGATGATACACGGTGGAAAGTCAGTGATTGACAACATACTTAGCCATCACTCGTGCGAATTGATCATTGCAAAAATGAGTCCCGCAATCACTAATAATAGCACGAGGCACACCGAATCGAGCAAACAATTGTTTTAAGAAGTTAACAACCACCCTCACATTGTTAGTAGGTAAAGCCTTTACTTCAACCCATTTTGATACGTAGTCAACGACTACGAGGATGTACTTGTTCCCTTTGGATGATGGAAATGGCCCCATAAAGTCGATGCCCCATACATCAAAGATTTCACATTCTTGGATGAAATTTTGAGGCATCTCATCTTTTATGTGTGATCTTGCCTTATCTTTGGCAAGCATCACAATGCTTAACCATTTCATGAGCGTCATGATAAATGGTGGGCCAATAGAATCCAGAGTCGAAAACTTTTTTAGCGGTGTAGTTAGGACCAAAGTGACCACCGGTGGGTCCTTTGTGGCAAGCTTCAAGGATTTGTAAAGCCGTCGGCCCATCGACACATCTACGAATGATTAAGTCCGCACATTGCTTGAAAAGATAAGGGTCGTCCCAATAGTACGTTTTTACGTCTTTAAATAATTTTTTCTTTTGTTGAGACGTTAACCCTTCGATAAGAACACCACCCGCCAAATAGTTTTCAATGTACGAAAACCATGGGGTCTCAAGGGGAAAAGATTCATTAATATCTTGATTTGGAAGTTCCCCTTGATAAGGATCCTCAAGTCTACTAAGATGATCCGCAGCTAGGTTTTCTGCTCCCTTTTTATCACGAATTTCGATTTTAAATTCTTGTAGGAGCAAAACCCAATGAAAGAGTCTCGGTTTAGCATCTTGCTTGGTCAACAAGTATTTCAAGGCGGAATGGTCGGTGTAAACGATGGTGGTGGAAAGTACAAGATAAGGGCATAATTTCTCAAAAGCATACACTACAGCTAAAAGCTCTTTTTTGGTAGTGGTATAATGCAATTGAGCCCCCGTCATTGTCTTACTAGCATAATGGATTGGTTGGAAGTGTTTGTTAACTCGTTGAACTAAAACCGCTCCTACCGAGAAATCACTAGCATCGCACATGAGCTCAAAAGGTAACTCCCAATTTGGAGAGACTAAGACCGGTGCCTTAGTTAATTTACCTTTAAGAAGTTCGAAAGAGTCGAGATAATCTTGAGAAAAGATGAAAGGAGCATCTTTCTCTAAGAGATGAGTCATTGGTCGAGCTATCTTAGAGAAATATTGGATGAAACGTCGATAAAATCCCGCATGGCCTAAAAAACTTCTAACTCCTTTGACGGTGGTAGGTGGAGGCAACTTAGCAATGACGTCAACTTTAGCACGGTCGACTTCGATACCGGATTTGGAAATTTTATGACCGAGGATGATGCCTTCTTTTACCATGAAATGGCATTTTTCCCAATTAAGAACGAGACGAGTGTCTTCACACCGTTTAAGCATACGTTCTAAATTGGCAAGGCAAGATGAGAAAGAATCACCATAGACCGAGAAATCGTCCATAAAGACTTCCATAGTTTCTTCAACCATGTCATGAAATATTGCCATCATACACCTTTGGAAAGTCCCGGGAGCATTGCATAAGCCGAAAGGCATTCTTTTGTAAGCAAATGTTCCATAAGGACAAGTGAATGTGGTTTTTTCTTGGTCTTTTGGATCGATAGGGATTTGAAAATATCAAGAAAAACCATCTAAGAAGCAATAGTAGTCATTACCCGCTAAATTCTCGAGCATTTAATCCATGAAAGGAAGAGGAAAATGATCCTTACGAGTGGCATCATTGAGCTTACGATAGTCTATGAAAACTCTCCAACACGTTACGAGTTGAGTAGGAATCAACTCGTTGTTTTCATTGGGAACAACGGTTATTCCGCCTTTCTTAGGCACACAATGGACGGGACTAACCCATGGTGAATCCGAAATAGGGTAAATCATGCCGGCATCTAGAAGTTTGATAACTTCTTTCTTAATGACTTCATGAATTTTTGGATTAACCCTTCTTTGGTTTTGGATTGCGGGTTTAAAGTCATCTTCCATGAGAATTTTATGAGTGCAAAAATTAGGATCAATTCCGCGGATGTCGAAGATTTTCCAAGCAATTGCTTTCTTATGATTCTTAAGCACTTCGATAAGTCGAGATTTTTCATCTTCTTTTAAGTATTTAGCAATAATGACGGGTAACTTATCATTCTCTTCTAAGAAAATGTATTCTAAATGAGACGGTAAATCCTTAAGCTCTAAATCCGGTGGATTGTCGATGGAAGGCTTAGTTAAATTTGGATCATCGTTTGTAACTTCCTTAGGAGTAGGTGGAGAAATATGGTCCTCATTGAGAAGTCTCTCAATGGTACGAATGTCTTCTTCCCAATCGGTGTGAGAATCGTCTATTTTAAATCCACATCCCCTAAACTTGCTTCAAATTCTTGTAAAAGAACGTCACTTTCTCCAAATGGAGTCAATGATGGAGCAATAGAAGCTACGGTCTCAACATGAGGTAAATGAGAAATCCCGCTTTTACAAGCCTCGTGAAAATTTTCTTCACATGTTTCGTCAAGCACATCGATGTAATTCACGGATTCGGGCTCAATGGGAAGTTTGGAAAGTTTACCCATGTTAAAGACGATTTTATCATCCCCGACCCTCATGATAAGCTCACCCGCGGCTACATCAATCAATGTACGCAAGGTTCTCAAGAAGGGTCGTCCCACAATTAAGGGAACACGGGGATCCATCTCATAGTCGACTACAACGAAATCGGCGGGAAAAGTAAATTTGTCGACTCCTACAAAAACATCCTCGGCTATCCCCACCGGATAAGCAACCGTACGGTTAGCTAATTCCAAGGTCATACGAGTGGGGACTAGCTCGGGTAAAGATAATTATTTCCACACGGACAATGGCATAAGATTGACACTCGCTCCGAGATCCGCCAAGGCCATACAATTCTCAACACCTGGAAAATTGCAAGGAATAAGGAATCGACCGGGATCTCCTAACTTAACCGGTAATTTTCTCAAAAGAACCGCATAACAATTCTCATTCAATTGGGTATTAGCAATATCGAGCAATTTTTCCTTATCACTTAAAAGGTCCTTAAACATCTTAGCATACTTAGGCATGTGAGCGAGAGCCTCGGCAAAGATGATATTAAAATTCAATTGTTTGAACATTTTTAGGAAGTTCAAAACTTGAATATCATCCTTATTCTATTCAATTTCTATTTCCTCAACCTTGAGGGATAAGGTATATTGGGTTGAGATGAAGGCTTTGGAGTGGATTGCTCACTCACATCCTTTGGTGGAGGAGGAGTAGAAATGGAGGGTGAAGGAACCGGTTTGGGAACCGAAGGTGTGGTATAAGATTTAGTTAAAGGTGGAACATAAGGTGTAGACGAAGGCATAACGGGTGGTATATCACAAGTAGAAGGTGAAGGAGGGTGGGTAGAAGAAGAAGGAATCTCGGATACTTGTTTAGGTGGGGAATAAGAAGGTTCTACGGTGGTCTTACCGCTCCTAGTAGTGATTGCATTAACGTTAGCCCTAGGATTGGTCACGGTGTTAGAAGGGAGGACACCTTGGGGACGAAGGGTTTGAATCATTTGCAAAAATTTCTTATCGGTCGATTCTTGCATTTCTCTCATAATTCGCTCATGTTCGGTTAATTTTTGTAGAACCAAGTCCATTTGAGGATTATGCATGTCCATTTGATTATACCCTTGATTGTTAAACCCTTGACTAGGAAAACCTTGGTTTTGATATTGATTATAATTTTGAAAACCTTGATTAAAACCTTGATTTGGAAAACCTTGGTTATTAAATCCTTGATTTTGATTATTAAACCCTTGGTTTTGCCCTTGAAAATTCCCTTGATTTTGATTAAAACCCCTTGTATTAGAATTCCCTTGAAAATTACCCCGTTGAGGAACTTGGTTCCTATTTTGGGTGGGTGGGGGTGGTCTTTGTGGAGCTACAAAACCCGGGGGAGCCAATAGTTATTAGACTTATAAGACAAATGGTTAACATCAATATTAGGTTTGAAATGAACCCACTCATTTTCATTGTTGTTATAAGCATAAACTTCTTGTTGTTGATTGTAAACCTTGTCACATTTATAGTACGAATGTGGTCCACCACAAGTTTCACATGTTTCACAAGTCTCTTTTAAGGCATTCACATGTGTAGTGGGAGGGTTATCTCTTAAAACAAGGTGTTTCACAATTGAAGTAAGCTCCTTAATTTGATTAGTCACCTCATTATCACTAGCACTAGCTATTGTAGTCCGTACACTTTTGGTTTGAACTTTTGCCTTGTTTTCAATTATTGCCCAAGCTTCGTTCATGGATTTCACAAGAATATTACCCCCCGCGGCACTATTAAGTGAGTCTTGGTCATTAAGAGTTAAACCATTGTAAAATGTATTGATTTGATGCACTTTTGTAAAACCACGTTGTGGACATTTCGTAAAAGCTCCTTAAAACGGTCCCAAGACTCACTAAACGTTTCCCCATATTTTTGTTCAAAGGTAATGATGTCATTCCTTAAAGAGGTGGTCCGTGATGGTGGGAAAAAGTAGTTAATGAACTTGGTCTCTAAATCAACCCATGTGGTGATACTTTGTGGTGGTTCCTTATCAAGCCAAATCCGGGCTTGTCCCTCGAGGGAAAAAGGAAAGAGTTGTAAACGAATGGCCTCTTGTGGCACCCCATTGTATTTTACGGTGTTTGCCAATTGTATGAAACGTTTTATATGAGCGTGTGGATCATCATTAGTACGGCCTAAAAATGGTGTAGCGGAAACCATTTGAATAAAACCCGTTTTTAGTTTAAAATTATTCGCTCCAATATCCGGCACCACAATCGCGTCATCATTTCCTTCAACGTGAGATTGTTGAATCTCAATCATTGGTCGATTATCCGTTGCCATCGTGTTGTTCAAATCTCGATTCTCGGGATCGGCTTGATTGACGGTCTTTTTGTTGTTCTTCTTCTTATTGGAAGAATTAGAAGTATTTGGTACACCACTCGGTATGTGTGCACGCGCGCGAGTGCGCATACAACTAAACTTGAGGAATGAGGTAGGATACCTCGGTTGTCTTTGAGAGGAAAGGGATTATCCCTCTCGAGGTTCAATATGAAAAAGCTACAAAAATATATACGTAATACTACTTGAGTTGGCAAACTAATAATCGGTCGTCCCTCTCAATTTACGCACAAGTAAGCGGGGGAAACGAGGTGGCACAAAGCACTTAAAAACCTTTTTCCTTAGACGGACTTTTATAGCACGTCACCTTATACCCACCTTATAGTTTGTATAAATCGAGTTCAAACTTTTACTAGTATTTATCTATTTTGCCTTGATTTTTCGTTTTGGATTCGAATACAATAGCTAGGTGATGAAATCCCAACTAAGGTCTTATTTGGAAGTAGGTAAATTGATTGTTCTATGTAATACAATATAGTAAAAGAAAAATCTTTTTGTATTTTTTTTAGAAAAATATATATTCACAATAAAAAGCGAAATAAATAGAAATAAGAAAAATAACAATAATACGTAATATTTTTGGTGTAATACTTTAGGAAAAGTATTACTTTTGCATTTTTTAATTTTTTTTGGTGCAAATCTTAGGAAAGAGTTTGTTTTTGATGATTTTTTATTTTTTTGTATTTTTAAGTTTTGGAGTTTTTTATGTTTTTGATTTTTTTAGCAAGAAAAGTAACGTTCAAAATTGAACGGATCCCAAAATCCAAAGCTTCTCACGAAAAGTCGTCAATCATAAAGAGCGAAGCGGCACCGTCGCCAATTTAATGTAGGAGATTTTGTCATTTCTTTTTAAATCTATTTTTCGTTCCTCGACTCAATCGAATTGATTTCCAATTTTAACGTAAGATTAATTGTTCTTGGTTAATAAAACTTTGTTTGGTATTTTAAAATTAAATACTATTTAAACTAATTAAAAAGAAAATCTTTAATTAAAATTACTTTAAACTATTTAAATCTTAATTAAACAATTAAACTAATTAAAAACTATTTTTAAATCTAATTAAATCTATTTAACAAAAACTTTTTATCTAAACAAACTCTATTTAAAACTATTTTTACTAATTTTAAAAAGTTATAACTACTTTTATAAAAAAAACTAAATTAATTAAAAACTAATTTAAAAACTAACTTTAAAAACAATTTAAATTTCTAAAAGTAATTAAATATTTATTTTGTTTGTTTTTATAAAAACTTTTAATTAAAAAGTATTAAATAAACTATTTAAGTAAAATAAATGATAAAGAAAATATTAACTAAATTAAATCTAGATAATTAAAAAAACCTGACAGCTAATTAATTTAACTATATTAATAACCTATGCATTAATTAAACCAAAAGAAAGATAGACGAGATGGTTATCACGTTGGGCAGTTGTCCCAGAGGTCAAGAGTTCGAGTCCAGTTGTGGACTTTTTTGAATGTATATATTATTTTATTTTATTTATTTTATTTTTTTATATTGGACAAAATGAAAACCAAATAAGGTCATAGTGATGACCTATGCTTTGTGTAATTGCAAACTGATAGGAATCAGTTATAAGGCTATCAAATCAGTTGAAACTGATAGCTTTTAGAATCAGCAAAACGAATATCAGCAACAAAGTCTCAAGGCAAGCAGATGACAGTAAACACAAATACACAAATAAAAGCCCTACCAGCTAACTTATAAAACCAACCAAGAGAACTAAACTAATCAGCAATGCATAAAGCAAATAAGAACTCAACAAGAAACATATAAGCAAATCTGACTTATCTAAGCTTAATTTCTGATCAATCAACTAAAACAGCAAAATCAAAAACCAAATATCAGCAAAAAATAAACTAAAATAAACAAGCTAGAATTAAAAGGCAGAACCTAGACTTAGCAAGCTACAAATTTCAGCAACTAGATAAAGCTAGAATTATATCAGCAAATGAAACTTCTATCATACTATCACACCAGACTTAAAGCAAATCTATCAGTCCTAATCAAAACATAAAACAATAATCAAATAACTAATAACCTCTAACACATCTAACTCAGATATCAGAAACTTCAGCAACTAGAATAACCAAAATCTATAGCTAAAACCCTTATGTAAAACAGATAAATCAGCACTAGCTTAAACAAAACTCACAGAATCAGATCAAACTAACATAAGCTAAACTTAATCAATTAAGTAGAATTATTAAAACATGTAAAAAAACATAAAATTAAAAGGAATTAAAACCTTTTGAAGACAACCTTTGAGAAGAAGAGATGCGCTGAGCATTCTTTCTTAACCGAATCGAAACTAAATAAACACCATTCGTCAAACACTATCGAGCCATCAACACCATTAAACATCAATGTACGAACCAGATTTTTATAAACTTCCAGTGGGGAAGTTTATCATCCAAAATTTATTTTCAATTATCCAAACAAGCTATTAATTAACTTTGCTTAAATAAATTTAATAATTATTATAACAAAACAGAATTAAGATAAATTGTTGGAAACTTAAACAGTAAATATAAGACGAGATTTAAACTTACATTAAATTTTATTTATAACTGAAAATTGAGTACAATACTTGAAAAAAAAGAAAATTACAATTAATCTAAAAACTATTTAGCATAATAACTAGAAAAATAAAAATTGGACACGATTACAAGTTTGTGGGGGGGGGGGGGGGGGGGGGTTATAGGCAAACCCCTATGCTGTTGGTGAAACTTGGTGAGCAAGGAGAGTCATCGTGACCGCTCTTTTCTTCTTTTCTCTCTCTTTTTCTTGTTCTACGGCTGATAAGCATGTACCCATCACACGGATCGCAAGGTTGGAAGGGTGTGTGTTTCTTGTGTTTGTTTGATGCCTAGGTGGATTAATTTGATTGGTTGATTGAGGGATGGTGACGTGATCTATAGCCAATCAGGGGCGAGAATGGGAGCCACGTCTTCTCTCTACTTCATCTTCTTCATCCCGATAAAATGGGGAATTAATTTCCCTTGCGTGAATAACACGCGCCTCACAAAAGCTCCAATATTTATGATATATTTTTGTGATTAGGGTTTGGGGTGAAAGGTTTTGAGATGATTGCGTTTTGTGAGGTGAGATAGAGAGAAAGGGATACTTCGTTTGTAACGAAGTGAAAAGTTGACCAAAAAAATGAAAAGTTAATAACTTTTCATAAGTGTTTAACTGAAAAAGGTATCAAACCCTAATGGGTTATAAGGGCCCAAAAACACATTTCGTCCCTTTTATAAATCTTTTAAGTGATGTGGGCTTTTGGTCCATACTTCATAAATCCGTCCATAAACTTGTCAATTGGGCCTTGTTTGGGCTTGTAATCCAAAAGATAGACAACTTAGCTTCCTTATTGGGCTTTTGGGCCCGATCCCCAAATGTGGGACCCACAAGCCCAATTATCTTCATAAAAGGTTAAATCCACTAAAACGAGCTCGATTTCGGCTTTGTTGATCTTTTCTTCAAATTCGTGTTGATTTTGCCGGTTTTCGTGATCTTCGGTACACTTTTTGTTCTTTGACTTTGTCTTTGTCTCTTTCTTTGACTTTTCTTTGACTTTTCTTCAACAATTGACAGTGAAATCCCGTGTTTTCTTTCCTTTTGATCTTTTGTACCTATTTCACACAAAAACACAAAACCACGCGTAATTTCGACTTTTACGATATTAAACACATGATTAGGTCTTGTTTTCATTGATTTTAGTGGCAAAAGGATAAGTGTTTACACACTTATTAGGGACTCCTCGAATCCCGGACCAGGACATGAATGAGTTTGTTGCAAGAAATTATACGACTCTGATGCCACTCATGGCAGCACAGATAAGAACAAATCCAGCGAGAGACCTAAAGGTCGGCTTGAACTTTGATAGGGAGCTTCGGGCCATGGAAAGGGCGGACCATAACAAGGAATTCCGAAAGGAGAGGAGGAAGCGAAGAAGATAATAAAAACAAGGGAAATAAGACATGACGATGTACAACCCAAATGAGCCGATCATCCGAGACGCATCAGACGATTCCGATGACTCAAGGGGGATGGATACTTTTATCACACCAACCAACGGTAAGGGACGCACAAGCGTGAAGGATAGAATATGACCCAATCCGAGAGGAACCAGTCCTTGGTGAACACGTGCACACGTCGTCCGAGCGCTCTCAGACGGCTAGGTCCACTAGAAGGAAGTTTGTCCCCAGAACCTTACGAAAGCGAGCGTAGAAAAAGTGCTAGAAAGCCTCGACAAAGAAACCTCCCAAGCGAGAGCTCGTCGGAGTCCGACTATAGCGATCTTCATCCACGACGTCGAATGATTACTCCCTTATCCTCCGATACCTCTGACTCCCCCGACTGTGGCAAGAAGCACCGTAAAACATCCCAACATCCAAGGAAGCGCAGCGAGGAAGAGTGGTCTCTTCCGTGGCGCCGGGAGAAAGGAAGCACGTTTTTAAATTGCATAACTACCTTCAGGGATGACAAGAAGAGACACATCCCGTCCAATGTCAAGACTTATGATCGCACGACCGATCCAGATGATCCTTTGAAGGTGTTCGAGTCCCAAGCAGAGATAGAACAGTGGCCGGAAGCCGTGTGGTGTCACATGTTTAATTCCACACTCATAGGAAACACACAACTGGTTTGATCGACTCCCGCGAAGGGGTGATGAGTGTGAAAACACTCACATTTAACAACCCTAAAACACTTAAAACACGGCCAAGAATATCAGTTTATATCTTAAAATATCATAATTACGTGTGCATTCTTTTGTTTGTGTATTTTCAGGCAAAATAGGTACATTTGAGACAAACACGTTCTTTTACGAGCTTTTTTGAAAAAAAGACGAAGAAAATGACAAAAGAAGCCAATGAGGACCAAAGATGCAAGATACATAAAGTTCGAGGGCCAATGTTGCTATTTGATGAAGTTTCAAGGACTATTGATTATCATTGTTCTAAGATCAAGACTATATACTACATTCTGCCAAAGAATAAATTGTTCAAGGGCTGCTTTGCAATTTTACCAAAGTCATTAAGGAGCATAAACGGTTTCGAAGAATTAAGGAAAGCTTTTAGAAGGAATTACGTCCAGCAGAAAAAGTGCGACAAAAGCCCTGTCTCATTGGCAAGGGCTAAACAAACACATAACGAATCAATGGAAGATTTCATCGAACGCTTTAAATCTGAGAGCAATTAGATTAAGGAGTGCCCGGAGATTCTGAAAATCTCAGGCTTCTTGGCGGGTATTACAAACCCGGATTTGATAAGAAAGTTGAACGATAGAACTCCTGAAACTTTCGATAGAGTGATGAAAAGGGTCCGAGCGTTCATCCAAGGTGAAGCCGCCACAGCATACAGTAGACACGCGACCTCCGGCTATAAGTTCCAATACCGACCCAAGAAGCAACCATACGGACAGAACATTAGTCGCATGTCTGATTTTCAAAGTGCGCCGAAGCCAGGGCGTAGCAACAATAGCAAGTTAACCCCACTACAAAAAACTTCCAGGGAGATATTCCTGTCTGAAGGCGCCAACTTCCCGCAGCCCAGTCCAATGATCAGCCTGGCGAACAAACGAGACAACAACAAGTACTGTGAGTACCACGATGACAATGGGTCACGCTACTGATGAATGCATTTAACTAAAGAAACACATCAAAAGTCTCGTCAAGGCTGGAAAGTTGAACCATCTGATAAGGGATTGGATAAAGAGTACAGACGCAAAAAAGAGCGAAACCAAAAAACCAAAAGAAAAGCCCATAACCATCTATATGGTACAAAGGGGCGAATACAGATGATGACAAGAACGATTCAAGAATTCTCGCGCAATAGAGAGATATCGTTTCCCGCTCTTACTGACAAGGACTACAGGATAGGATCCCTATCAATGCGCATAACCCTCGAAAACCGTGTCATCCATGACATGTGCATCGATGGAGGATCCGAGTCAAACATAATGAATGAACACTGCTTTACACTGCTGCCTATGGAGATAAAGAGCGAGCTAAAAGAAACATCGTCTGTACTTACAGGGTTCAACGGCAACAAAACCCGACCATTTGGGACATCTCTACACACAAGTAACAATGGGAAACACAGATCACTCGAAAACTGTATGGATGGACTTTATGGTCGTGCACTCCTAATCATCATACATCGGCATCATCGGGAAACCAGCCCTCTTAACACTACGCGCCGTCCCTTTCATGATACATGACATGCTCAAATTCCAAGTACATGGCGGAATAGTTACCATCCGCAACATAGACACGGTCAAAGGGGACATCAGCCCCCGTACCCAGAGTAAAAAGAGAAAAGATGACGAAGAAAGCAATCATGACACAGGATCTAGCTCATACTAGTTTAGGAGAAAGCACAGTATAGAAGGCTACCATGGAATACCAAGGGATCGTAGTATATTCATGGGTGAAGAGTCATTAACCAACCTACCATGGGTCCTACTCTCGACGGGTATCCATGTATAGGAGGACCGGATGCAGGTTTTATCCTCACGGGCCAGGGGGACATCTGAATCACTCACGCGCTACGTTTCGAATTCAGCGCCACGAGCAGTGAATCGGACCATGAAGCACTAATAGTTGGGCTAGAGTTAGCATCAAGAATGTATGTCCAAAACTTGGTAGCCCACGTATACAACCCGCTGATAGCAAATAGGGTAGCAGGTTTATGTGAGCCCCGAGGGAATATACTGACCCAATACACAAAAGCTAAGGGCCATGGGTAGACGGTTTAGCAACTTCTCTAAACATGAAGTCTTAGGAGAGACTAGTGCAATGACAACGGCTATGGACCATCTCTCAACTATAAGTTTGGAAAACCCACCTCGGTAAGTACTGATTGGTTTTTTTTGGTAACCGTGATTTCTGACACATTGGCCGACTAATCCACGGGTTTTGAGCCCACTGCCACACAGACTCAAACCAGGTAAAGCCCTCCCTTTTCAGGAGGTTGGCGTGGCCACTTCAAGTTTGTTTGCACCTAGCAGGAATTGAACTTGAGACCTCACACACTTTGGAGTGATAGCCACAAATCCTTTTGCCACTAGGCCACCCTTGAGTGGTTAGTACTGATTGGTTTTATCCTACACAAATCAGTACTTGCATAAAAAACACCCACAGCTATTAGGAAAGAATCGCACACATGGATGACACCGATTATCAATTATCTGGCAAACCATGCGCTTCCACAGGATAATAGAAGCGCCAAACGGTTGCGGAGAAGGGCAATGCAATTCCAAATTGTGAATGGGGTCTTATACAAGAAATCCACACACGGCTGGAAGTTGTAGTGTTTGGGACCGGAACGAGCACGAATTATGGAGGTCGCACATAAGAAAGCATGCCAGAAAGGCCCAAAAGCTATGGTGGATGAAGCTGTACGATCAGGTTATTATTGGCCTTTCATGCATAGAGGTGTGCACAAAGGAGTGGTAAGGTGCCGTTACTGCCAGACGCGTGCATGCCCTAAACAACAGCCTCGCATGCCCCCCCCCCACGGGCCGTGCCATAGGCAAAGGTAGAGGCATTAGGTATTTTCTCCGACTTGACTCAAAAAATAAGTTCCTTCACTACAGTGATGGGAACGTTCGCCGGCCGAATAAGGTCATTTTTCCATCCAACAAGTGGAGATCTACGAGAGGTCAAGTGCGGAACAATCATAGCACCACCAGTTATGGCATCAGCCAGGAGGCCATAACAGGTGAACCGAGCTGACAGGTTACGACAGGTGGCTGGAGTGCGACAGACTAAAGGGGTAGAGATGATCCCCTACTGGGGAAGGATGAGCACGGATGATGACGTGCATACTCAATTGAGCCAGGCGCAGAGGGACTCGGAACAAACAGGGGACAACCAGGAGCTCCGACAATACTATCTCTAAGTCGTCGCACCGCGGACATGGATTGTTGTTTTGGCTGTAGTCAGCCCCCAATAAAAATCCATGTATTTTTTTCTTTTTGGTAACTTAGGTTTACTCTGTAGATGTTTGGAAAAGACTAGCAAACGTATCAATAAAAATTTGCGGTCCCTAGCTAGTTCCAAATCCCCATTTTTTCTTTTATTTGCAAAAAAAAATCGTGTGTAAAGATTATATGCATAAAGATTACTTTATCTCTAATAAATATACTTGGCCATCTGACGTACATGTACTACTATGTTTCCAGGCGAAATAAGAGGAATAAGTTTAACCTACTAATTAAACTTGTCACGTAAGAGGGATGCAACCCTAGTGGCGACGGATCAGGTGTCCTTTGTTATACACCTTACTAGAAGACGTTGTAGTAAGTATCGCATTCCTCACATTCCATGGTGGATATGCACAAGACACAATGTGCAGATCTAACAAACATGTCAAAATCGATGATACTGCTTATGGTAGTAGTGACATGCCACACGTAATGAAACTTCAAATAACCCATAAGATCAGAGTTACACTTCACTGAATGTGCTCATAATAGGCATTTGTCCTCACAATCTAAGGCGTGGGTACAAACACCTAACAATAAACAGACACATACGCACTATTCGAACAAAGAGAAACAAGAATTTAAAATACAAACATACAACAGGGTGTACAATTCATTTACACACAGATAAATATGGAATTTGCACAAGTACGGTTTATAACAAATCTGCAGCGAAAAGTGATCTCTTCAGCTTCCTGTACAAGGGATTTAAAGAAGACTGGCACTCTTCTCACGCCCTCTTCATACCTTGCAATATGCGCACATCCCGTACGCTAATAGACAGTAAGCTCATGGGCGCACCATCAGATCGGTTGGGGTGCACCAAGCCCAAGCCAATGGCCGCACCTTTGGATGAAGTCTTATTTTTCTTAGCGATACGCCTTGCATGAAGCTTAAACACCTTTTCTAGTGAGACCATATTCAATACACTAGCACCAGCAGAGTAGATGGGTACCCTCAGCTGGGAGACATCTGGTTTGATGCAGTAGTCTGGCTCATTCTCCGAGCCTTCTTCAAAGAACTTTTCCAAGGTAAGTCCAGCCATAATTACGCTGATTGGATCATCTTGGTCTTTTTCGACCACATCAAGGAAAGGCAGGTTGTACTCCTTCAAAACTTGGCAGGCAGTGTTGAGTTCTTTCTGCGACAGCGGAGTATATAGCGGTACTTCCTCTAGGGGTTTCGTCAGTAGCCCCCTTTGGTAGCATGCTCCATGGCGCGACTCTGACCTTCGATCCTAGCAGCTTCCAGAATATCCCATGTCGCTGCACAAATATTTGGAGAGTCAAGAGCACCCTTGGCAGCCAGAGGAAGACCATAGAAAATTAACTGGTGCCTTTCAGCGCGCACAGATGAGAGATGGGGATATAGTTCTTCATCAAAGTCTGTACTTAATCGCTTCTGGACTTCATACTTCCCAGCCAGATCCTGTTGACACTTAGCAGCAAAATTATCATAGTTCATAGCAAAGATTTCCTTACACTCATCAAGTTTCGCCATAGCCCAAGGTTATCCTTTTCTTGTCTTTCACGCAACCGGCGCTCTCAGGCTTGGGATTCTTGTAGAGAAATTTTCTCATCCTCAACATATTGGATAGAACCGACATTTAAGCTAGTAACTCCCTGGAGGCGCGCTATCGTCACCTTTGTACGAACTAGCTCGTTATTTTTCTCTTCCAGCACCCGGATATGGTTGATAGACATATCTTTAAGATATTGTGAAAGAGACCGTATTTTCTTATTCATAACAAACGCTAATGTCACCTCACGAGAGGCACCAATCGTCAGTTTTCTTATCAAAGCCTCATCAGATAACTCGTCAAGGTGTTGGGCCCGCGTAAGAGGAACAAGATGTTGAAGAAAATCTTCGCAGTTAGATCTATGGTTCAAGTCAAACAATCTTGGGCATCCCCATTGAGGAAGACTGTTATTCAGCTGTGCTTGTGGTAGATTTGCACGCTTCCTCCTTGGGGCTGCAACAGTTGTAGAAACAAAAGTTAAACAACGGTGATATTTTCAACAGCAGTATGGTTTAGTGAGGCAGTCTGATATGTTACCTTTGAGGTGTGACCTACGCACATGGCTTGACATGTAAACCCCGTGCAACAATCTTGGTGAGAGGTTTGGTAATTCTTGAGCAAATTCACTTGGGGATTCCCTCGAAGGGCGTACGGGATAGTCTCTTGAGTTCGGGTATGGGGATGTCGTCCCCACGCATGCTGATGGTAGGGCCATCGTTAGGAGGTGTTTTCTTGTTATCTACATCTTCTATTTCCTCAGAAGATGTTTCTTCTATAACAAAAGGTATACTATGAATAGTGGTCGCGTGAAGTGCGACAACCCTCTCCGCACTCGTAGGAGTGTCGGGGGACGGATTTTCAAGGGCGATAGTGCGTCTATCCATAGTTGACCTAATAGTAAGTTTATCAGGGGTGCATGGCCGAGGACGCATAGTTATCTCGCAAGGGCGTTCTACTTCACAAGCCGTGAGTAAGTAATTTATACAAAGGAAATGCGTAGAGTAAGATATATACGGGCACATCTAAATTCAGAACATAGGAATGGGACCTTTACCGTGGCCAACGTTGTCATTATACTGAGGGAGGTGATTCACATGCATGGGAGAATTGAAGTTTAGCCCTAGGGCATACATTAGCGACTCTAGATATTCCTGCATTGGTATGCGATCCGCATTTATCTTCTCAGCATCTTCTGCGCTATAAGTACCAGGAATAGGTCGCTCATCCTTTATCATTGTTTAGGGAGTAATAAATTCATAGTCGAAGGGGAATGTGACGTTGTTAATCCAGAAGAATTTGTTGTTCCAGTTCATCAAGGAATCAAGCTTTGTCTCGTAACACTGAAGTTGACCAGGGCGTTTGGCAAATGATATCCATCCGTTAATCCAGAAAGGGCGATAGAAAACGCGAAATCGGTTTATGGTGGGGTCTACATTCTTCAAGCAGTAGTTGATTTCGAAATTGGATATTTTTGCTGCACCAATACAGTGCAGCTGAGAAAGGTGGATGCAATAGAAGCTTAACACATCTATTAAGAAGCGGCTTAGGGGTATACGGTTGTTAGCAAACTCAAAGAATCTTGTGTATACACCAACTTTGCCACTTGGGAAGCTTCCTATGTGCATTTGCGGACCTGGAACTAACGGGTGAAGATCCATGGATATGTAGTATTTCGTGATAAATTGGGACAGCTCTTGCTCGGTCATATGGGATTCTACATCAAATAGTTTTTGCACCATCTTTTCTTTTCCGAACGAATCAGAGTGTAGTTTAGAAGACTTTTGTTACCTGAAATGCAAGTTCTTTGACAGTTTTAACAATGATGGAAGACAGATTGTGGAAATGAAGACTAGTCCGTGGTAATATATATTTATTACTTTAAGGAGGACATCGGATCGTGCGACGTGTATCGGGTGTTCATATTGATCTAACGGTGGAATATGAATAGGTGGAACGATGTGGCAGGCATTTTTCCTAGGTTTCGAGGTGCTAGGTAAAAGGGGGATGAATGTTTTCTTGGTAGGAGAATTTGAAAGTGTCTAAGCTACTTTTTCGTCATACTTTTTTGCGGGGCTATTTTCGTTATCTTTTACAGTTTATAGTCTAGTGGTCGCAAGCGGCTAGGGCCTGCGACCACTAGATTGGGGGGGGGGGGGGGATGATAACATATAGTCCCTAATCCGACAGAATACCTTACCCACGGGTACTACCCGTATCCATTGGGTATTGATCAATACTTAGGCAACACGCGCAATGCCCATGAGGCCCGGTAAGCCGCTGTCGCATGAGGTATATTCCTTAACCATGTCCTCGTCGCAAGTGCGACAGGATCAAACAGAATATAATCTATCTTATGATTATATCCGCCAAAGGGAAAAAGATATACACTTACCATAGCTACGCGATAAGGATCAATCTATTTCTAGTCATTATCTCTTCCTTAGGCCGCAAGATTAGGAGAGCCCGACCAGGACTCTCTTGGGTATAAAAGGAACCCTCGAGGTTCCACAAAGGTACGATACACAATATTCTAAAACACTCACATATACTCAAACTGATTACTTACTCTTAGCAGGAGGTGGGACGCGCGCCCATGGTAAGCCTAACGGTGTCTTTTATTTAGTGTGCAGGGTCTTCAAACAAGTTCACTTGGTTCAAGAGTCGGAGTCCACAAGACCCCGAGTGTAACACCCCATTTTGATAATGGAATGTCACGCGTAATTATGGCGTGTCATCAAAGCATACAAGGATAAATGTCTAAAACATTACATGACCATAGGGTAAACCGGAATCAAACATCGGTTCCCAAACATAAGCTCAAAACATAATAAAGCAAAAGAAATGAATGAAAGACTAAACAAGCATAAGTATATGAAGGCAAAATGGAAAAGAAATCTATGGCAGCTTCCATCCTATGCACGTCCTCCAAATGCTCGAGTCCTGGGTACCTGCCGTTTTGGGAACATGAAAGGAAAAACGGCTGAGCATAACGCTCAGTGCACGGATATACAAGTATAGCATGAATAATATAAGCATAACAGCATGAAACAGCGGAAGAAACTAAGTCCTGGATAACCCGGTTAAGTCTTGATAAAACTGGTTTTATAGTTTGAAAAGCCTTATGTTTATCTTGTAAAAACTGTTTAACATATTTTACCATTAGCCAATATAGGTCATGAAAATCCACCGTGCATGAATACTTGGAGGGGTGACCTCATCATGCAAATTAGAGGGGCTGCCTCTAATTTAATATACTGGTTTTGGGTAGGAGGGATCAGCTCCTTGTGAAGGATGCAAGGCACACATCACATTCACCATGAAATCCTGACAGAAAACATGTAACTAGGACGCACCCATACGCCCCACATGAAAAATATAAAATATGGCCAAAAGCTGAAGGGACGCCACGAGCAATCACTCTGCGGTGGTGAAGTCATAACATCAGTGCCTCTAATGTTATGGTTATGGTACCTCCATAACTAGGTGAAACTGGTCATTCATGTATATGGCTATAGGTATTCTAAATTAAACATAAGCAAATCAAACACATAACTTATACTACGGGAAAACATTTGGCTGCATACGGGGAACACTAATAAGAAAAGAATGTCCATACTGAAAGGACGGGAATCCGTACCTTATGTCCAGTGAACGAAGAAGACGAACTGAGAGGAATCCTGCTTCCGCATCACTAGTGCTACATAAATACATACATGAATAAATATCTGCTTACTAATACGTAACTGATTTTATGTCATGTCTTAGCTTATTTTATATGTTCTTATCATGTTTTACTGTTTTAAGCCTTAAACTGTGTTTATCTCATATTCTGTCTATTCTGATTAAGTATTTCTGATATTTCATGTATTATTATACTTACTTTGTAATAATAAGTAACTTTCCAAAAATAGCAGGTTTCCTAAAATAGAAAGTTTCCAAAAATAGAAAGTTTCAAAAAATAGAAAGTTACCAAAAACAAGAAGTTTCCAAAAATAGAAAGTTTCCAAAAATAGAAAGTTTCCAATAATAGAAAGTTTCCAAAAATAGAAAGTTTCCAAAAATAGAAAGTTTCCAAAAATAGAAAGTTTCCAAAAATAGAATTACTGCTTAAAATAGATAAGTTTCTAAAAATAGAAAGTTTCCATAAATAGATCAGCTGCCTTAATTAAAAAAGTTTCCATAAATAGATTAGCTGCCTGAATTAAATAAGTTTCTAAAAATAGAAAGTTTCCATAAATAGATTAGCTGCCTTAATTAATTAAGTTTCTAAAAATAGAAAGTTTCCATAATTAGATATAAGCTGGTTAAATAAGCTAAGTATATAAGCCTAAGTGTTTTTCTGATTATTTTCTAAGTCATAATGATATAATGTATAGTTTATTAATTATTTCATGTAATTTAAATAAACTATAGGTTAAAAGTATTTAATTAGAATATATCATGTTTTTAATTAAATAAAGTTAAATACTTAGGTTAAAACATGTATTATTATTTATTAATAATATAACCTAAGTCATGTTAATTAATTAATTATAACCATGGTTATTAAATAATTAATAAATTACAAGTCTAAAAATATAAAATACTTAGGTTAATAATTTCATGATCTATAATTAAATTATAACCTAAGTCATGTTATTAAATTAATCATGTCATATTTATTAATCTAATTTTAACACATGATTATATACAAATAATCTTAACATAAACCGTGAACCGGATCTTGACTAGAAACCATGAACCGGACATGAAATCGACACCATACCCCGAACCACTTCGGGGTTCCCCTTGTCTTGCTGCTGCTGTGGGACCCACACCACTCAACCTGGACCATATGGTGTCGGTGGTGGTCGAGTAGCCAAACCTTGACCCCCCTTGGGGTTCGGTTTAGGCGCCGGCCAAACAAACACCCCTAAAACATCCCTTTTTGATTTACCTAATAGCCATTTTCATGTTAGATCTATGTTTTTAATTAGGTTTTAAAAACACCATGTTAATAAATTATTAGATTAAATAAAAAAGAAAAAGGGTAGAAAGAATATACCGAATGCGTGGATCTAAACGAGGATGAACAAACACGAACACTTGCACCAAAAACCAAGATCAAAATCAAATAAACACCCTCCTTGGTGTGTTTATGTGTGGCGGCCAAAAGAAGAAGAAGAGGAGAAGGAGAAAAACTTTTTAGGGTTTTTGGTGTTTTCCTGTAAAGTGAAAAATGACCAAAATATTTCCTAATTCCTTGTTTTAGTAAAAATTGATGGGCTAAGCCCATCTTCCCTCCCTAATTTCGTGGTATGAGTCCCACATGGGGTAACCCATACATTTCCTGAGTCTAAATATTATAGTGTGTTCTCGTGTGTTCTCGTGTTCATAATTTACGTGTTTTAATTAGTTATCGATCGTGACTTAATATATTTATTCGTGCTCGTAATAAATATATATACGTAATTAATATTAGCTCATGATTTAATTACGTTCATGATTTCATGATCGCATGTTCGTGATTAATTATTGTTTAAATAATTATTGCGTGTTCGTGCGTAATAAATACTTATCGTGTTCTAACACGTACGTAATACGTAAAATCCTAACATGTAAACGTAATCGTACTATAAAAGGAAAGTTTTAATCTAGTACGTACGACCTTAAGGGTACTATTCATGGTAAAAGCATGCGGGTTTTACAACTCTTCCCCCCTAAAAAGAATAATTCGTCCCCGAATTATAGATAACGTAAACTGAAAGAGAAACATACCCGAATCAAACTGAGAGGGTATGTAAGATAAATGAACGTGCGGGTTTCCTGGTAGAAGGAACGCGGAACGTGACATGTCTTGAAAGGACATGGAACGTGACGTGACTGAAAGGACATATCTAGTTGATAAGAGAAAAACGGATAAAAGTCCGGATGAACTTGTCCGTTTCTAAGTGGCCTCCCTCTTGGAACGGTTCCTTCAGAAGATCTTGACACTAATGATAAATCTTGGTCCTCCTGACCTTGACTTGGAATACGAAGAAATTCTTGGTTATCAACGGAAGGTAGATCCCCTAAATTCGATCGAGGAAAAAAAATAAGAGTTAACGTGCAAGGGTAACTGAGACGTTACGATGCAAGACAATCTGACTTACTGATAATTAGAAACAATGCGCGAGACATAAAGAAACGTAGTACATGAAAAATTTTGAACGTGATACGTGAAAATTTTTGAACGTGCTACGTGGAGATATGGCGAGTTAAACATATCGTGAACATAGAATATAATGGCGGTACTCCAAACGCTACAAGGTGAGACGTGGAATATGACGTGAAACGTCTATCTGATGATGGAGAGTTATACTAAACTTGGGTCTGGTCTCTCAGGTTCTTGCAAAACTCCTCAGAATGAGAAAAATGAACGCAAAGTCGTAAGCCAAGATACCATCATAAACGTGAATAGTGTCATGAACGCGAGCGCGAAAGCAAGTCGTGAAATTAGAACAATGACGTCAATTAATAAGGAGCACAATTATGAATATTTGTCTGACCCGATAACTGAGGAATTGCCAAGTGATCGGATGAGCCTTGGTTGGAACATGTCCGATCAATCTGTTGGTTCTGCAATCCTTGCGGATGTAAGGATTCTGCAGACTTGATCAAACTGTTTGAAATAACCCAGATAGCATCATGCTTCTTCTGAGTCTACGTTAATCTGGTAACCAAAACTCATGGAGATCTTGTCCCTTTTCGATTCACAATTTCAGATGATGAAAGCATCCCAGTCTGTTGGTGTCCTATCTTAACCTGTTGGTATGTCAGGTACTTAGATATGAACGTAACTGTATCTTGCTTTGTAGAAATTGATACATAGGAGTTTGCGAAACTCCGAGTCTCTGAATCTAGGCTTCTCCTAGCGTAGGATTTTCTAGAACACCTAATGTAGTGTAGGGTTCTCTCCTTTACGCATAAGCTGAGTCATGGTAGGATTAACCGTAGAAACCCATGTGATTCAGAGTGTCACTGTAATCAAACAGAAAAATTTATAGGGTAAAATTTTCTCTTGTCATAGAATTTGCAACATAGTGCAGATATGGTCTTCCTGTTCTTCTCTAGGCTTAAAGGAAATCAGGTTATCCTCAATGAAAACACTGATGAATTTGCTATGAGTTCATGGAAACTCATTCTTATTATGTCGTTTGAGCATTGATGAGACTAATTCAAAATCATAAATCTAGCATGACCGAGTCGTGTTCGAATAGCAGTCATGGACATGTCCTGCTCTTTCACTCGTCACTGTTGGCAGCATGATCATGAGTTCGATCTTGGAAAAGTGATTAACACTATAAGGTCGATTGGACATGTTGTCAATGCGTGGAGGAGAATAACGGTTATGAATGGTGATTTGTTTAAATTGACGGTAGTCGACACATAAATCTCATGGTACCGTTCTTCTCCTTGAAGGTTCTTCTGGAATATATGGGAAGATTTTGGAATAATCAACTGGCTATGCGTAAAAGGA
Source organism: Glebionis coronaria (assembly GCA_025667525.1). Taxonomy (NCBI): domain Eukaryota; kingdom Viridiplantae; phylum Streptophyta; class Magnoliopsida; order Asterales; family Asteraceae; genus Glebionis; species Glebionis coronaria. The sequence goes on from CM046880.1 coordinate 242,086,176, forward strand.
CTTAAGTAGTCATGTCTTACTAACATCTAGAAAATTTTAGCGACCATGGCTAACAACGCACATGCTTGTAAGCATAGATAATTTGTACAGATTTTCCTGATGGAAAATCAAGCTGAATGTATTCAGGAGCCTGAACATTACTGTACATAATTATGAATCGTAGAATGGTGTGCTGTTCATAGTACATAATTAGGATAAAATTCATCTCGTGTGTGTCCGAGGAAATGCGTTAGCAGCTTGGATCTCATCATTAAGCTGAAGGAAAACCTTCGTATACGTGGGAATACGAAAGGTGTCCTTCATGGTCATGAATCAATGATTTATGGTTACAAGAATGAAAGTGACATCGGCAACGTGACAGTTCTCACTGATGCGCCGGTAATGGTATTGAAATTCTTGTGGCCTGATTAATACATGGCACAACAAAATGGATATACCCTTGGATGGTACCCTGAATTTCTTAGAAATGTTCCATAGTTGGACGTGAGTCATGTGTCTTGACTCGTTTCTTGGAACTATAAGCATGACATATGACTTGACTTGTGTCTTGACATGTGTCTTCAGAAAGTATACGTGAGACATGTGTCTTGACTGATGTCTTGACATGTGCCTCGAGACGTAATTCAATAGTACTATAATATTAGGTTATTATGCCAGACTTGGCGGATCGGTTGGACTACTGATCCTTTGTATGTCTGATCACGTCCGCGGTCGGAGCCTCGGTAGCGATTTCTAGGATAGTTTTGTCATAGTAGTGGTTACTATCGTCTTGTCTGTCAGTTCCATGACGGTCATTCTCATGACCGTGATTCATGTAACTATTCAGCTGAGTGGCCGACTGGTACCGGTTTGCACTCATATGGCTGAAATGACAGCCAATTACGTGTGACATGTAACTAAGAATTAGGGACAATGATTGATGGAAATCGTCTGATGGTGAAGCATCTTCTCGTCCGATCGCTTTGCTCTGACGCCTTTGTCTTCGTCTTGTAGGATCTACAGGTTGTGAATAGCATCCGCATCTCGTAGCGTCTCCAAACGTCAGCAGCATCAACCTTTAGTAACATCTCCCAGTTATGAGTGGCATCAGCAATCTTGTAGAATATCAACAATTGAAAATACGCCTGAGGCGAGTCAGAATCGACTAGCAAATACTCGTGAAGTATTGCAAGTGAAATACACATGGATTAAGGTACGTGTAATACACATGAAATACGGTACGTGGAGTACACGTGGAATGCACATGAAATGATCGTTATGGGGTCGATCATTTATCATGATTTAAGGAAAGTATATCGGTTAAACGGTTAGGAAAACCATCATGATAACCTGGAAATGCCAGTATATACCTCATTCTGGTTGCATAGAGAAACGCTAAAGTGTGGTTACACAAAATTCAACGATGATTTGCCTGACATCATGATCAATGAAAACCAACCATGACTATCATGAAAGCAGAATTCAATGAAATCCAACAATGTCTTGCGTGAAAGCATAAATAACAAAAGAGGCGTAAGACGTAATCAACATGAAGACGGAATTATCATGAAGAAACATGAACAATTCACCATGAAGGAGTGTATAACATAATCAGCATGAACTGAAGTTAACCATGACAGTATGAAAACATACTTGACACAAAACCATATTATCTTATGAGGGGACATGAATTTTTTTTTTGCCATTAAATCATGAGAAAAATTTTATGCATGAAAAACAGTGCATGAATGCGTAATGTAGTTTATAAAAACCTTTATATGTGCGAGGGGAAGCCTATGGGTCGGTCCCAAAACAAAAGACATGGCGAAGGGACGCCTATGGGTCGGTACCAAAATTAAAAGTTTCGATAAAAGCACATGCGACTAAATAGGGCCAGTCCTGTACCAACCATTACTTAGTCATAATCCCTGCAACAATGATACATGAAACATAAATAAATTAAACTCATATGTAAAAAATTATCAAAAAAATTTTATGTGACTAATTATGAACTATTGGGGTTCAGTCCACATAGCCACAGTTCACGAGGAACATTATGCATGAAACAATGACACATAACTAAATATGAATGACGGTTGTCCATCCATATTAGTAAAAAAATATCGATGAAAACATCAAGGTTAAAACCTCAAGGTGCTGAAAACATCATGGTTAGAACAACAATGCGCTGAAAACATCAGTACGTAGAATAACAAACGTTGGCTTAGTAAGCTCCTAGTGACTACCCACTAGTCACAAGTCGAGTTTTAGAGCCTACAGGTCGAAGCCTTGGCTCTCATACCATAATTGTAACACCCCATTTTGATAATGGAATGTCACGCGTAATTATGGCGTGTCATCAAAGCATACAAGGATAAATGTCTAAAACATTACATGACCATAGGGTAAACCAGAATCAAACATCGGTTCCCAAACATAAGCTCAAAACATAATAAAGCAAAAGAAATGAATGAAAGACTAAAAAAGCATAAGTATATGAAGGCAAAATGGAAAAGAAGTCTATGGCAGCTTCCATCCTATGCACGTCCTCCAAATGCTCGAGTCCTGGGTACCTGCCGTTTTGGGAACATGAAAGGAAAAACGGCTGAGCATAACGCTCAGTGCACGGATATACAAGTATAGCATGAATAATATAAGCATAACAGCATGAAACAGCGGAAGAAACTATGTCCTGGATAACCCGGTTAAGTCTTGATAAAACGTGTTTTATAGTTTGAAAAGCTTTATGTTTATCTTGTAAAAACTGTTTAACATATTTTACCATTAGCCAATATAGGTCATGAAAATCCATCGTGCATGAATACTTGGAGGGGTGACCTCATCATGCAAATTAGAGGGACTGCCTCTAATTTAATATACTGGTTTTGGGTAGGAGGGATCAGCTCCTTGTGAAGGATGCAAGGCACACACCACATTCACCATGAAATCCTGACTGAAAACATGTAACTAGGATGCACCCACACGCCCCACAGGATAAATATAAAATATGGCCAAAAGCTGAAGGGACGCCACGAGCAATCACTCCGCCGTGGTGAAGTCATAACATCAGTGCCTCTAATGTTATGGTTATGGTACCTCCATAACTAGGTGAAACTGGTCATCCATGTATATGGCTATAGGTATTCTAAATTAAACATAAGCAAATCAAACACATAACTTATACTACGGGAAAACATTTGGCTGCATAGGGGGAATACTAATAAGAAAAGAATGTCCATACTGAAAGGACGGGAATCCGTACCTTATGTCCAGTGAACGAAGAAGACGAACTGAGAGGAATCCTACTTCCGTATCACTAATGCTACATAAATACATACATGAATAAGTATCTGCTTACTAATACGTAACTGATTTTATGTCATGTCTTAGCTTATTTTATATGTTCTTATCATGTTTTACTGTTTTAAACCTTAAACTGTGTTTATCTCATATTCTGTCTATTCTGATTAAGTATTTCTAATATTTCATGTATTATTATACTTACTGTGTAATAATAAGAAACTTTCCAAAAATAACAGGTTTCCTAAAATAGAAAGTTTCCAAAAATAGAAAGTTTCCAAAAATAGAAAGTTACCAAAAATAGAAAGTTTCCAAAAATAGAAAGTTTCCAAAAATAGAAAGTTCCCAAAAATATAAAGTTTCCAAAAATAGAATTACTGCTTAAAATAGATAAGTTTCTAAAAATAGAAAGTTTCCATAAATAGATCAGCTGCCTTAATTAAACAAGTTTCCATAAATAGATTAGCTGCCTGAATTAAATAAGTTTCTAAAAATAGAAAGTTTCCATAAATAGATTAGCTGCCTTAATTAATTAAGTTTCTAAAAATAGAAAGTTTCCATAATTAGATATAAGCTAGTTAAATAAGCTAAGTATATAAGCCTAAGTGTTTTTCTGATTATTTTCTAAGTCATAATGATATAATGTATAGTTTATTAATTATTTCATGTAATTTAAATAAACTATAGGATAAAAGTATTTAATTAAAATATATCATGTTTTTAATTAAATAAAGTTAAATACTTAGGTTAAAACATGTATTATTATTTATTAATAATATAACCTAAGTCATGTTAATTAATTAATTATAACTATGGTTTTTAAATAATTAATTAATTACAAGTCTAAAAATATAAAATACTTAGGTTAATAATTTCATGATCTATAATTAAATTATAACCTAAGTCATGTTATTAAATTAATCATGTCATATTTATTAATCTAATTTTAACACATGATTATATACAAATAATCTTAACATAAACCGTGAACCGGATCTTGACTAGAAACCATGAACCGGACATGAATCGACACCATACCCCGAACCACTTCGGGGTTCCCCTTGTCTTGCTGCTGCCGTGGGACCCACACCACTCAACCTGGACCATATGGTCTCGGTGGTGGTCGAGTAGCCAAACCGAGACCCCCCTTGGGGTTCGGTTTAGGCGCCGGCCAAACAAACACCCCTAAAACATCCCTTTTTGATTTACCCAATAGCCATTTTCATGTTAGATCTATGTTTTTAATTAGGTTTTAAAAACACCATGTTCTTAATTAATTATTAGATCAAATCAAAAAGAAAAAGGGTAGAAAGAATATACCGAATGCGTGGATCTAAACGAGGATGAACAAACACGAACACTTGCACCAAAAACCAAGATCAAAATCAAATAAACACCCTCCTTGGTGTGTTTATGTGTGGCGACCAAAAGAAGAAGAAGAGGAGAAGGAGAAAAACTTTTTAGGGTTTTTGGTGTTTTCCTGTAAAGTGAAAAATGACCAAAATCTTTCCTAATTCCTTGTTTTAGTAAAAATTGATGGGCTAAGCCCATCTTCCCTCCCTAATTTTGTAGTATGAGGCCCACATGGGGTAACCCATACATTTCCTGAGTCTAAATATTATAGTGTGTTCTCGTGTGTTCTCGTGTTCATAATGTACGTGTTTTAATTAGTTATCGATCGTGACATAATATATTTATTCGTGCTCGTAATAAATATATATACGTAATTAATATGAGCTCGTGATTTAATTACGTTCATGATTTCATGATCGCATGTTCGTGATTAATTATTGTTTAAATAATTATTGCGTGTTCGTGCGTAATAAATACTTATCGTGTTCTAACACGTAAGTAATACGTAAAATCCTAACACGTAAACGTAATCGTACTATAAAAGGAAAGTTTTAATCTAGTACGTACGACCTTAAGGGTACTATTCATGGTAAAAGCATGCGGGTTTTACACCGAGTTAAGCCTATTCGGGTCAAGTGAGGTCCATCCAACTTTTTTATCAACAGAAGACGTCATCCTCTTTGAAAGGGAAGTGATTTGCACACTTCTTGGATTGAGATATAATCAAATATATATGGTGTCATGACATATACACTCTTAGATCACTTTTATGTGAGTTGTACACTCTTAAAATGATTGATACATGATATGAGCAAAAACTCATATCAATTAATCAACAAATCACCCTAAAACACAAGAAAAATACCTAAACTTTGTGCTATAAAGCGGAATTATGTGGTATGTTTTGTGTTTGTGTACAAATAGGTAAGAAGGATGCATTTTCAAGCAAACAAGAAGAAAATCAAGCTAATTTGGATGAAAAGACAAAGAAGGATCAAGAGTGACAAGCCATTTGAAGACAAAGGACCTATCTTGACAATATTCAAAAGATGAAGGACTAAAGTGCAATTTTGTAAAAGTCAAGATCAAAGTCAAACCTGGTCAACCATCAAGTCAACCAAGTCAAAGGGCTTAAATGTTCAAGAATGCAAGTTGAAGGACTGAAATTGTCAAAGAAATGAAGATTATAGCTCAAAAGATCAAACTGCCAAAGTTGAGGGGTTAATTCTGCCATTTGTGGAAGTTATTTTGTGCTTGATCCGTGTGATAAGTGTTCAACCAATGAGAAGTCAAGAAGGAAAGGGCCAGGATTTCCAAACAAGCGCCAGCTGGCCACTAGCGCCGTTTTCCCATTAATAGCTAAATCCCAACAGTATTCTCCACTACATTCATTTCCACCAATAGCAACTCGCCATGCCATAATACTTTTATCCAATTTAGATAGTGATCCGTGTATCACTTCCTTCTCCAATAAAAACAAAACATGTGTCCTCCTTCTTTAACCAAGAACCCAGGGACGACTTTGAGCTAGAATGCATTTCAGAAGAAGATGTAAACATGAAAAGTGTTTAAAATCAAGAGACGAATTCAGCCCATTGATACAAGGCTTTTGACACCCCGTATAAAAATTAAAGTTCGTTGAAGTATGTCTCTTCGAATTGAAAACCGAGTTTAATGTGCGACTCAGTCGTTCTTTGGTGAAACAAATAGTTGTGTCGTTGTAGTATTTAAAATAAAAGTGCAAAAATAATTAAAGTAAAAGTGCAGTCCAATTAAATCTAAGACTAAATAAATGGTGCAAGTATTTAAAAGCGAGGCTAAAATTAAAGGGCACTAAAAGTAAATAACGCCAACTTAAATCTAACTAAGGCAAACTTAAAACGCAACTAAAACTTAAGACTAATGCAAGGCTAAAATAAATCTAAGGCAAATAAACTTAAAGTGCGTCTAAGGAAAAAGGCGGGAAAATTAAAGCTCAAAATTAAGAAAATTTAAAACTGGAAATAAAGAAACTGAAAATCAACTATCCGGAATATCTACCCTTATCCGGAATAAACACCCTATTCGGAATACTGTCACTATGCGGAATAGATGCTTATTCGGAATAGTTAGGCCTATGCGGAATAGTCTCCTACTCGGAATAAAGTTCCCTATGCGGAAAAATCCTCTATCCGGAATAAGCAGCTTATTCGGAATAATAGCTCAGTTCGGAATGAAGTCCTATGCGGAATATTGAATATTCCGAGTAACCCTTTCTGATGGACCCTTATCCGGAATATAGCTCCTTACTCGGAATGTATTGCCTATTCGGAATATCTTCCTTATTCGGAATAATGGATATTCCGAATAGAGTACTGAGGACAAGACCTTTATACGGAATGCTCTTGGCTTGCGTTCCTGGGAAAGATCAGAACCTGCAAACTCAGAAACAAACAACTGAAGAACAAGGAAAAAGGAATAACACGAATTCAATAAAAATAAAGCTAAATCAACCACAAGATTAAATCAAACAAACAAATAAACATATACTAATGATAGACAATCAATCCAAAACAATCAAACTCACAAAACTTAATCAAAATAAACAAAACCCACTTGATCAAAATAAGAAAACTAAGAACATGAACATAAACATAAACAATAAGAATCAAAGATTAAGAAAGGTAGGATGACATTAACAAGATAAAGATAAAGATTAACAAGAATTAAAAGAAAAACTTACTTGAAATTAAATGGTAATTAAGGTGCAAGACAAGAATTTAAATTTGACAAATATTTAAATGACAAGGTAATTAAAAGTGGAAGAACTAATTGTCACGATTAGCCAACAAAAACGAAAGTAATTAAGATCTAATCTATATATAGGGGAGGATTAGGAAGCTTCCTCCCCTTCTTCATTTCTTCTTAATTGCGTCATTAGGTCCTTAAGCCTTTAATCTTTTTTAAACTTGGACTCTAATGACTTGTGGCTCGGGATTTCTTTTGAACTTGTCTTTTAATTCTTCAATAAAATAGACTTGAGTTCCTCGGTTTTTAGTAAACTTCCGTCTTTTGACTTTTTCTTCGATAAATCTTCAGAATTGGTCTTGGACTTCCGTTCTTTTTGCACTCTTGACTTCTTGACTTCGTCTTTTCATCTTTTTCTTCAATAAAAGCCCGTAAATGCCCGTGTTTTCTCCACTTTTCAACTTTTCGTCCTAAATCACAACAAAAACACAAACCACGCATAATTCCGACATAAAAGACATAAAATATACGTTTTGGCTCGGTTATTATTGTAATTAAGTGGTAAAAAGGATGGGTGTTTACACACCTATCACCCATTTATCCAATTAAGATGAAATTCAGTTAATCAAAAAGGCCCAAATGTGTTCTTCATCAGAAAATTGCAATTGTCAGAATGAAGCCACGTGAAAGCTGGGGATTGGATGCAACACGTCACTCTCCCTCACCAACTCTCACCTGCACTCTATAAATACCCTTGATAGCTCTCATTTTAAGTATGTAGGAAGTGTGAAAACACACACACTTTTCCTTTTTCTCTCAATTCAGTTAGGAATAGCTTCACAGCTCAAGAGACTGACAATCTCTTGAGTCTGTTAGTAGTTGTAACTACCTTTCTAGCTTTGTAACAACTTTTCCAACTCAATCAATAAAATTTCATCTTTTCATCTCCTAAATCTACTGTTCATTCCTGCAATCTTGTTATTCTGTTGTTGATGTTAGCTTATTATGATCATAGTTGATCATGAATAGTTAATTGTGAAGATTCTGTAGCTGCTTTGCTAAACCTGTTCATCCAGTTCCAGTTTGAGTAGATTTTGAAGATTTCAAGTTCATTAATGGTGATCATGATAATAGTAGCTGTTGATTAGTTGATTTCAATGCTAAGGTGGTGGTTTAGCACTGGTTACAAAGCACAACGCTTCTCTACTCCCCAATGGAGGCCTATGCTTAAAGGTTTTATGTCCTGCATTTTTGTTCCTCTAAAATGTTGCCTGCATGTTCAATTCCTAGCTAAATACTTGTGTGATTGCATGATAAAGTGTGTTTAGACTGTTATTGAATTGATGTTGATGTTTGAATAGCTTAATTGTAGTATAGCATTTGATCACTAGCTTAATTCTCATTCCTGTTTGCTTAATATCAGTCATTCTAGCTTATTAGAGCATTTTGAGTGTAAGTCTGTTTCATAGCTTGAAATTAGTTCTAATTCATCACATGTTAGTTACTGAACTTAGCTTGGTACTTGTCATGAATCAGTTTAGCTTTTAACTCAAATTTCTTTCATAAAAGTTTGATAAAATTCAGATAACTAGTGTTTGGGAGTAGGTCTTAATCTGTGTTTAGGTGTTAGTAGTTGGCTAATTCAAGTTTTCTTTAAGTCATTAAGTCATAGCTTAATGTTTTCAGTCATTTTCAAGTCAAGTTTTTAGTCAAACAGGCAATTGGCATTTGAAAAAGTCTGGGTCAGTCTTGGTGAATCAAGTTTTCAGAAAGTGTTGATTTTCAATTCATTAGCATTCCTTTGTTACTGGATCAAATTTCTTCGAACAAGCTTCTAAACATCACTCAACATCTGTAGTTTTAGTGTGTTAAAGGAAAATCTACAGTATCTAGTTTTGAAATAGAAATAAGCATTTGATTAAGCACTTGAGCATATCTCATTCTCTACGATAAATTGTCATACTGTTTTCTCATTCAAGCATTTCCACTTCATAAACTTGCCAATTTTCTTTCACAAACCTTTTTAGATAGTGTTCCTGGATAAGTTTGGAAATTTTCAGCTTTTTGGAAAATTTGGTCAACGAAAGTCAAATAAGCACTCTTTTAGCTTAATTTCATTTTCTGAATTCATTACTTGATCATTTTTGATAAGAAAATACATTCCTTGCTTCTTATGAGCTGATTAACAAGTTTTTGCAAGAAAATTGGATTGTGCACGTTTAGCTTATTAGTTAGCTTAACATGGGCTTATTAGAATAAGCTAGTTTGAGTTTCACTTGGTTTCAGCATAAATCCTTTTACTAGCCTAGCTAAAATCAGATTTTAAGTCTTTTGAAACTTATTAGAGCTTATTCGGTTAAGAATTCAGCTTAAACAAGCTTATTATCCACTCTAACCCGTTTTTGTTAAAAAAGTCTTTAGAAATTGCATTTAGGCCCCCCTGTTGTTAATCAGTTACACTTTTAGCTTATATTTCCTAATCTTTAGGGTTTGCTAAGTTTAGTCCTTAGAATTTCAGATTAGTTAAAAGTTGGTTAGACAGTTTTACTAGTTTGTTAAAATTAGTTACTTGTTAGTTACATTTACACAATTAGTCCTTGTAGTTAACTGTTTTGCATTTCAAGCACTTTAATTTTTAGAATTTACATTTTCAGCCCTTTACTTTTATAGATTTGCATTTTTGTCTTTACTTGAACAACAAAATTGGTAATTGACAATTTGTTTTACGGTTACGTAGTTAATATTTTCCATTTTTACTTGATTGTTCAATTAGACATAGCAAAGCCAAATAACCTTACCAACCAAAAACGATTATAAACCCGATCTTGTTAGGACTTTCAATTTGTTAAGAACTGAGAAAACGAACTTCAGTTATACACAATTTCAATACAAAATATATGGTGTCTTGACATATATACTCTTAAATCACTTTCATTCATATTCATCTTTACAATGCTATATAAATGTCAAGACATCATATTTTGAAGTGTGTAAATCAATCCAAAGAGTGTGCAAATCACGTCTCTCACTTTAGTAATTAGTATATATTCCATATAGAGGGGCTCACATATATAGAGTGGCACACGTATATAATTTCGACGAACTTTATTTTATCAATTACGTTTTAGAAAATCATATATGATTCGTATCATAAATCATATATGATTTCATAAAATCATATATAATTTCATATAATTATATATGATTATTTTAGACGTGACATAAGAAAAAAATCAAACAATAAGTACATCGAAATTATATACATGAGCACATAAAAAAATGATTTAATTCTCTTCGCGATGTTTTGTTTTTTGTAATGATTAAAGGGTTATGAGATACTTATTTTGTAACGACCCACTTTGACAAGTAGACTGATACAATGATTTTCATTGGGTTCAGATTTAATTCTCGGAATCTTCTCGAATCGATCACGGTTCAAAGTGGAATAGTTGTTCTTGGTGACAAAGAGGGAATTTGGTTTTTTATTCTATGGAAAAGGAATAAAAGAGCAAAATCGTAAAAACAAGCTAAAGATAATTGCAAAATTAAAGTTAAATTAAAAGAAATTAAAATGGAAATAAAAGAAAACAGTTTAAAAATGTAACTTAGAAAAATCTGAGGAAAGGAGAAAACAGTAAATGAAATCAAGGTTGGAAATATTTAATGTGGAATAAATTTGATTCGGAATATAAAGTTGATCCGGAATAAAGCGGTTTACTCGGAATAATTCTTGATCCGGAATGAAAGAGTTGATCCGGAATAAATAAGCTGATCCGGAATGTTATTCCGAATGAACAATAAGGAAACTTGATCCGGAATAATGGATATTCCGAATAAATAAGGTTGATCCGGAATATTAGATATTCCGGATGGATGAACTTGATTCGGAATAAAAGAGTTGATCCGGAATAATTGATTATTCCGGATGAAAGGCTTGACTCAGAATAATGGTTAATCCGGATGGAAGACACTGATCCGGAATATAAAATATTCCGGATGAATAAACTTGATACGGAATAAAAATGCTGATCCGGAATAATATGTAAAAATCACTGATGCGGATTCCGGGGATGATGAAGATGTGAAGAACAGGGGAATACGATTTTAATCAAAACAAGCCAAATTTAACCAAAAGATTTAAACCAAACTAAACACTAATCATTTACTAACCATAATCATCAAACCAAAACACTAAAAACACAAAACCCACTTACTTTTATGGATTAAAATCAACCAAATAAGAACTTTAAAACTTTGAATCAAAAAGAGAAGATGAACAAGATTAATGGAAGGATTATATTGATTGATTAAGGTAGAGTAAACAAAAGGAAAGATTAAAAACTTACAAGATTAAGGATTCAACAAAAATGAAAAATCACCAACACCTTAATGGTGTTGGCTTCCTACGAAAGAAAAGAAAAGAACTGGAAATAAAAACTAGCTTAAAATGTGTGAAGGGGTTTCTTTATATAGGCCAAGTGGTTGGTCGATGAGTGGGATTTCTTCTTTCTTTTCGTCTTCTCGTCTTTTCAGTAAAGTTGACGTTTTCGATTCTGATTCAGGATTTGTTGACGATTAAATTCAACTCGTCTTTTAATTTCTTCGTTTAATAGACTTGAGTTCCTTTGACATATGTAAATCTTCCATCTTTGGTCCTTTTCTTCGATAAATCTTCAAATAGGCCCATTGACTTCAAATCTTTTGCATCTCTTGGACAATAGACTTCGTCTTGAGTCTTTTTCTTCGATAAAACCCGTGCAATCCCATGTTTTCTTCAATATTTAACCGGTTGGCTCTGAAAACACAACAAACACACAAACCACGCATAATTCCAAACAAATGACATTAAATACGCGTTTTGGTCTTGTTTTAGCAAAAAATAAGTGGTAAAGGGATGGGTGTTTTCACACCTATCAAATCCCCTACACTTAACCATTGCAATGCCCTCATGCAATGCTTAGTGATAAAGCAATTTTACACTTTTCTCATAATCAATCAACCTTGGCCTTATTAACATACTACTAAAACAAAACTTAGAGTACTAAGAGAAATTAAAACTTTAAAGGAAACAAAAGGATAGAAAACCATTTTCACTTGAAAATAGCTATATGGAAATAACTTGTAAAGAGATCAAGGACTTACATTAGGGCTTTGGTGCTGCGAAGATTTATCACCCTCAAGTTTCACGTTCCCTAAACTAAGCTTAAAAACGAGATCATTGTTATTATAAGTTAGTAAAACAAACACTTACACACATGGCTTAATTATATCTTAAACTCCCTTATTCCTAGGTATATCTCTTATATTTTATTTTTGTCTTAGAATGATCATGAAGATGCATTTTTGGACTTATTGCGATAGTTTATTTAGGTTGAAAGCAAAGTAGGACGATTTGATTAATAGTTAGCTAAAGGACAAAATCTCTTAAAACTGCTTCTCGGGATATCAAAAAGTTCATATCTTGGCATAACTTGCTTCACGATTTGAGACCTTTCTCGGGCCGATATTTGGCATGTACTTCATACTTCATATCTTTGAGAGACGTTCATGAGTTAATGGTCTTCACTTCGTTAATAGAGTTCCTTCACTTAGAGACTTTTGAGGGGTACTCCAACTTTGTTGACCACGACTTCATCATTATTTCTTCAATCGCTAATTTGGATTTTGAGATACAACGATCCGCCTCCTTTTCGGACTTGGATCTATTTATCCTCATACCTTGTTAGGGTCTTTTCGGATAGACTTCTCCATGATCTTTATGGGAGTTGATTGCTTTTCGTCGTGAGTCTTGATCCTTCATATTGATTTTGGGAATAATGCTTTTCACATCACCTTGGATCTTTAGCAATAAAATGGAATCCTCAGGCCTTGTTAGGGCCTTTTCGGACTCGGCAATCTTCGCGCCCCGCTTCATAAGTTATGCCTTGGCTATGAACTCTTATCATTACCGAGCAACTTTTAAACGATCTTGGGCTAGAAGCTAAGTAACTTTTCAAATCGTACGACCTTACTTATTGCAGATAAATTATTAGCAAGTGATGGGAGAATAGGCAAATAATCACACCAAGTATGCTTGTGCAAGAATACCGACTTATAATTGACTCTATCATTTCTCGTTCTCCACAATTTAAAATCTTAAGTAATGAGACTCGTGGATGCTTAGCCTAATAAACCAATTAAGGTCTACATAGTTAAGGATACTAGCTAGAATAAACTTGGATAAGTCTATTCGGGTTGAGTCAAAATAATCACAACGGGCCTAATATGCCAAAGACTTCAAAACTAGCTACACCACTTTATTAATATTTTTGACTTTATTGTGGGATATATACATATGAAAGAAAAGATAAAAATTTAAAAATTACGACTAAATTGCCAAAGTTAATAAAAAATTTGAAAAATGTTGAAAAAGATGATTTTCCGGTTAAATGAAGGCATTTTAATGGAAAAGTCCACTTAAAACTTCGATAGAAGTCCCCCTACATTTAAGATAAACATTGTCCTCAATGTTTAAGCATGTGAGAAAAGTCTCCCCTACACTTATGACATTGTGCACGTTGGTTAAATCAAGTTAAGGAAGAGACGACTAAAATGATCAATTTCAAATGTGAGTATGAAGAAGATTGAATCACGATAGTTGAGAGATAGAACCGGATTTCGGATAACACGGGAGCACGGTTCTTCAAAGATTCCAAGAGTGCACTTATCCCTGTAATCACATCACCACACAAACACAAACAACCTATATAGGTCCCCTACACTTAGGAGGTTAAAACGGAAAAGGATAGATACTCGGGTTGCCTCCCGAGGAGCGCTTGTTTTTGATAACCTAGTCACGAGCCTGACTCGACCCAAAATTAGTTCATGGGAAACATGGTGAGGGATGAAATCATCTCAGGATAGATGTCCTCACCAAAGTACAACTTCACTCGTTGGCCATTCACCTTAAAATTAGGTCCATTAGGTTGAGCGAGCTCGAGAGTACCATATGGAAAAATTTGGGCAATGGTGAATGGGCCGGACCAACGAGATTTCAGCTTGCCCGAAAAGATTTTCAACTGAGAGTTAAAGAGTAAAACTTTGTCTCCAACTTGGAACTCTCGGTTTTTAATCTTAGAGTCGTGAATGAGCTTAGTCTTTTCCTTATAGATCAAAGATTTTCATAAGCCTCATTCTGGAGTTCATTGAGCTCATTGAGTTAGATCTTGTGTAGGTCACCGGCTTTGTTGATATCGAAGTTAGCCCACTTCAAGGCCCAGTAAGCCTTGTCCTCCAACTCAATGGGGAGGTGGCATGCTTTCCCGTACACGAGACGATATGGTGTACAACCAATCGGAGTCTTGTATGCGGTACGAAAAGCCCACATGGCATCATCAAGTTTATCGGCCCATGAGGCACGATGCTCTCCCACGGTTCGTTCAAGAATTAGCTTTAACCCTCGGTTAGATATTTCAGCCTGCCCATTAGTTTGTGGGTGATATGCTGTGGAAAGACGATGATTGACACCATACTTAGCCATGACTCTTGCGTATTGATCATTGGAAAAATGAGTCCCGCGATCACTAATAATGGCACGAGGCACACTGAATCTAGCGAATAGCGACTTCAAAAAGTTACAAACCACCCTTACGTCATTAGTGGGTAAAGCTTTGGCTTCAACCCATTTAGAAACGTAGTCAACGGCTACAAGGATGTATTTGTTTCCTTTAGATTAAGGGAATGGCCCCATAAAGTCGATACCCCAAACATCAAAGATTTCACATTCTTGTATGAAATTTTGAGGCATCTCATCTTTATGTGTGATCTTGCCTTGTTTTTGGCAAGCATCACTATGTTTAACCATCTCATGAGCATCACGATAAATGGTGGGCCAATAAAATCCCAAGTCAAACACTTTTTTGGCGGTGTAGTTGGGACCAAAGTGACCACCGGTGGGTCCTTTGTGGCAAGCTTTGAGAATGTCTAAAGCTGCCGGTCCATCAACACATCGGCGAATAATCAAATCAACACATTGTTTGAATAGATACGGGTCATCCCAAAAGTAAGTCTTAATGTCTTTGAAGAACTTTTTCTTTTGCTGGGATGTTAACCCGTCAATGAGAATTCCACCCGCCAAGTAGTTTGCAATGTCCGCAACCACGGGGTTTCATTAGAATTCGAGATGATAGACATTAAGGTTTCAAGGGTAAAAGAGTCATTGATCTCTTTGTTCGGATGATCCCCTTGATATGGATCCTCAAGTCTACTGAGATGATCCGCGGCTAGGTTTTCAGCTCCCTTCTTATCATGAATTTCGATTTTAAATTCTTGAAGTAGCAAAACCCAGCGAAGAAGTCTTGGTTTAGAATCTTGTTTAGTTAACAAGTACTTCAACACGGAATGATCGGTATACACGATGGTGGTAGAAAGGACAAGATAGGGGCAAAATTTTTCAAAGGCATAGACAACAGCTAAAAGCTCTTTTTTGGTTGTCGTATAATGCAATTGAGCCCCTGTCATAGTCTTGCTAGCGTAGTGGATTGGTTGGAAGTGTTTGTTCACTCTTTGGCCCAAAACCGCTCCAATAGCAAAGTCGCTAGCATCGCACATCAACTCGAAAGGCAGCTCCCAATTAGGGGTAACCAAGACCGGTGCCTTAGTTAGCTTACCCCTAAGAAGGTTGAAGGCTTCAATACACTCGTTGGAAAAGATAAAAGGAATATCTTTTTCCAAGAGGTGGGTCATCGGGCGAGCGATTTTAGAAAAATCTTTGATGAATCGACGGTAGAAGCCCGCATGACAAAGGAAACTTCTCACACCCTTCACGGTTGAAGGTGGAGGCAATTTAGCAATAACATCGACTTTAGCACGGTCCACTTCAAGACCGGCTTTGGAGATCTTGTGTCCTAGCACGATGCCCTCTTTTACCATGAAATGGCATTTTTCCCAATTAAGAACAAGGCGAGTGTCTTCACACCGCTTAAGCATACGTTCTAAATTGGCAAGGCAAGCAGAGAAAGAATCGCCATAAACCGAGAAATCATCCATGAAGACTTCCATAGTTTCTTCAACCATGTCATGGAAGATAGCCATCATACACCTTTGGAACGTCCCAGGAGCATTGCATAAACCGAAAGGCATGCGTTTGTAAGCAAATGTTCCGTAGGGACAAGTGAATGTGGTCTTTTCTTGGTCTTTGGGATCGATGGGAATTTGAAAATACCTGGAGAAACCGTCTAAGAAGCAGTAATAGTCATTACCCGCTAGACGCTCGAGCATTTGATCCATGAAAGGAAGAGGAAAATGATATTTTCTCGTGGCACCATTGAGTTTGCGATAGTCGATACAAACTCTCCACCCAATAACGAGACGAGTAGGAATTTACTCGTTGTGTTCATTGGGAACAACGGTTATTCCGCCCTTCTTGGGCACACAATGGACGGGACTTACCCATGGCGAATCCGAAATAGGGTAAATCATGCTGGCATCAAGAAGTTTGATAACCTCTTGTTTGATGACATCATGAATTCGAGGATTAACCCTTCTTTGGCTATGGATTGCAGGTTTAAAGTCATCTTCCATGAGAATCTTGTGAGTACAAAAGTTTGGATCAATTCCGCGGATATCGGAAATTTTCCAAGCAATTGCCTTCTTATGATCTTTAAGCACGGCTATGAGGCGATATTTCTCTTCTTCTTTCATGTCCTTAGCTATGATGACGGGCGACTTCTTCATGTTTTCAAGGAACACGTACTCGAGGTGAGATGGTAACTCCTTAAGCTCTAAATCCGGAGGATTTTCGATGGTAGGCGTAGTCGAATTCGGTTCATCAATAGCAATAGCCTTGGGAGATGGTGGAGAAATATGGTCCTCTTTGAGAAGTTTCTCAATGAGACGAATGTCTTCATCCCAATCGGTGGGAGAATCGTCATATTCTAAGTTCACATCTCCCATGGTTGCTTCAAAATCTTTCCAAAGGAAATCACTTTCTCCAAATAGAGTTAGTGATGAATCAATAGAGGAAACGGTCTCAACATTGGGAGGAGAGGTAGGAATACTTTTGCAAGCATCTTTGAAGTGTTCTTCACAAGCCTCATCAAGAACGTCGATACAATTAACACTCTTGTAGGAATAAGGCTGTTTAGAAAGCTTTCCCATGTAGAAGACGATTTTATCGTCACCCACTCTCATGATAAGCTCACCCGCTTCTACATCGATGAGAGTGCGACCGGTCCTCAAGAATGGACGTCCAACGATCAATGGAACAAGAGGGTCCATCTCGTAGTCGACCACGACGAAATCGGCAGGAAAAGTGAATTTGTCGAATCCTACAAAAACGTCTTCGACTATCCCCACTAGATAAGCAACCGTACGGTTAGCTAATTCCAAAGTCATTTTGGTGGGGACTAGCTCAGGGAGAGATAATTGCTTCCAAACGCTTAAGGGCATTAAGTTGATACTGGCACCTAGATCGGCTAGGGCCATGCAATTCTCTACTCCCGGGAAGTTGCAAGGGATTAAGAAGCGACCCGGATCACCAAGTTTGGTTGGCAATTTCCTTAAGAGCACTGCAGATCAATTCTCGTTAAGTTGGGTATTAGCAATATCAAGAAGCTTCTCCTTGTTGCTAAGAAGATCTTTGAACATTTTTGCGTATTTAGGCATGTGAGCGAGAGCCTCAGCGAAGGAGATGTTGAAATTCAATTGTTTAAACATTTTGAGAAAGTTCGAAACTTGAATATCGTCCTTGCTTTTGAGCTTCTCTTTCCTCAACCTTGAGGGATAAGGTATATCGGAAGAAGAGGAAGGCTTTGGAATAGTAGGATCACTCACATCCTTGGGTGGATGAGGGGTAGAAGTAAGAGGTGGAGGAATTGGGGAAATAGAAGATTGAGGAATATGAGTAGGTGACTCGTTTTCCTTAGTCACAATCACCGGTGGAGGTATAGGAAGCTCGGGTTCCTTGGTACCTTTGCCACTGCGAGTGGTGATTGCTTTCATCTCCCCTCTTGGATTAGCCATGGTGTTACTCGGAAGAGTACCCGAAGAAGAGGTTTGATTACCTTGGAAGAAACCAACCATCATGTTCCTTAAGTCATTCGTTTGACTTGCCAAAGTGTTTCGCATATCAGCTCTAAGATCGTTGCCTTGTTTCACCATATCTGCTTTCAAGTTGAGCACTTCGCGCTGGAGATTTTCCACGATCACATCATTAGTCCTCATGTAGGTTTCAACATCTTGGTGTAATACGGTAGGTTGGTTGGGAGGAGCATTGTAGGCAGGTGGTTGATAAGCAGGTTGTTGGTAAACTTGGTTGTTTCTTTGAGGTGGATATGGGTGTCTTTGAGGTGGTTGGTATGGTGCACGAGGTTGTTGTTGAGGAGGGCGATTGAGGTTTTGTTGTTGGTTTGGGTTGTGAGGAGGAAAACCGGGCGGGGAAAGAAAGTTGTTTGAGCGATAGCTGAGCAAGTTGCGGTCTCCTTGAGGATGAGCTTGATAAGCGGCCGGAGGATAGGTACCGTATGCTGCGTTAACATTCTCAGAAGGATAGTCTTGGGTGGAGGTACAAGTAGTGTAAGAGTGAGGACCCCCGCATATTTCACATGGTTGGCTTACATCATTGACCTGAGCGTTTTTAGGGTTGATGCTGTTGGTGTTGCTGGCGGTTTGGGGAGCAAGCGATTAAAGAA
Source organism: Glebionis coronaria (assembly GCA_025667525.1). Classification (NCBI taxonomy): domain Eukaryota; kingdom Viridiplantae; phylum Streptophyta; class Magnoliopsida; order Asterales; family Asteraceae; genus Glebionis; species Glebionis coronaria. The sequence continues at coordinate 242,105,204 of CM046880.1, forward strand.
GCGACGTAATTTTGTCAAGTCTCTTGTCGTTGTCACTAGTACTAGCACTAGCGGCATTGGTCCGAACACTCTTGGTTTGCACTCTAGAATTATTCTCAATAATATCCCAAGCGGTATTAGAGCTCTTAACCAAAATATTACCCCCCGAGGCACTATTTAGTGAATCTTGGTCATTCATGCTTAAACCATTATAAAAAGTATTAATTTGGTGCACTTTGGTAAAACCATGTTGTGGGTACTTTCTTAAAAGGTCTTTAAAACGGTCCCAAGATTCACTAAAAGACTCATCGTACTTTTGTTCAAAATTAATGATTTCATTCCGCAAAGCGGTAGTACGAGAGGGTGGGAAAAAGTAGTTTATGAACTTGGTCTCTAAGTCCGTCCACGTCAGAATACTTTGTGGCGGTTCCTTTGCAAGCCAATGTCGGGCTTGTCCCTCTAAGGAGAAAGGAAAGAGTTGTAAACGGATTACCTCTTGTGGAACACCATTGATTTTGACCGTATTCGTGAGTTGCATGAACCTTTTGATGTGGTCATGAGGATCATCAATGGTACGCCCCAAGAATGGTTAAGCAGAGACCATCTGAATAAAGCCGGATTTGAGCTCAAAGTTGTTGGCTGCAATCGCGGGTATGACAATTGGATCATTGTTGCCCTCTACATGGGCTTGCAAAAGTTCAATCATAGGGCGATTTTCCGGTAGAGGTTCATTGTTGTTGTTATTATTGTTGTTTTGAGGTGGATTGTTATTGTTGTTGTGTACACCGGCCATGTCTAAGTTATCGAGAGTCTCGGGCTCTTGATAAGACGTTGATCGAGTGTGCATACACCTGCAAAAGAACTAACAAAGCAAAAAAGAAATATTTTTGGTTTTTATGGTTTTTTAATTTTTTTGTATTTTTGAAAATTTTATATTTTTTAGGATTTTTGAAACTTTTTATGAAAAAGTAACGTTCACGGTGAACGGATCCCAAAATCCAAGTTCTCACAAAAAACTGTTAATCTTTACGAGAAGAGCCGGCAGCGGCGCCATTTGATACAATGATTTTCATTGGGTTCAGATTTAATTCTCGGAATCTTCTCGAATCGATCACGGTTCAAAGTGGAATAGTTGTTCTTGGTGACAAAGAGGGAATTTGGTTTTTTATTCTACGGAAAAGGAATAAAAGAGCAAAGTCGTAAAAACAAGCTAAAGATAATTGCAAAATTAAAAGTTAAATTAAAAGAAATTAAAATGGAAATAAAAGAAAACAGTTTAAAAATGTAACTTAGAAAAATCTGAGGAAAGGAGAAAACAGTAAATGAAATCAAGGTTGGAAATATTTAATGCGGAATAAATTTGATTCATAATTGAAAGTTGATCCGGAATAAAGCGGTTTACTCGGAATAATTTTTGATCCGGAATGAAAGAGTTGATCCAGAATAAATAAGCTGATCCGGAATGTTATTCCGAATGAACAAAAAGGAAACTTGATCCGGAATAATGGATATTCCGAATAAACAAGGTTGATCCGGAATATTAGATATTCCGGATGGATGAACTTGATTCGGAATAAAAGAGTTGATCCGGAATAATTGATTATTCCGGATGAAAGGCTTGACTCGGAATAATGGTTAATCCAGATGGAAGACACTGATCCGGAATATAAAATATTCCGGATGAATAAACTTGATACGGAATAAAAATGCTGATCCGGAATAATATGTAAAAATCACTGATGCGGATTCCGGGGATGATGAAGATGCGAAGAACAGGGGAATACGATTTTAATCAAAACAAGCCAAATTTAACCAAAAGATTTAAAGCAAACTAAACACTAATCATTTACTAACCATAATCATCAAACCAAAACACTAAAAACACAAAACCCACTTACTTTTATGGATTAAAATCAACCAAATAAGAACTTTAAGACTTTGAATCAAAAAGAGAAGATGAACAAGATTAATGGAAGGATTATATTGATTGATTATGGTAGAGTAAACAAAAGGAAAGATTAAAAACTTACAAGATTAAGGATTCAACAAAAATGAAAAATCACCAACACCTTAATGGTGTTGGCTTCCTACGAAAGAAAAGAAAAGAACTGGAAATGAAAAACTAGCTCAAAATATGTGAAGGGGTTTCTTTATATAGGCCAAGTGGTTGGTCGGTGAGTGGGATTTCTTCTTTCTTTTCGTCTTCTCGTCTTTTCAGTAAAGTTGACGTTTTCGATTCTGATTCGGGATTTGTTGACGATTAAATTCAACACGTCTTTTAATTTCTTCGTTTAATAGACTTGAGTTCCTTCGACATATGTAAATCTTCCATCTTTGGTCCTTTTCTTCGATAAATCTTCAAATAGGCCCATTGACTTCAAATCTTTTGCATCTCTTGGACAATAGACTTCGTCTTGAGTCTTTTTCTTCGATAAAACCCTTGCAATCCCATGTTTTCTTCAATATTTAACCGGTTGGCTCTGAAAACACAACAAACACACAAACCACGCATAATTCCAAACAAATGACATTAAATACGCGTTTTGGTCTTGTTTTAGCAAGAAATAAGTGGTAAAGGGATGGGTGTTTTCACACCTATCATAGACCGTTATGTCACATTTATGGCGTGTCATCAAAGCATAATAAAGGCATAACGTCATAAAGACATAAAAGATCAACAGAAAAGCCGGAATCAAACATCAGCTCTCCACAAAAACTCAACATAAACTGGAAATAAAGAAGGCTAAAGGACAAAACATATGCCCAACCAAAGCATAAGTATTAAAATGCATAAGGGAAGAAAACTAAGGTAGCTCTCATCCTAAGCACATACTCGCGATGCCCAATATCATCCTTCGTTACCTGCCGTATGAGAAATGAAAAAGAAATACGGCTGAGCATACGCTTAGTGAACGGATATAATGACATGATAAGAATAATGGTAACATAAGACATCAACATAAAACGTAGCGGAATAAATTATATGTTCTGGTTTTAAAATCTGGAAGATAATATGAGTGATAACTACAAATGAGTAATAAACAATGAAAGCAACAAAAATGATTATTTATGTCCTGAGGAAAACCTGGATATAATTTATATATATGAATATTTACTGAAGAGTTATAAGTTTTACATGCAATATAATTAAATGTTGGGCCAATGAAAGTTTTAACTATGGCTCAGTCTAGATTTGTTTAAATTAGACTAAGTGATACTGATCGCTGAGAGGACCAGCGACAGAGACCAGACCAGTGGAAGGCAAAGCCTCAGCTGGCACACCAGGAACATTCAAGTCAAAGACAACGTTAGAGAAGTCGAAGACAATCTGAAGTCATACTCACCAGCGATTATGGATAGCTGGGATGTAGAAAGAATGTGCTGGTGTTCAAGGATCTCTGAGTTGACAATACTCGAAGATCACTTAAGAACCCTAGAAGTTTGATACAAGCAAAGATTTTTCAATCCTTTTATAGTTTAAGCGGGAGAATCTACTAAGTGTTTTGAGCGGGACAAAACAAGAGATTCAAGATAAAGCCTAGTACGACCTAGTGGGACAAAAGGTGAACAGTTGGCAAAACTGTTCACCTAAAGTTGTTTAAAGGTATGTCTCGACTTGGACATGCATTTAATACGTTGTACTCTTCCATTCAGAAGGTGACACGTATCAACTACTCCCACTAAGGAAGCAACCTCGTATCATTATAAATAGGAGTGAAAAAGGAGAACTAAACCAACCCTTGTGCTTGGATAAATTATCTAAGTTATTTCTCACTTTGGAACCGCTGAGCCCTCAGCTGTCTACCAGCGTCTCATTGGTTCCCTTGTATACTTGAGTCTCGAATCTAGTTTACTTGTTCTAGGGTTCATTTCTTATTTTCATTCAATGAGTGTATTCATAGCACTTTGTAATACTTTGTTTATAACAGTTAATAAAGCATTACGCGTTTGAAAAGTATTTCATTGTGTTTTCGTGGTTATACAAGTTATAGTTTCAACAATTGTCATATTAAGGGACTTTCAATTGGTATAAGAGCGGTTTGATTTATAAATTTTTTTATAAACCGTTCTTGTTTTTAAAATCAAGATCCTAATATGACTGATACTATACCTCCTCCACCCTTTGGTCAAACCAGTCAAGGTACCACTTCGACCACCGCACCGACCACCACATCTACTACCATGCCTACACCAGTTGTAAGCACTGGTAATAATGATGACGACCTTCCCCAATTGCTTGATGTTCATGGGGGGTCACATGTGTCCAATGTTCCAACGTTTGATGAAGAAGATTTTTCAAGTTGGAAAAGTGAATTTCTTATATATTTAGATGGCTTAGAACCCTTCTTGATAGAAATCTTAGAAAATGGTCACTATGTACCACTGGCCGTTTCCTCTACCCCTGAGAGACCCATAAAGAAACCTGTTAAGCAATGGTCTCCAGCGGATAGACGTCTGGCTAACCAGGACAAGAGACTCAAAAGTATCATAGTTTCTTGCCTACCCAAGAACATTATGAAGTCCATCATAAAATGCAACTCTTCTAAGGAGATGTGGGCTGAGTTAGTTCCAGGGTATGAAGGTCCAAAGGAAACAAAAGAAACCAAAATCCAAGCCCTTAGACTTAAAATTAATGCTTTTAAAGCTTTTGAAACAGAAACTGTTGCTCAAACTTATTCTAGGCTTAAGATTTTGTTGAATGATTTGGGAAATAATGGAGTTGTTCTACCTAAGGCTAAGGTTAATGCTACATTTGTCAATTGTTTACCTAGAAAATGGCTTAGCCTAAATTAGACCTTAAGAGAAAATAATGCTATAAAAATGATACTTTAGCCCAACTATTTGGTAGATATAACTATGAAGATGGGCTAATTGACTCCATTTACAAATCAGAGACTGATAGGTTTACCACCAATATCACTGGATCAAAAGCTCTTGTTGCTAACCATTCTTTTCAGGACAGCGACTCTGACATAGAAGAGGACACCATAAGCAGTCAAGAATTTCTTGATGAATTACATGTTGAGTTCCATGACAGAGCCCTTCTAGCTGACCAAAAGAGGTACTACAAGAGATCTGGTAGAGTTGGAGCTGCAAAGGTTGATAAATCCAAGGTGTCATGCTACACTTGTGGAAAGACTGGTCACTTTCAGAAAGATTGCTGGTCAAATAAAACCTCCTCTCTAAGCTTTCCTTCATCCAACAACAACCACAACAACAAGAAGAAGTTTTCTACCTCACCTTTCAAGCAAACTTCCCACTCTGACTCAGAGGGAAAGAAGGACTACAAAGTTAAGTACAAAGCCTTGAAAGCAGAGCTGTTAAAACTCAACCAGAAAGCTGATGATGCAGCTAAGAAAAAGGATGTTAATAAGACTGAAAAAGGCTGATTGCTGCTTCATTCGACTGGGATGATGAACCCCTCACATCTGAGGATGAAGGAACCACTACCGTCAGAGCCTTTATGGCTGTCGCTGATGAAGAACCTGTTGTGGGTAAAAGTGAAGCAAGATCTGGTCAATGGGTGGACATCACCATGAAAAAGGTACAAAGACAGCTATCTATGCCTGAAGGTCCTGATAGAGACCATGTTAGTGACTATACCTTGGTTGACCTCCATTTTGTGGAAGAGCAAAGAAAAAACCTGTTAAACAAATTTCATAATCTTAAAACAGAATTAAATCTTTGACAATCTGAATTAACAAATCTTAAACCATTTGTGAATCTTGCAAATTGAAGGTTGCGGTATTTTTGTACACTTTATTTTAGGAAAAACAAAGCGACAAAATCGGGTAAGTATTAAGTATCACGTTTAATGAAAAACGCGAATACTTGTCGTCGAGTTCGTTCTCGAGGAGGTATGGTGTTTAAGCCAAAATTATGTACGTTATTTATTCGAGTGATTTCGTTTTAGGAAAGAAAGAAAGAAAGAAAAACGGAGACTAAGAATGTACGAAAACGCGTATACGTACGAACTTGAAAACGCGACCTAACGAAAAATTTCACCTAAAAAATAATTAAAAATTACTAAAATTACCTAAAAAGTCCAACTAAGAAAAATACGAAAATCAAAATTTTTTTTGTAAACTTTAAATTAATTTATATTAATATTTAAAGTAAATTAAAAACCCTAAAAATAAAACTAACTAAGAAAAAGACAAAATCTAAATTTTTTCTTTCTTAAACCTAGATTATACTTAATAAAAGTTAAAAATGATTTTCTTGAAAATTTTAAAATACTTTTTACTATTTTTATGACTTTTCTCAAACTAAAAAATAAACTACGACAAAACGCGTTTTCACGCAAATCGAGAAAATGATGAAAAATTAAAAACTATAAAAAAATTAAAAGTTTAGAAACAATATTAAACTAAACACGACAAGCTAAACAGTTTTTAAACTACAAATTTTCAACCAAAATGACTAGAAATAAAAATTTTAAAAACAACGTAACTCGTAAAAGCTCAAAACGTTTTAAAACTTATATATATATATATATATATATATATATATATATATATATATATATATATATATATATATATATATATATATATATATATATATATATATATATATATTCAAAACTATAATTTTATTTAACTCAAAAGAAAAGGAAAATAAAAATAAAATAAAGTTTAAAAACCTAGTAGAAATAAAAATGAGAATACTAAAAAAACTATGTAAACGTAAGACGAAAAATTGTTTTAAGCTAACGTTGGGTTATATGCTGAAATAAAGAATTAAAAATAACTATAAAAGAAAAAATGAAAGAAAGGGAATACAAAAACAAGTCGTAGAGCAGATGGTCCAGTGATTACCCTTTTTGGTTTGGTTTTTTTTTTTGAAATACACGAAACAAAAAACAGTATAAAAGAAATAAGAATGGGAGAGTAAACAAAACAGTGGTCTAAGAGCAGATGGTTCAATGGTTGCTTGCTGCGTCTGTTACATGTGTGCAGGTCTGGGGTTCAATTCTCACCTACAACGCTTTTTGACAGATTACTATTGTTGACAGCTTTGAGCATTTGGTGTAGACAGAAAGTTATCAGCAAAAACAAAAACACTCACCAAAGTTACACAAATTAAGAACACAGATGTAGAATTTTTTCTTTCTTTTGTTATCTTTGGACGCACAGATGACCAAACACAATCACGACCAACACCGCAAATTATAAACAAAATAATCACACAGTTATGAGAAGATATGGACACCCCTTATATCTCCCTTTTTTTTCTTTTGGTGTCTTTTTACTTGTGGTTGAGTTCTTGCTGTTGGTTTCACAAGGCAACCCACAAGCAGTTGCTTATGGGAGTTGGTTACAAGTTGCACAAACACAAAAAAATGCCAGCAGATCAGACAATTCAACCACTAAATAACTCAATATCAGCAGCTAAGAACAACTCAGCAGGTGCCCCCTTTTTATGCAGAATTGAAAACTGAATATGACGTCTAAAACTAACCTAAACAAAAGTGCGGATTACCTAAGAAACATGTATTAAGTAAGAATCAAGTAATTAAACCACTCAAAAACAGTACACTCAAAATCTATGATCTAACTGATGTGTAATTGCAGAAACTTAAGATCTAACAAATTTTTTTTTGTATTTTTTTGTTTTTATGAAAAGCGAAAGCAGATAACTACTATCTCTACCCACCAAATGATAATGCAATCAACCTTAGATCCTAATCCTATGCTTAAGACAAAAAATAGACTTGTGCCAAACACTAACTCTAGACAGAAATATGAAATTCAATACTAAGACAAGCTGAAATAAAGCAATACAATAAAAGTGCTAAAAATAATAAGCAATAACAAGAAGTACTAAGCAGAAAAACAAGAAATTAGTAAAACAAAAAGGCACATAAGCATAGAGATAAAAGCAAATGCAGAATGAAGTACTTTAAGAAGTAAAATGAAGGAAGTTGCTTACAACGCGATCCAAGCTTGAAACTCTAACCAACTAAGCTTATAAGTACCTCGACTCAGCTTTCTTACAACTTAATCAACCCGCAGCTACCATTACTTTTACTACCAGCTTATTTTACCAAAGAGCAAATCTTTGTTACCGCAAAGACATAAAACCAAATTGGTCGGACTTCTTCAAACCAAGTATCCAAGAACCTTCAAACTTGAACATCAAGAACAACCTAAAAAGCCAATAAGCTGGGCTTGTTGTCAATAAGCCCGCTTATTGCTTATGCTACAGTAGCTCGTGAATTTTTTTGTGATAAATGAAATAAAAAGACATGAAAGTAAAGTGTTTGCAGGAAAAGTAAATGATAGTATTTAAGTGACTGTGAATTTAAAGACTTGCAATAAAAAGTAAAATGGAACTCAATTGATATAAAAATTCGTCTATTACAAAAAATTTTAAAAAATTGGAACAAAGCTGCTGAATATCTAAGCTATGATATATATACATGTGTGAGGAGACTATTACATGAAACCCTAGTCGCTGGTGATCTTCCCAAATTACCCCAGCATCTTGAACGAATATCCCAAATCTGAAATCATCTTCTAGGAACTTCTGTAGTACCATGTGATTGCCAACTGTTGTAAAATGATCTAGGTCATTGGTTTGTTGTGTTGAACACGCCATTGTATCTCAAACGTTGATTTGGTCTTCTCTTCTTGTCTTTTTGCTACAGTCCGTGATCTGATCTTGGCTTTTAGCTCTCATGCTGAGCTAGACTAGGTTTATGCACATGGGTGTGTGATGTGAGATGAGATAGTGATGGGGATTAGGGTTATGATTTGGATTAATATGATGATAATGGAGGCTGGTGATATGAAGGATGAACTCTAACAGAGATATAAACATTCGTTTCTTATTTTCTTAATATAACAAAGGGCCTGGTTATATTGTTTTTGGGCTTTGGGTATGGATGAGTTGGGTAAAAAGGTTCGATTCATAAACGTATCAAAAATAAACGTGGGCTGGTGGTGTAGTTGATATTGTTGGGCTGATTTGTTAACTATAATATTTTAACGGGTCGACTCGGCCCATTAAACAGGTGCGGGTTGGCTCGTTAAATATTATTTTGGGATTCGGGACCAGTTTTTCATGCCCGTTTCATTGTCGGGTCTCGGGTTGACTTTGACTTTGTTTTGACTTGTAAAATTTTCAAACTTTGTTGAATCGAACCGAATACACTCGTTTTTGCTCCATTAAGTACAATCTCGGTTTCGGTTTTGTGCATATCATTGTAAAGGACTAGTCTTGTATATAATGATTCTGAAGGGACCAAATATGACAAATCTTCAAAGATAAAGGATCAAACTTGTACAATCTTTAATTCTTCAAGGGTATTTTTGGAAAATCACCATTCGGGTCCGGTTCATTGTGCTACTTCGTTTCCCGTGTTCGTTTTTGCTTCATTCTTGTGATCTTTTGTTGATTTCACGATATCCGTACCTAAAATACACAATGAACAAACACAAGCACATATTTGGGTATTTTGATGATATTTTAAGCGTTTTAAGCCCGATTTGGACGATGAGACTATGTATAATTACAGTCTCATCACTCCCCATACTAAACCATTGCCGTGTCCCCATGCAATGCTAGAATTAAGTATCATAGCAATTCCAAAATTCATTTTATGATGACTTTTATTGAAGACATAAATTTAAATAAACTACTAAACGTGTTTTAGACATAATGTATTGTTTTCATCACGATTAAGTGACTTTTGGGATCATAGAACAAGAACACGTGAATGCTTCGTTAGAAATAATTTCGTCGTCCTCGATTTTCACCCAATTCCATGCTAAGCGTGTAACGAGATCATTGTTATCATAAGTTAGCAACACAATCATATCTCATGAGTGTTAATTACGAACATAAACTCCCTTATTCCTACTTGGTATCTCTTATATTTTATTTTGTCTTAATGATCACGAGGATACATCATTCACTTATGCGTGAATAGAGATTAAGTCTAAAAATAGAGTTCTAACGGTGTAACCAAAATCATTGAATTAATAATTCATCCTAATAGACAACGATGTCAAAAAATTAAGTCAACAAGAAGGATCGATAAACACGGTTTTATAACGGTTTTGAACATGAGACTTATTACCATGACTTTTATTATCCGCCATCATCAGTGTTTTTTTATTATCATGGTTTACCTCCATCTTTTATTCAACTTCGCCATGAAGCTTTTATTATGACTTCGGTCTTGCCTTGCCTTTTATTATCCGCCTCATCGGTGGTTTTATTAGCCAAAGACGTATATCCTCACGATAAAGCGAATTTTGGATCTTTAAAGCTTCAAAGATTAAGGCTTGATTTACTTTCAATTTGGGCATAGATTTTTCGGCCTTGTGAGCTTCGAATTTTTGCTTAATTTAGGTGAGCACTTGAAATCTTATTATTAGGTGAAGCTTTCGATTATTCGGGTGTCAATACTTCAAAACTGTGACGCTGGCGATACCCTAATTTTTCCCAATTTAATTACATGGAAGCTATTAAAACAAATTAGAAACCAACAATAGTGACTAAACCGCTAAATCAATATTTATTAACAATTTATTATACAAAAGCGTGGGGAGGATAAGCTAATAATTACTACACATGAGATCGTGACGATTATGAGACTTATAAATAACTCTATCATTTCTCGTCCTCATTTAAGAGACTTAGCCTAAAAAGTTAAGGAACCGAAGCTAAGTGCTCAACACGCACGGTCGAGTCAAAAATTACTCTTATTCTCACCATCGGAAAACCTACATTCTTATCTTAAACACTTATGAAAAACAAGAAAAATTTAAAATTTGGCCATTTTTAGCCTTATTTGCAACAAAACGAGAACAAAAAGATGAATATTGGATTGCGTGGTGACGTAAGCAAGGTGAAGTATCTACTCACCCCCATACTAAAACTAAACATTGTCCTCAATGTTTCGAGTCTAGGGGTGAAAACACGCCCATACTAGAGACGAAGTCGAATGCTTAATCTCGAGCAAGGAAAGGGTAAAAAGAATAACCTAAAAGCCGTTTATGAATCATGCTAATAAGATAAACTTTAGAACATAAAAGGATATCATCGGATATCGGAATCTCCAAAGGCAACGATCGAAGCTCGAATGATCCGTAAAACGAACACGAGAGGCTTCAATGATGTCGATGTACCTATTAAATCACAATCACAAACAACCACGAAACAAAGGTTGGAAGAGCACAAGTCCCGTCGTTACACTATTAGAAAAACGATAATATTTACAAGGATAAGCAAGAGAATCCCCCACGAGGCACCTTGTTTTTGATAATCGAGTCAAAAGCTCGACTCGAATCCCCATAAATGTGATCATTTAGGGATAATCTTGGTATGGTCATTTTTAGTGGGACTTACATGATAAACAAGGCCCAAAAAGAAACCGACAATAAAGGCAAAGCCTTTTGATATGAGCTTAAACTCATATCCTTTTATCAACAAATAACCCTAAAACATGAAGCAAAATACCCTTTTATATTGTAAAAAGCAGTGTTATGTGGTATGTTTGTGTTTGTGTGATCTTATGTAGGTAAAAGGATACAATTTCAAGCAAACAAGGAAAAACCAAGCTCAAATGGATGAAAAAGACAAAAGAGGATCAAAAGTGACAAGACTTTGAAGTCAAAGGACCTATCTTGACAAATTGTGAAAGTTGGAGGACTTAAAGTGCAAATAAAGAAAAGTCAAGATTAAAGTCAAATTTGGTCAACTACAAAGTCAACTCAAGTCAAAGGTCAATTTTGTACAAGTTTTGGAAGTTCAAGGACCTAAAATGTCAAATGAATGAAGATATTAGCTTGAAAGTGGAATCTGCCAAGTACAAGGACCTAATCTGCCAAGATGAGAAAGTTATGCATGTTTAATCCATGTGCTTAGGCTATTAACCAATCAGAAGCAAGAGAAAGGGTCACACGGATCAAGTAATAACTTCCCACTTACAGCCGCCACATTTAATACCCAATCATAACAGTGCAATCCGCAACTCTCTTTTTCAACCAATAAGAAGCTGCCACGTGTCCTTCTCTTTCAACAAAATACTTTCCAGGAACGGGTTTGAGATAGAGGGCATTTCAAGTAAAGATCAAAACATCAAAGTTGCTCGTTTTGAAGAGACGAATCCAATGGTGTTAACCAATTAACATATAATCCATTGAATCAAAAATCCCCAAAATGTGTTCATCACCTTCAAAGTGGATTTGCAGAATTCCTCCACGTGTCAAGATGTGATTGGCCTGAACATGTCACAACTCCAACAGAATCTTCTTATCTTGCCTATAAATACACAACTTGTACTTCATTTGTCATTGTAGCTTAATTTTGTAAACACCTAGTTCTCTCAATTTCACTTTTCTCTTTTTCCCTCCTTTTCACCTAACTACTCAAGAGTCTGACAAACTCTTGAGTTAGTTAGTTAGTTAGAACCTTGTAACTACTTTTGTAACTGATTTCATCAATAAAATTTCAAATCCAAGTTTTCCCGCCAAATTCTGTTCTTCAATTCCTGCTCCTTTACTGCTATTGTGTGATTCCATTGTTGCTGTTAGAAGTTTGTTATGATCATACATTGATCATAACTGACTTGGTTGAAGACTTGTTGCTGTTTGATCAGAAATCTAGCATTTTCATTGTTCTTGAAGGTTTCATAGCAGAATGATGATTTGTAGCTGAATTGATTGTTGATTTGAGTGGAAAGCTAGTGATAGGTGGTGGTATCACTAGGGCAAGAGAGCTCAGCGCTCCTCTTCTACCCAAAGGATTACTACAATAGGTTCCAAAGTTTCTGATTTTTGTTCCTCTAAACAGTTCTTGCCTGCTCATTTCTTAGATAACCTTGATGGCTACATGTTATACTTGATTAGTTTCTGATTGATTGTGTTTGAGTGTTTGTAGTTTAGCTATCTCATACTTGTGCTTGTATTCAGTCTTGTAGTTTTAAGCTCATTTTCAGTACTTTTTAGTCCTATAGCTACTTACTGCTCTTGCCTTTGTTATTGCTTGTTCTTAGCTTATATTCTCTTCATTTTGTCCATTGAATCAAGATTGTAGAAGCTTTGGTATCAGTACAAATCATTACTCAATAAGCCTTTGTTAAAACTTGAAGAAATCAGATAAAGGTGTGTTTGGGACTAGTTGTAAATCAGTTTTCAAGTGTTGTTAATTGATGTTTAAGTGTTCATTTCTACTCATTAGAAGTTAACAAGTAGTTTTGAGTCATTTGCAAGTCAATAAAATAGTCAAACAGGCAATTGGTAATCAAAAAGTTTGGGTCATACTAGTATTCAGCTTTTAGTTCAAAACTTGCCAAATTCATTTGATTGTTTCTCATTCAATACTTGATGAAATTTGCTCAAACCAATTTCTAGTTATAGCTTAAAACATAATCTTTCAGCCTTTAAGAGGAAATTCTACAGTATCAAGAAATAAGCTAGAAAACAGCTTATTAGTTAAGGTCTGAGCATTTTGCATTCTCTGATGTGAATAGCATTCTGATTTCTTAGTTTTCATAATCCTCTTCATAAAAGTTGTAGTTTTCTTTCACAAACCTGTTTAGTAAGTGTTGAATATGAGATTTTGAGATTTTGAGCTTTTTCCAAAATCTGGTCAACGTTTGGTCAACATAAGCTCATTTGAGCTTATTTTCAGATATCTAGCTTATTACTGGATGAAATTTGTTCTAATTTGATTTCCCCTTACTTAAATCAAGAGCTTAATCAATTTTGATAATAAAATCAAGTTGTGGATGTTTGGATTATGCTATAGCTTATTTTGAGCTTATTGATAAGCACTCTTTTGCTTATTTTGGACTTTTAGCTAAAATCCTTGAACACACGTTTCTTGATTTGGATTTGAAGTTGTTTGCAAGTTGTTTCAGCTTAATTGGTTGAGAAATAAGCTCAAACGAGCTTATTCTTTCTTTGTGCCCGTTTTTGGTTATAATTTTGGTTTATTTGCACTTTAGTCCCTATATTTCTAATCTGTTTCTAAACCTAGCTAATTGTCCTTATTTTGTGGAATTTGCAAAACTTGGTCCCTGGATTTGTTAGTTTGTTAAATTTCAGCTTATAAGTTTGTTAGGTTGTTAACATTTGGTTAGTTTGTTGAAGTTTTTACAAGTCTAGTCCTTATAGTTAACTGTTTTACATTTTTAGTCCTTATAACTTTTAGAATTTACATTTCAAGCATTTACATTTCATAGAAATTACATTTTCAGTCCTTATAGTTTTATATTTTGCATTTTAATATTTTACTTGAATAAAATTCGGAATTTGCAATTTGTTTTACGTATAAGTAGGTTTATATTTTTCATTTTTACTTAGTGTTGTTTGAATTAGCAATAGATTACCAAGCAAGCTTGAACAACCAAAAACAATTATAAATTTGATATTGATTGGACTTTCTATTAGTTAAGAACTGAGAAAACGAACTTGCATTATATTACATTTCAAATGGCGCCGCTGCCGGTTCTTTGACTACACGAGAGACTATCGATTGACGGTTTTCATTGGCTTTTGGGATCCGTTCACTTTGTGAACGTTATTTTTACGTATTATAAATCAAAAACAAATAAAAAATCAAAAATATAAAAATATATAAAAACTAAAAATTAACAAAACAATTCTTTTCCTAAAGAATTGACCAAAAAAATTAAAAAATCCAAAAAGCAATCTTTTTCCTAAGAGATTGCACCCAAAAATATATATTATTGGATTCTCTCGGTTTTTATGTACATATAGTATTTTCTTTTAAAAAACTCATAAATACAAAAATATTTTCCATATATTATTATAAGTACATACGTATACGTATAAGAACAATCAATTTACATATCTTCCATAAGTATTGCCGAGGCAATACACCGTGTTGAGGGGCGCTCCGGTCCTTGACACGCGTATCGATCAAACAAAATAAAGCAAGAATAGATAAATACTCTCAATAAGCAATAATTCGAAGAATACGAACATTTAAGTGAATAGAAAGGCGATGTGCTATAAAATGCCATCTAAGGGTCAATAGGTACTTAAGTGCTTCGCGCCACCTAACCCCCCGTTCACTTGGGAGTATTCTAAGAAGGAAAGCTTCATTGAGGGTCTTGCACCCAAAGTAGTATTACATATATTGTTACTTTCTTGTGGATATTTAATATCGAAACTCGAAGAGGATAATCTTATTCTTTTCAAAGTCACACGAGAGCTTCTCTCTCATTCCTCGTATTGAGTTGCATGCTCACTCGCGGGCGTGCACAAATACCGATTGGTGTACAACCTCTTCCTCCGAAAAGGAAGAAAAAGAGAAAGAGTAAGACCACCACCGTCCACCAAGCCGATCACGAGAATCGTGCTTTGTCACCACCACAAGGAGCCATGGCTGTTGATAACCGTACTTTGTTTGAACGTATGCAAACCAACATTCATGGATTTGTTAGTGCCATTAAGATTCCCGACTATCCCGCTAACACATTTGAGCTACATACATCTATGATCAATATGGTTGCTGCATCACCTTTCTATGGAAAACAAAATGAGGATCCCCATGCTCATCTTAAGAGATTCCTTTCACTTTGCAATACCATTAAGCATAATGGGGTTCCACCGGATGTCATTAGATTGTTGTTAGTGTCATTTTCACTAGATGGGAGTGCTAAGCATTGGTTAGACACCCAACCACCCGATAGTATCACCACTTGGGAAGAGTTTACCACTAAGTTTTTGAACAAATTCTTTCCTCCACAAAAGACTATGGCTTTGAGGAATTTGATTATGGGCTTTACACAAAAACCTAGTCAATCCTTTGGTGATGCTTGGGAAGAGTATAGTGAGTTGTTGAGGCGATGCCCTAATCATGGAATGGATGATCTAAGCCAAATCAATACTTTCTATAATGGCCTTAAACCTCACCACCAAGATTCACTAAATGCTTCCGCGGGAGGGAGTATTCATTTCAAGACATACCAAGAAGCTTTGACCATTATTGAGACTAAGGCAATGGTTCAAACAAACGATCCATTTGAAGAAAGAGTTCATGTTATCCAAAACACCTCTCAAACACCTTGTGATAACCAATTCCTTAAATACCACCAAGAGATCCTTCAACAAGTCAAACAAGGACAACAAGAAATGACTCAAGAGTTAGTTCAAGCTTTGAAGAGCTTGACATTGAACAATTCCTCAAACAATGTGAATGCCATTACCATTTCTTGTGTTACTTGTGGAGGTCCTCACTCTTATGAACAATGTGACAAGGTGCAAGGGTATCAAGGGGAATGTTATGCTTATCAAGAGGAACACCGTGAACACTTCAAGCCTAACATCAATCCAAATAACCTTTCTTACAAATCCCAAAATTACCTTACTCCACCCGGCTTTCCACCCCAACCACCCACCCAAATTCAACAAAATCCTCCTCAAATTTTAGCAAGGAATCAAGGGCAAAGACAACCATACCAAGGAAATAACTATAAGGCACCAAATCAATTTCAACCTCAAGCAAGTACCTTCTATCCACCAAATCAAGGATTTAACTCCCAACCTTTACCTTTCCAACCTCAAGGTTTTCAAGGTTATGTGCCACAAGAGTTAAACACAATGGATCTTTTGCAAAAGATGAATCAAGAGAATGAAAAGAAATTCCAAGCTATGGACAAGAAAATGAATGACCAATTCAATAAGCTTTTCATGGCATTAAATCAAAGACCACAAGGGGCTTTACCTTCCAACACACAAACAAATCCTAGGGCCAATGTCAATGCTATTACAACAAGGAGTGGTACAACAACAAAGGATCCTTCACCTCCTAAACCTACTATTGTTCAACCCACTTGTGCTCCTACTTGTGACAAGCCCTCTACTTCTACTTCACCACCTCAAAATACTCCCATTGCTCCACTTTCAAAGCCTATTCATGAAATACTCAATAAGGAAAATCCTTCATCCACACCTCAACCACAACCAAAACCAAGTCTTCCTTATCCCTCAAGATTGAGAAAAGAAAAGCTTAAGAACAAGGATGACATCCAAGTTTCTAATTTTTTGAGGATGTTCAAGCAACTTAACATCAACATCTCCTTTGCGGAAGCCTTAGCCAATATGCCTAAGTTTGCTAAGATGATTAAGGATTTGCTTTCTAACAAGGAAAGATTGGTGGATTTGCCTAATGCTTCTTTGAATGAAAATTGTTCCGCGGTGTTGCTTAAGAAGTTGCCTACTAAGCTTGGAGATCCGGGGCGGTTTTTGATTCCTTGCAATTTCCCGGGGGTGGAAAATTGTATGGCTTTAGCGGATTTAGGAGCAAGCATAAATCTTATGCCATTATCGGTTTGGAAGAGACTTTCACTTCCCGAGCTTACTCCTACAAAGATGACTCTTGAGTTGGCTAACCGTACTATAGCTTATCCAGTGGGAATTGCAGAGGATGTTTTTGTTGGGGTTGATAGATTTACATTTCCCGCGGATTTTGTGGTAGTTGATTATGATGTGGATCCTAGAGTGCCTTTGATTGTTGGTAGGCCATTTTTGAGAACGGGTCGTACTTTAATCAATGTGGCGGAAGGAGAACTTACAATGCGGGTAGGAGATGAGAGAGTGGTGTTTAACATGGGAAAGTTGTCCAAAAAGTCTAATGAGCCCGAAGCGGTAAAACATATTGATGTTGTGCATGAGGAGGAAACACAAGATGATCTTCTTGATGAAGTTTGTGATGAGTACTTTTATGAAGCTTGCTCAAGTGGAGACTATAATTACCCTCATATTGAGACCATTGCTTCCATTACTTCCTCTTTGGATTTTCATGAACCTCAAGAGCTCAACTTTAGTGAAAATCCTTATGACACCCCATTTTTCCCCCATACTAATCACTTTGATGAGGACTTAAGTAATGAGGGATCTTTTCTTTGTGATTCACCAACATATGATGACTATAGTGATGATGAGCTTTCTACTTGTGACTCTCCATTTGTTGATAATCATACTTCCTTTGGTTTTGAGGGATCACCCATCTTTGATAGACCAATCTATGATGTTTATGGTGATGAGGAGGATTCTATCATTGATGAGAGTGATGAGTTTTTATTGGAGGATATATCTTTTGAGTATACTCTTGGTTACCTTGATGAGGAGGGGGACATACTCTATCTAGAATCTTTATTGCTTGAAGATCCTTTACCTTCTTTGGCCACCCAAACCTTTCTACAACCAATCACTCTACAACCTTTCTTTCACCATGTGACCTACAAAGGAGAATCTTCTAAGGCAACCATCACTTGTTGTTTTCCCATCAAGGAACGGATTTTTGATCCTGGCATAGAGCTTGCTAAATCATCTCAGTATCCACCTGATGCAACAAAAGGAAACTTTGTGAAAGATTTGAGAACTTTACACCATCACCGTGGAGAGAACACATGGGAAACCAATTTAGAGAACTACACCTCATTCTTGTCACCATTGATTGGGAAGCTAGTTGTTGGCTTGTGTTATAAGTGGGAGGGTAATTATGTATTTGATCCTGGGGGATATTTATGGAGTTTTGATAAATGAACACTTGTTTTACCTCATCATGGAGATTTTTTCTTACCAAAGGGGCAAAAATTTTCTTCTCCATGATAGGTTTTAGACACTTTTAAGTGTGGGACGAGTCGAGCTAGAGACTCATTAACTCAAGCATCGTATAACTAGGTTAGAGTGTTGTAGGTTAGAAATAAAGGCATAGATTTGGAGATAAGTGTAGGGGAGACCTTCTTTTGTCTTCATGCTTGTTTGTAGGGTTGCTCACTCATCTCATGCTTTGGAGCTTATGGAGGAGGCCCTTGTATCCGGTTCACTTCGTTACATTTAGTGATTTTTAATTGACACCTTGTGCTTAAACATGATTTCACTAATAGTAGTCCTTTCCTTAACTTGGGTTAAGCAAAGTCTATTCATTGTCATAAGTGTAGGGGAAGTTTTTATACTTCCATGCTCTTAAACATTGAGGACAATGTTTAGCTTAAGTGTAGGGGGGTCTTCTATCGAAGTGACCTTACCTAGAACTTGTCATTGTCTTGCATGATAACATGGAAATTGAATTTTCAACATTTTTCAAATTTTGATCTACTTTGGCCAACAAAAATATGCATTCATCATTTTGCATCAATCATTTTTCATTTTGCATAACACATTTGCATTGTATATATATTTCTTCTTTTATTTTTCATCAAAAATATATAAAAAGGAAAAATATAATAAAACATGGTTTTAACAAATTTAGACTTCTTTGACATATTAGGCCCGCCATGGATATTTTGACTCAACCCGAGTTTGCTTATTTTAGCACTCTCTAGCTAGTATCCTTAACCATGTAGTCCTTCATTGGTCTATTAGGCTAAGCTTCCACCAATTTCATTCTTGAAATTTTAAATTTGTGGAGAATGGGAAATGATAGAGTTGAAGCAAGTGTAAAAGGCTAGATAGACTTCATGGCAATTACTTGTGGCTAAACCCTTCTCTTCTTTACCTCTATTTTCTTCGCTTGTATATAATTGTTAATAAATAATCAAGTACGGTTTTAATTGGTTTGTAATCTCTTATGCATTTTTGGCTAATCATTTATGGTTGATATGAGTACGTCTTAAGATTCTAAGTTAGCACGTTTTATGTGTACTAGACTTGTGTCATGCTCCATATTTAGCGGGTGTTTTTCCTTTTCTTCTTTTCAAATTTCTTGGTGAGGAAATAAAGAAAAATAAGAGCGGCTTATGAAAAAAAAATGAGTGGCTAGAAAAAAAAAAAGAAAAAAAAAAAAAAAAAAAAAAAAAAAAAAAAATAATGCAAGACTCCCAAGAGGGGCAGTGTGGTGTTAATTATAGTGACTATTGAGTTCCAATATTACCTTGACGGGTTGCGGGGATTCAATAGATTGCTCCAATCCAATATTACCTTGACGGGTTGCGGGGTTGAAGATCCAAAATCTCAAAAAGATGTGGATGTAAATTATTGCGTGAGTTTTATTTTTCTTTCCTTAGCGAGTGTGTAGCTACTTATGAAAGCATGACATGAGGATTTTACACATAAGGCGAATGACTTATTACTCTTAATACGGACTTGTATTAATTGTGAGCGGTTTTTCAAGTAATGGATGAGAAGATTACTTAGGATTAAAACCGTGCTTCCTTATTTTTGGATTTTACACTTCTTATATTTCACGCTTGAATAATGACAAATTTGCCCACAAGCAATTTGCTCAATTAATAACCGGTTCCACATTTAATTGTCATGAATAAGTTGATGCACTTTTTACTTGTGAATGCAATGATCCCATTTATTAGCTTGGTTTGGGGAAAGTAAAACTTGAGGGTGATAAGTGTTCATGGTACCCAAGCCCTAATCCAAGTCATTGAATTCTTTATGAGTTTATTTCCATCAAAACCATTTCAAGAAAAATCAAAAAGATATAGATAGAATTGTATTTTAATCCATTGCATTGTTAAAAGTCAAAATCATGCATCATCTAGTTTAGAGTAGTGTAGATGCATCTCATATGGCCAAGGTGGATTAATTATGAGGGAAATGTAAATTTTTAAGCCTTGAAAGATAATATTGCATGAGGACATGGCAATGCTCAAGTGTAGGGGAATTTGATATGAGCTTAAACTCATATCCTTTTATCAACAAATAACCCTAAAACATGAAGCAAAATACCCTTTTATATTGTAAAAAGCAGTGTTATGTGGTATGTTTGTGTTTGTGTGATCTTATGTAGGTAAAAGGATACAATTTCAAGCAAACAAGGAAAAACCAAGCTCAAATGGATGAAAAAGACAAAAGAGGATCAAAAGTGACAAGACTTTGAAGTCAAAGGACCTATCTTGACAAATTGTGAAAGTTGGAGGACTTAAAGTGCAAATAAAGAAAAGTCAAGATTAAAGTCAAATTTGGTCAACTACAAAAGTCAACTCAAGTCAAAGGTCAATTTTGTACAAGTTTTGGAAGTTCAAGGACCTAAAATGTCAAATGAATGAAGATATTAGCTTGAAAGTGGAATCTGCCAAGTACAAGGACCTAATCTGCCAAGATGAGAAAGTTATGCATGTTTAATCCATGTGCTTAGGCTATTAACCAATCAGAAGCAAGAGAAAGGGTCACACGGATCAAGTAATAACTTCCCACTTACAGCCGCCACATTTAATACCCAATCATAACAGTGCAATCCGCAACTCTCTTTTTCAACCAATAAGAAGCTGCCACGTGTCCTTCTCTTTCAACAAAATACTTTCCAGGAACGGGTTTGAGATAGAGGGCATTTCAAGTAAAGATCAAAACATCAAAGTTGCTCGTTTTGAAGAGACGAATCCAATGGTGTTAACCAATTAACATATAATCCATTGAATCAAAAATCACCAAAATGTGTTCATCACCTTCAAAGTGGATTTGCAGAATTCCTCCACGTGTCAAGATGTGATTGGCCTGAACACGTCACAACTCCAACAGAATCTTCTTATCTTGCCTATAAATACACAACTTGTACTTCATTTGTCATTGTAGCTTAATTTTGTAAACACCTAGTTCTCTCAATTTCACTTTTCTCTTTTTCCCTCCTTTTCACCTAACTACTCAAGAGTCTGACAAACTCTTGAGTTAGTTAGTTAGTTAGAACCTTGTAACTACTTTTGTAACTGATTTCATCAATAAAATTTCAAATCCAAGTTTTTCCCGCCAAATTCTGTTCTTCAATTCCTGCTCCTTTACTGCTATTGTGTGATTCCATTGTTGCTGTTAGAAGTTTGTTATGATCATACATTGATCATAACTGACTTGGTTGAAGACTTGTTGCTGTTTGATCAGAAATCTAGCATTTTCATTGTTCTTGAAGGTTTCATAGCAGAATGATGATTTGTAGCTGAATTGATTGTTGATTTGAGTGGAAAGCTAGTGATAGGTGGTGGTATCACTAGGGCAAGAGAGCTCAGCGCTCCTCTTCTACCCAAAGGATTACTACAATAGGTTCCAAAGTTTCTAT